>CM060885.1:2435000-3035000 GCA_030762935.1 Hymenopus coronatus | reverse complement strand
AAACAGTTTTGTTTGTTGGCACAAGTGCGCATGTGCGTGCAATGTTTCTGCCGCAATCCGCTAGACAGCGGTAGTAGCAAAGATGGCGACTAGTAAACAAAAAGCGTTTTGTGTTTTGCAGTTTGCAAAGACCGAATCTGTAATTACTGTGCAACGTGCGTTCCGTAGTAAGTTCAGTTGTGATCCTCCTAGTGATAAAAACATTCGTAGATGGTATAATCAGTTTGAAGATACCGGCTGCCTTTGTAAAGGAAGAGCACGGGACGACCAGGAGTAAGTGAAGAGACTGTTGAGCGAGTGAGAGAGTCGTTCACTCGTAGCCCAAAGAAATCAGTCCGGAAGGATAGTCGTGAATTACAAGTTCCTGTGTCGACTGTTTGGAAAGTTGTAAGAAAACGCTTACAGCTACATCCTTACCGTTTAGTTATTACAGGCTCTAAAGCCGACAGACCACGGATTACGTGCCAAATTCGCAAACGACATGTTGTTTCATGACGATTTTATGGATCGTGTTGTCTTCAGTGATGAATCGATCTTTCACCTTAGTAGACATGTTAACACTCATAATGTGCGCATCTGGGGCTCAGAAAATCCTCACGAGATGGTACAAATGCAACGAGATTCCCCTAAAGTGAATATTATTTGTGCCGTATCCCGGCGAAAAGTTTATGGGCCTTTCGTTTTTGGTGAACCTACTGTAACTGGCATTTCTTACCTTGATACACTAGAGCAATGGCTCTTCCCTCAGTTGGAAGAAAATGAGCCAGAGAACTTCATTTTCCAGCAGGATGGTGCGCCACCTCACTGGCATAACGAAGTACGCGATTGGTTGAACGTCATTGTACCCGAGCGCTGGATAGGCCGCAAGGGCCCCAATGACAGGGCTTGCTATGCATGGCCTCCACGTTCTCCTGACCTAACGCCATGCGATTTTTACCTTTGGGGCTTCATCAAGGATCGTGTGTACGTGCCTCCGCTACCAGCTGACCTCCCTGAATTAAGAAACCGGATTGAAGCAGCTGTTGCTACAATTACTGAATACACACTTATCAACGTTTGGGAAGAACTCGGCTCTAGACTTGATGTGTGCCGTGTGACAAAAGGGTAGTCACATTGAACATTTATAAGATTCTTGGTAAAACTGTTTAAGTTGCTTTTTCGTTTGACATATCATTCATAACTAAGTTGAATGTAATAAATATTATAAAGAGTTAAAACCCCGATATTCATTTATATACACCTGTGTGTGTATATATATATCTATATATATATATATAGATATATATATATATAAATAAATAAAATTAGTAACATACGCAGGGATTGGAATTGGGACATCATAATATATAACGCATGGTAACTAGTGCTTCTCATCCAAGGAGTTCATTCTCTGTAGTAGAGGCGGTCAAAACCTGTGCCACTCTCGCTCGTAAGCCACGCCACTTCTCGAGGGTGTGACGCGATATCGAGAACTAGTGCTCACGAGCGAGGCAACTCTAAGTGTTCTCGTAACTGCAGACGAAGTAGGTTCACGTATGATCCGTAGTATAAACAGGTTATTTAAACTAGGGCCCGGATTTTTAGGTTACAACCTATTTTTTCCCTTATAAATAAATTAGAAAGTTTCAAAGTACTTTTACGTTTCAAGCCGTTTGGATGCTGGTGTGCAAATCTCATTCAACCCCCCCCCAAAAAAAAGAATCTGATGTATTCCATTCACATGACTTCCTCTACATCTCTGCAACATATTATTGTTAAAAGGGCTATGCTTCTATTTACTTCATGCCAATCGAGAAAAAAAATAGCAGAAATAATCTTATTACTTGCTTCCTTGTAAGTAGAAGCGAAATAAGGGAGTACCATAGCTTAAAGTGATAGTCAAAAGCTGGTTGCTGTGTGACTGAAGTTCCTTTGTTTTTATGGACACGAGTTGACAAATTCCTGTATAGCAAAAGTATAAGTTTTTCAAAGCTTGGAAAAAAAAAAAAAAAAAAAAAAAAAAGGAATAGCTAAAAAACTGTCAACTCAACGAAAAAAAAAAGTATATAAATTGTGTGTTTTGATGCGCTCTACATGTTTTGTGTGATAAGTTTTTGTCCATCTCTTACGGTTTAGCAGTTATGCAAAATTCCGTAGAATTCATCCAGAATAAAGTAGTCTACAGAGCAGTGTTTCCCAACCTTTTGAAGTTCACGGCACCCTTGGGAATAACATTAAACACAAGGGGCACCCTTCCTTGAATTAAAAGAAAATTAAGCTTAATATGTTAATTTATTGAAATATTATATAATAATAACGTACACCATAACATAATACAGTAAACTTTACTACAATCACTCAGTAAAAATACATCAATAAATTTTGTTCGATCAATGATTAATGCGAAACTTGTGATTGATGCTTAGAGCACAGATATTTGATGTCGGGTCTTACAGTTGACAGTGAAACACGCAAATCATCCTCAAGGTTATTCAGTCTATTTCTTGCTTTGCATTTTATTGTCACCATAGCAGAGAAGCCTTGCTCGCATAGATAGGATGTTGAAAAGGGCAAAAGTGCGTTAATTGCTTTCTTCATTAGGTTAGGGTACTCCTCTCTCCGTTGAAGCCAAAAACTAGCCACCGACGCCTCACTCTTGGTGAACTTACCTTTGAGTATGGAATCAGCGCAAAGATCAATAAATTCATCTCGTTCGCAAGCAGTGAAATCTATTTCCTCTGCAATATCTACGAAATCAAATGATGAGACAACCCACTCGAGATTCGTAGTGGAAATAGTTGGAAAGTACGCATCTATTGCATCTTGCAATCTTGATATGTGATCACAAATGCGGTCTTTCAGTTTACCCAGATCTTTATATATTGCCACATTAAGAAGAGATGGAAAGTTCGACAAATCTCCTTTTTGAACTGCAGACTTCCAAGAACTAAGTTTTCTTTTAAAACCTTTCATTTTATTGGTTGAGGAGATTATTGTTTCATGTCGACCCTGCATCGAAACATTCAGTTCATTCAGCTTATGAAAAATATCTGCCAGATACGACAGTTCAAAACACCAAGAATCACTTAGTAAGAGCTCATGAAATGTGTCTTGATTTTCATCCTTAAAAAAAGTTTTTAGCTGTTCTTTAAGTTCGAGAAACCGGTTCAATACACGACCCCGCGACAGCCACCTTACTTCTGTGTGAAGTAACAAAGAGGTATGAGCTGCATCCGTTGCGCGACATAACTGTTCAAAAATTCTGCACTTTAAAGGTTGAGACTTCATATAGTTCACCATTTTCACAACTTGGTTAAACACTTCAGCAAAATCTTCATTACACGCTTTCACGACTAATTCCTCTCTATGCAGAAAACAGTGAGTTATAATAATGGATGGGTTTTCATTGAGAGCTCTGGCAGTAAAACCTTTAATTTTCCCAGGCATAGATGGTGCACCATCTGTACATATACCTCAACAGTCTTTCCATGAAAGATCATGGTCATTGAGATAGGAATTAATAGAAACGAAAATATCATGGCCTGTGGTTGTAGTCTCCAGCAGTCTACAGAACAGAAACTGTTCACTAATATCTTTTTCATCAATATATCTGATAAAACCAAGGAGTTGCAGTTTGTCACCAATATCGAGACTCTCATCTACTTGCAAAGCAAATGTTCTATAAGTTTTTATTTTCTCCGTGACTTGTTCGTTGATATTGCATGACATTTCAGATATCCTGCGGCTGATTGTGTTGTTGGACAGAGGAACTTTTGAAATTCCATTAGCTGCTCCTTCGCCAAGTATTGTTGAAACTATAACTTGACATGCAGGGCCAATGATTTCCTCTCCAAGAGTATGAGGTTTCTTTTTTTAGCTATCAGTTCTACTACTTTAAATGAGGCATCAAGAGCAGTATCACCTATGGCCATTCTCTTTACCATTCGCACAGCTGTTTTCTTCTCCCCTTCTAATATATGTGAAAAATACATTACACTTTTCTGTGACACACTAGGATGCTTTGTTGTAAGATGCCGCTTCAGTTTGCTAGGTACCATGGCCTCGTTGCTAAGTGTTTCGCCACAAACTAAACACACAGGGATAGGGTTTTCCTCGTTGTTATTCCACTTAAATCCATACGCTAAGTAACTGTCCTGGTATGTTCTTTTCTTTCGTTTGTCTTCTTTATGTGGTGAATTCGACGGTCCGGGAGAAACTGTAAGATTTGGCTTCTTAAAGCAAGCAGTAGGAGCCGACTGTTCACTTTCACTGTCCTGGCGTTTAAGTTTAACAATGAACTTATCCATAGCTAAACACTGTGAATCAACGCGAGGAAGACAACTGAAAGCGCCAAGCAACGTACACTTTTGTATATTCATCTGTCGAAGTCTCGGGAATGTTCGTGAGGAAGCGAGTAGTCTCGAAAATGTTCGGCAGGGTATAGCTGTAATGCCATCTGTGGGATACTAGCATAAATTAATTATTGAAATGAATCGACCACTATCACCATCTGCCGTGCATGAGAGTAATTGATTTGACTTATTTTATTTCAAGACCTTACAAGACTTAAGGCTTCAGTAGAAGGTATTTTATTTTTGTTTATCTCAATATCTCGCGGCACACCTTAGCCAATCACACAGCACCCTAGGGTACCGGGGCACACCGGTTGGGAACCGTTGCTATAGAGGTTATTCTTAGAAAATTCAAGATCTACTTTTTATTTGTCAGGTAAATATTTTAATATACGACATTTTAATCAAAATCGCTGGAGCCATTTCTGGGAAAATCAAAATTTTCGAAAAAACTTCCATGTAAAGGGTAGTTGGGGGTGAGGGTTTTTTCTCAAAATCTTCTTTCGCAAACCCTAGAAGATACAGTGTATAGAGAAGGCATTGCACTCCACCCAAAAATTCGATACTGAGATTTCGTCGGAAATATATGTTTTAGGGTCTCCTGTATCCAAAATAAACATTTTCAGAAAGATCCGTGTGTGTGTCTGTCCGCGTGTCCGTGAACACGATAACTCAAAAACGAAAACTCGGTAAAATCTAAACTTGGTATTTAAGTTTAGTATCTTTCAGGGTTGCGACACGAAGATTTTGATAAAAATCCCTCACCCCAAACTACCCTTTACATGGAAAAAATGTTGAAAATTTATATTTTCTCAAAAATGGCTGTAACGATTTTGATTAAAATACCGTATATTAAAGATATTTATATGGCAAATAAAGTGTATACCTTGGCTTTTCTGGGTATAGCCTCTAAATACCTCTTTATTTTGAATGACTTTTGCTATATTGCGTAGCTGGTAGCCCGTAAGAGTTAGACAAAAATTTACTACACTAAAAATGTAGGTCACGCTAAAACACACAATTTATGCCATGTACGTTTTTTTCGCGGAATCGACCATTTCCGAGATATTCCTTATTCCTTTATTTGTTTCAGGTTTAAAATACTTTTCTCACACGGAAAGTTGTCAACTCCTGGCCCTGCATAGAAACGCATTTCAGCCACATGGCAACCAGCTTTTAAAAGATTTGGCATTCGTTTTAGCCTAATATCTTCCTTTATTTTTCCTTCTACTTACAAGAAAGGAAGTAATTAAGAAAATCTCTGCTAATGTTTATCTCTGTGATAATGTAGATAGAATATGATTACAGCGATGCAGAGAAAGACATGTGAATGGAACACATCCGATTTTTATCTATATTATTTCATAGAAGGCGTTTGTCGTCAACTTACTTAAATGGGTATTAAAATTGTTTAAAACCCTTTAAAAAAAATTAAAAAAAAAAAACAAAAAGAGGAGGCTAGGAACACTGTTAGAAGACTAAGAAAATTGTTTAAAACCCAAAGAGTTAATAAAAGGCTAAAACTACATCATTTATAAAAAGCCAAAAATCCGGGCACTAGGAGTAACACGATTACTCATTTAACAGTACTTATATGCCAAATGTGTTCAGAGTAAACTGTTTGAATCAGCGATATTAATCGTTAATGACATACCTATACTTTGTGTTACTATGTATAAATATGTTCAGATCACAACCGAAAATGGAATTACTTCCTGCAACATAAAAGTCTTAGGCGTAACAAAATAAATACACACTTATTTGTAATAAAAGTGGAGACCGCGTACACATAACTGTAGATTCTGTGATAGCACATTTCGTTTTTAACCCTTTCGCTAGTGTGGGTTATTTAAATATCATCTTTATCCTGGTAGGCTATTTAAATCTTAAATCATTTAAACAGATGAAATAATACAGCTTGCAAGACTGATTATGCGAGACTCCCGCACGCTCTCTCATGTCAGCTGCTAGAGGCGAGATAGCGGCAGCGAGTCTGAAAGCTGACTTGACCGGCTTTACTCTGGAGGTATTGCGTCGCCGTTAAGTCCGGCCACTCATAAGGCACACAATTAGGGGATGAGAAGAGGACGACACGAGTGAACAGAACGGCAAGTCGTGTTAAAACAAACAGTTGTTTTTACACTATTCCTTATTAACTAGCCTATATTCTTTATTTATGTTGTAATCTTTCTTATATTTCTTTCTTTCCATTCAATTTACTGTAAAGAATTTTTGCTAAACTATTTAAAGTTAATGGAAATAAGTTTACGTTTTTTTTTCTATTTGGTTATATATAAGATGCTCTAACGATGGATTCGTTTGTTTTAGATTTTTGTTTTCTTATTTTTCGCAAGTGCATGTTAGTTTTCCCCAATGTTTAGACATTGATAGATGTCGACAATAAGCTTCAATTCAGCTTTCACATACAGTAGTAATATTTCCGAAATCGATATTATGTTATAAATTATTGGTCACCCGCTGAATGTTTTCATGACCACTTTCCCAGATATAAAAACTTAATGAGAATGGCGAGAACTTCATATTTGCGTTTAACATTGATCTGTGTCAACGAACAAATATTTGGTACACATTTATGTTTGTGGAATACGCCAAAGCAGATTTGTTAGTATTATCACCACTATTACCAACAGAAAATGCATTCTAAGTATTATGTTTCTTAAACACCATTAGCACGTCACGAAATGTTTAAATATGTGCGGGAAAATGTGCTGATTTCTATTCTTTAGATACAATTAGGTTTAGAATAAAATAGTTTATTTCTTGCTCTCCCCCTCCCACCGCTCACCCCATGCAAGAACGACTACATGCGAAAGTAAGAAACTTTTGAGAAGGGCCAGGTTCCTAATAAGTTTTTCTGCCCTTTCCATAAAACCTTCGTTCACTGGAAAACGCGCTCTGTGCAGTAGATGACGCAAAATCCCGGATCGCAATAGTGTGTTGTTCAGAAGATAGAAATGCAGAACATTTTCTATGTGCAGGAAATGCAAACAAACTCTTGCGTTACGTAGCGCGTTCTGTGACTGTGGACGCTTCCATTAACTAACCCGAGAAAAATGCTTGCGCTTAAGCTGCGTTTGCGCTTATTTTCCATTGTGAATAAGGCATTAACATGAACCTCAGCACTGATTTTATCACAAACCTACTGCTGACCTCACCTATTTATTCTGCAGCATTTGCAGTGATCCTGAAGTAATATATTATTAAATTCCATGTTTGAAAACGATTGTATGAAACCGACACACTAAATCGTTGCTAAAATAGTTAATAGGAGTATTAATTTTACAAATAAGTGCAACTATGGAGTACCAAAAAGTGCAGTGCAGTTCATTGCATATTCAAAACTGCATTATTAAGCCTCATTTCGCTTAGAGGATAAGTAATTCTAACAAATATTACAAATAAAAACTCACCATGCCTAGTAGCAGTGTAAGACAAACGTGTGTCCATCCAGGAGATCGACTGACTGCTCCAATCATACAACTTTCTCCACCTAGTCTATAACAAACTATTCTTGCAACAGCGTATTCATCTACTTTACACTAATCAACATAACATTACCAGAACTGCTCCTATCAATTTGTTCCTTAAAAGCAGAAGGAAAATAAGGAAATTTACTGGCCATAGTCAAATCTTTTAACAGCAAGTTGCTATGTGATTCAAATTCGGATCTCTTTGCATTACCAGGATTAAAACAAAAGAAATAGGAACGACAAATTAGTTTAAGTTTTATAAAAGAGAGTTTAAGTATTTAAAATTGAAACCAATAAGAATTATCGGAAATCCACAAAATATGCATATGACCTATATTGCGTGCTTTAACGGTATCTTCATTTTCTGTGTAGTAAGTTTCAGTTTACCAGTTATGCAAATGTCACTCAGAATGAAGAGGTCTTCAGAGGCAATTCGCAAAAATTTCAAGATATAAGTTTTGTCATGTAAATATATTTAATAGCGTATACGGTAATTTAATCGAAAGCGTCAGTCATTTTTTGGAAAATAAATATTTTCAAAAACAATTCTATGTAATCATAGTTTGGGATGAGGGGGGGGATGAAATCTTCCTTAAAATCTTCGTCTCGCCTCCTAGGAAGATTCTAAATTTAAATACCAAGTTTGGTATTACGTCATTTTCGTTTTTGAGTTGTGTTGCCAACCCCCCCCCCCCACACAGACAACCATTTACTTTCTCTAACCGTGTGTGCATACAATGAACATAGTAGCTATAGAAGTTATTGTATTCCATCCAAAAATTCGATGTCGAGATTTCACCGGAAATATATATTTTGAGGTGCCCGAGTCCAAAAGAAACATTTTTAGATAAAGGTCCGTGTATTTAAGATATTTACATCAAAAATAAAATGTATGTTTTTAATTTCCTGGGAGTAGCTTCTGAAGGCCTCTTTATTCTTCGTAGTTTTGCAGAATTTTGCATAGCGGTTAAACCAGAAGAGATAGAAAAAAAAAAAAAGAAAAAAAAACTACACAAAAAATGTAGATCTTGTTAAAACACATAATTTATGTCCATTATTATACGTTTTTCTTGAAGGATTGATCATTTCAATCTCAAACGCGACTATGCAAAGGAATCGAACCTCAATTGTTTCACATAGCGACCAGCTTTTAAAAGATTTGACTATCGTTTTAGATTTATCTCGATCATCATGGTGTATATGGAACAGTACAGAAAGTTATGTGAATGGAACACATCACATTTTTTCTAACAATGTTTTTTATTCAGGGATTCGAAAAATATGAACTTCCTGTGAGATCTCGGTGGAACACATTACATTCTCTACCCAATAAATATTTACATAGTACTCGGTAGAAAAAGTAAAAAGTATGCCGCTGTCCAATTAGCCAAGTGCTGAATAGGCGTCCTAAACTTTGCTCCTTTTGTTGGCCTCCCTGAGGTAGTGGTTATCATGTACCCAGGTCGCGGGTCCAAACTCGGCGGAGGGCGATGCATTTTTTTTTTTTAAAAACCCTTAACATAAAGTCCATGAATAAAACTCCATTTGATTTCACACCGAGCAGGCGAGAATCCCGATGGCGACATTACATTTGTAAATTTAATAGAAACCATCGGCAAGTTACTCCTTTAGCTTGACCAAGTAAAACTTTTTAAGTTCTAATTACTGAGTTTTCTGGCCTTCAATGGAATCTAGCATTTGTTAATGACGTAACCAGTCATTTGACTGTTTTCAGAGCTCATTTGCATGGAACAGGTGAATTAATTGTGTGTGTGTGACAGGAGCTGAAGAGCTGAGCTACCTTGGCAACAAGCTGACTCGCATGGGGATCTTAATGACTCAGTTCCAAGCAACTGTTGTCTACTAGCCCACGACAGTAGTCTAACTTACGGGACAGCGTTACATGGTGCTATGGTTTACACAAATCACAGCAGCTTTGGAACATCTCTACACAAGGAAAGGTGTAAATGCAACAAAAACTAGTGCCGATAATGCTAACATTCATTTTCAACTATTTAAACTGGGCCATGCAAGTTCAAAAGCGGCTGCTAACACTTGGAACATGGTGCACACAGCGGAAGGCCGAAATCCTCTATCAAATATTTTACCTATTAAGGCTACCATTTTTACTTTCTCTATACATTCTATGTATATAATATATAGATGAAGTATTGTATTCCACCGAAAAATTCGATACCAAGATTTCACCGGAAATATATGATGTGTATGTATGTGGACAGCATAGCTCAAAAACGAAAAAACCGTTAACAACCAAACTTGGTATTTAAGTTTAATATCTTCCGCGGATGCGATACGAAGATTTTACCTATAGTAAAAATATTTAGATAACAAAATAACTATATTTTGAATTTTCTGGGAATAGTCTCTGCAGACCTCTTTATCCTGGATGAGTTTTGTATAACGGCTAAACCGCAACACACAAAAAATTTAGAACTCGTTAAAACACATAACTTATATCATATACGTTTTTACTTTCTCTAGCCAGTATGAAGAATGTAATAGTGGATAGACAAGGTATTGCATTCCACCAAAAATCGATTTTTCATCGGAAATATGGTCCTCTGAGTAAAAAAAAAAAAAAAAAAAAAAAAAAAAAAAAAAAAAAAAAAAAAAAAAAAAAAAATTGACAAAGGTCCATGTTTGTATGTGTGCGAGGGGGCAGCATAGCTCAAAAACAAAAAGTGCGTTTAATACCAAACTAGGTATTTAACATTAGTATCTTCCAAGGATGCGACACGAAGATTTTCAAGAACCCCCCCTCCCATTAACCTTTACATGGAAAAAGTTTCGAAAATATTGATTTTCCCAAAAATGCCTCACGATTTTAATTAAAATATCGCATTTAAGAAATATATAGGTCACCAATAATATTTATATGTTGGATTTTCTTGAAATAGCCTCTGAAGAGCTTTATTCTGTATGCTTTTTGTATAACTGGCAAACTGTAACAGACAAAAGCTTACTTCACAAAAAATGTAGATCTCTTTAAAACACATATTTTATGTTATATACATTTTTATAGAGTTAACCGTTTTCGAGATAGCTTTCTTCTCGTTTCTCTTTTATTTACTCCTGGCAAGCAAAGAGAATGGAATTTCAATTGTTTTACATTGCGACCGGCTTTTAAAGAACTTGACTATCGCTTTAGCCTGTCATTCCCTTATTACTTTCTACTTACAAGGAAGCTAGTAATAAGATTAATATTTTGAGTAAAATATTTGTTTGCGAACAGCTAGAGAAAATCATGTGAATGGAACACATTTTCTATATAGAGCTGATCGTTACTGAGATATTCCTTGTTATTGGTTTCAATTTTAAACTACGTAAACTTTTCTCAAACGGGAAGTCTCATCTCTGCAGGCCATGCAAAGCGAGCCGAACTTCAGTTGTTACACATAGGACCAGCTTTTAAAAGAGTTGACTATCGATTTAGCCTACTGTATTCCCTATTCTACTTACAAGGGGGCAATTAATAAGACAGCTTCTGCTAATGTTTGCCTTGATTAACATGTCGAAGATAAAAAATGATCTTTTGCAAGGAAAGCTGTTTGTTGTTTGTGTAACAGCTAGAGAAAGTCAGGTGAATGGAACACCTCAGATTTTTTAAAAAGTTACTTTTATTGTTTAATTTTGGGTTATGTTATAAACTCTCAGTTGTAGCCTACAGGTAAATGAAACATAGTATTACAGACATTTAAACAATAATACTGATTTTAAAAATCTGATGTGTTCCATTCACATGACTTTCTCTACATCTCTGCTCCAAATTATGCCTTAAGTCTCTGTTTACTTCATGCTAATCGAGAAAAAAAATAGCAGAAATAGTTTTATTACTTGTTTCTCTGTTAAGTAGAAGGAAATTAAAGGAACACACTAGGCTAAAGTGATAGTCAAAAGCTAGTTGATATGTGACTGAACTTCCTTTGTCTATATGGACAGGAATTGACAAATTCCTGATGAGTAAAGTATAAGTTATTCAAAGATGAAACCAATAACAAGGAATATCTCAAAAACTACCAAATCCACGAAAATAATGTATATAACATAAATTGTGTGTTTTAACGTGCTCTACATTTGTTAAGTTTGTGGTAAATGTTTGTATATCTCTTACGGTTTAGCAGTTATGCAAAAAATTCTCCAGAATAAAGTACACTTCAGAGGCTATTCCCAGAAAATTCAAAATTTACATTTTATTTGCCAGGTTTACATATATTTAATATTTTAATAAAAGTCGTTAGCCATTTTTTAGAAAATCAAGAAGTTCGAAAAAAGTTCCACGTAAAGGGTAGTTTGGGATGGGGGGATGTTTCTGAAAATCTTCGTGTCGCATCCCTGGAAGATACTAAACTTAAATACCAACTTTGGTATTTTACGAACTTTTCGTTTTTGAGTTATCGTGTTCACAGACACACGAACACACACACGGACCTTTTTCAGAAAATGTTTTTTTTTTTTTATTACAGGAGACCCTAAAACGTATATTTCCGGTGAAATCTCGGTATCGAATTTTTGGGTGGAGTGCAATACCTTCTCTATACACTATGTACATAGTAAGTGTACTGAAAGTAAAAAATCTGATGTGTACCATTCACATGACTTTCTCTATATCCCTGCAACAAATTATTCTTAAAAAGCTTATACTTATATTTACTTTATGCTAATCAGAAAAAAAATTAGCAGAAATAGTCTTATTACTTGCTTCCTTGTAAGTAGAAGCGAAATAAGGGACTATCATAGGTTAAAGTGATAGTCAAAAGCTGGTTGCTATATCAATGAAGTTCCTTTGTTTATATGGATCGGAGTTGACAAGTTCTTGTATGAGAAAAATATGTTTTTCATAGCAGAAACCAAAAATAAGGAATGTCTCAAAAACGACGAACTCCACGAAAAAAATGTATATAACATAAATTGTGTGTTTTAACGTGCTCTACATTTTTTGTGTAGTAAGTTTTTGTCCATCTCTTACGGTTTAGAAGTTATTCAAAATTTAGTAAAATTCATCCAGAATAAACTACTCTTCAGAGGCTATTCCTATAAAATTCAAGATATACATTTTATTTGTCAGGTAAATATGTTTAATATACGAAATGTTAATCAAAATCGTTAGAGCCATTTTTGAGAAAATCAAAAATGTGTAAAAAAGTTCCCTGTAAAGGGTAGTTGGGGGTGGGGGATTTTTCTCAAAATCTGCGTGTCGCCTCCCTGGAAGATACTAAACTTAAAAAGTTTAGTATTTTACCGATTTTTCGTTTTTGAGTTATCGTGTTCACAGACACACGCACACACACACACACGGTCCTTTTTGTGAAAATGCTTTTTTTGGATATTGCGGACCCTAAAACATATATTTCCGGTGAAATCTCGGTATCGAATTTTTGGGTGGAGTGCAATACCTTCTCTATACACTATGTACATAGTGCGTATAGAGAAAGTAAAAATACACATATTCATTCCCTCCGTCTCTCTCTCTCTCTCTCTCTCTCTCTCTCTCTCTCTCTCTCTCTCTCTCTCTCTCTCTCACACACACACACACACACACACACACATACACAGAATCTACAGAGCATGGGGGAAATCCTGGTTAAAGAAAATTAGACGTCCTCCAACCCGGAATGGTGGCCGGGACCTCTGGTTTTTTATATTTTGCTAACCACCAAGCTAAAAGACGCATTCTTCGGTTTACATGGTTTAGCACAGAGGAATGAGGTGATGAAGACTGGCAAGTACACAAGACGTAAATTTGTAGATAACATTTAAGGCATAGAAACTATTATTTTGGTTTTTCTTTCAAAATCTCAAGAAACCTAAGAGCTACAAAGATGCTCCTTTAAATAAAGTTTACGATGTTGCTAATGTGGTTAACCGTTAGCTTGTCTAAGAATGGAGCTAAATACAGACCGTAACGCTTGTGGCCCGCATTCAGCGGGTTTGGATATTTAATACCACCACGATCCTCAATCTAAACCATCTGGAGCGAAGTGGTGTGAAGGGATGAGACCTAGACTACTTCAACTACAAGTTCCTTCATGACAACTAAGATGAGTCATTGATTCACCAATGCCGTAAGTTAAACACTACGAATGAAAGAATATTTCTACATAAGCCAAGTGACACTGACAACGGGTACCTCGTGCATTATTAATTTGGGGTTGGGGAGCTGTAATGGAATATCAGAGAAGCGCACTTCGCCGTCAAAGAGACTGCTACGGAGCGTCCTCATTGATTGAAGGGCACCACGCCCTTCAGGGTGCCACACAACGTATCATGTAATGCATTAATATACAGCAGAATTATAATACTTTTGCTTTTTCAGAATATAAGTTTTCAAGAAATATCACTGAGAAAAAGATTTACATTTCGAGCAATTAATGTCAGCAGAGTGCCTCATTGTACACTTTCAGATGAAAACGCAGTTGGTGTTTAACTCTACGTTATGATTTTTGCTTTCCAACCTGTTTGTATCTTAAGAACAGCTAATAAAAACGTAAAGCAATTGAGAGATCATCGGCAAATGAAATCCAAAAAATATCTGCATGTTACTTAATAGCTACTCCAAATTTGGAATTTATGTCGATGCTTAGCAAATAATAAAACACGTTCAGGTCGAGGTTTATCATATATAGGACGACACATAAATGCTCCCCTACTTTAATACAGTTACATAGAATGCCAACACATTTGAGCTGTATAAACATTTTCTTCTAATCTTATATTAACTGCAACGTGTAATTCAGTTAATACGTGTTTGCTATGTGTTATAAGTATGTTTTCAAATGATCTTTTTCTTTTGCATTCAGATGACTATCTCCAACCAAGTTTCAACATAGTACTTTTATAGAAGCTTCTTCTATCTTAATTGAGAAAAAGTTTCTGAAATTGTTTTATTACATATTTCCTTACTAAAGCTTAAACTGAGGTCAAATTTTTAAATAATGTAATCTAAGCGATGACTTTGAAATTCCGTTTTCTTTGCATGATCACGAGGAAAAATAATAATTTAGCAGTTGAAAATCAATCAAATGAATAAAGTGGAGGCAAACCTATAACAAAGAACATCTGAGAAATGGTTAACGCCACTACAAATAAATATATATATTTTCTTGCCTACTTATTTTGGTTTACGAGTTAAAATGTTTACACATGAAGTTAGTTTGCAGTTGAGGGATTTTCTTTAAAGTGTTCGTGTCCTACCTTGCAGGACGTTCAATGTAAATCCTAGTTCAGCATTTAACATATTTTTACTTTCTCCATACGCACTATGTACATAGTGTATAGAAAGTATTGCACTCCACCAAAAATTCGATACCGAGATTTCACCGGAAATATATGTTTTAGAGTCCCCAAAATAAAAAAAAAAGCACTTTCACAAAAAGGTCAGTGTGTGTGTGTTTGTGTGTGTGAACACGATAACTCAAAAACAAAAAGTCGGTAAAATACCAAATTTGGTATTTAAATTTAGTATCTTCCAGGGATGCGACACGAAGATTTTGAGAAAAATCCCCCCAACCCCAACTAGCCTTACATGGAACTTTTTTCGAAAATTTTGATTTTCTCAAAAATGGCTATAACGATTTTGATTAAAATTAGGTATATTAAAGATACTTACCTGAAAAATAAAATGTATATCTTGAATTTTCTGGGAATAGCCTCTGAAGAGTAGTTTATTCTGGATGAATTTTACTAAATTTTGAATAACTGCTAAACCGTAAGAGATGGACAAAAACTTACTGCACAAAAAATGTAGAGCACATTAAAACACACAATTTATGTTATACACATTTTTTTCGTGGAGTTCGTCGTTTTTGTGACATTCTTTATTTTTGGTTTCTGCTATGAAAAATGTATACTTTTCTCATACAGGAACTTGTCAACTCCTATCCATATAAACAAAGGAACTTCATTGACATAGCAACCAGCTTTTGACTATCACTTTAACCTACGGTTGTCCCTTACTTCGCTTCTACTTACAAGGAAGCGAGTAATCAGACTATTTCTACTATTTTTTTTTTCTGATTAGCATAAAGTAAATAGAAGTATAAACTTCTTAAGAATTATTTGTTGCAGGGATATGGAGAAAGTCATGTGAATGGTACACATCAGATTTTTTCGGTTTGTTCTGTACAAGGATAAGCCTGCTAGAAATGATTTTATTGGATTCAGGGACCTCAAAATTGCTTTTCATTAACATTTCCAGTGTTTAATTTATGGATGGAATGCCATTCTTACCATAGGTAAGAAATAGAGCAAGTAAAAATATGTAATCAAGTTGAAAGCTGAACTCCACTACTGCGCAATTGTATTCAAATATAGGCCATAAAAATGTTAAAACGAAATGCTTGTTGCACCAATATAATGCAACAAAATTACAGTTTTCACGGGAAATTTATTATTATAATTATTATTCCTTCTAAAAAGAATAAATTTTCAATGTCTATCTTGTCTTTTAATAGAAACAGATACAGATAGTAATTTTACTACGTTTTCGCACATTTTATGTGGCATCGTTTGAATTTGAAACCAAATTATTATTACATTATTAATCTTACAGTAAAACCTATTGATGATACTTGTAATTAATCAAAATATATTGAGGAACGTAGGGGCAGCTAATGAATTCCTCTAAAATATATATCACAGTTGAAAATAATAAGATTACTATTTGACATCATAACCAAAACTTCATGAATTTATGGTTCAAGTGCAGCTGATTCAAAAACTTCTGAAAATAATTAATGAATCGCAAAACTGTAAGAACCCTTCAACATCATATAGCTGCTGTGAGATTTACCGGCTGTTAATATTCGACTTCACTTGCGAATTGCTATTTTTACTCCTTGCAAAAAGATAATCCCTCCCTAAGCTACAAAGCGATGATTCTCACTGTGTTTCAACCCTAAGATTAGTCCAACTCCTAGAAGCTTCAGTTTCTATAACGGTTGCTGTAATTGCTTTTAGAGTTGTATTCGCCAGCAGGCCGCAACAATAAAATCCACTGATCTAACATCATCCATACGTGAAGTCTTTATGTTCTCAAAGTGTTAAGAGTAAAGGCCTTGCAAGTAAATATAGCCACCGTTGGCCATGTGTTGAATCTTAGAGCTCTGAGAGGAAAACCTACAGCATAAGGATGAATCAACTAAAACTTGCTTGCACTACAAATATTTCGAAAACGGAAAGTGCTATTGGTGCGCGGTTTTCACAGAACTGATTGGTAGTTAGGTGCTCGTATGTTTGGTCCATAAACAGATTTTAATACTGTTGTGGACTCCGTGCTGGTGAGTAATTCTGTGCGATTGCGAGTCGGTTCTACCTTACAGAGGAACGGAAGATAGGTAGGTAGCCTATCGGGCTCCACGGGGTGACCTCGTGACACGCAGTGAGCTCGAGATGCCAAGCGGGATCGTCCTTTAGGTCGGAGTAGTGACCGTACAGGTGTACGTGCCTAGCAGGTTCCGCGGAACTGCTTCGAGACACACGGTACAAGGGGTTACCTTGACGACAGACGGGTCGCCTACTGGAACACGGGTCACCTGAGCCGGGAGTACAGAGGCAGGGTCGTATGTATTTTTGTATTTATTTATTTCTCTGCAAGTGGGTATCACCCGGTGGAAGAGTTATATATGTATACAAGATATATAAACAATAAATCACAGCTGCCAGTTTATGGCTTTGTAAGCTAGATATAATAGTTATTTACACAAATATGAAAACATTAATTTTTCTCTCAATTCAGATTAATTAATTTCATAATTAGAATCACCAACCAATTTAACATTTGTATTTACAACAATATAAAATCACAAGCATCTCATTTAAGGAATGTTTACAAAAATTATCCAACATTAAAATCAAGATTTTTCCTAAATTTCTTCAGAGACAGGGGACAACCCCGAAAGACTGCTCCAGGCAATTCATTCCAGTCTTTTATGGTTCTATTTACAAAGGAGAACTTTCCCACATCAGTTCTGTATCTTCTACCCTTAATTTTGAACGGATGATCGTTTCGTGCATTTTCCAGTTTGTCAGTAACGTCCTCCCATGCGTTTAAGCCAGCGTAAGCTTTAAATAAAGCGCACAACCTCTGTTTCTCACGCCTAACTTTCAACGGCTCCCATTTTATCTCCTCAGCGTTTGTAGGCCCAAAATATTTACCCCTTTTTATGAATTTTATAGCCCTTATCTGGATCTTTTCTAACGAATCAATTTGATTTACTCTATACGGGTCCCAACAAGTTACTCCAAATTCCATGACCGGCCGCACTAAGGACTTGTACGCGATTTCCCTGGACTTTGCACTCCCCTTTTTTAAAATCCTCATTAAGAAGTGCAGTGTTTTATACGCTTTCTTAGATACAGAATTTACCTGCTCGTCACATCCAGCGTTACTCGCCAAGTAAACTCCCAAGTATTTGCAGCTGTCCACCTGTGGAATTTTTTCCCCACCCATGTGATAGTTCTGCAGAATTTTTTCCCTAGATCTATTAAATCCAATTGACTTACTTTTGCCAGCGTTAATTTTCATTTTATTTGCAGCAGCCCAATCACTAATTTCATTTAAATCACCCTGAAGAGCAGTCTCATCTTCAACATTTATAATTTTATTGTAAATAATACAATCGTCTGCAAACAACCTTATCTGGCATTTTATATTGATAGTTATGTCGTTTACAAAAATAAGAAAAAGTAACGGCCCCAGTACTGAGCCTTGGGGTACTCCCGAGCTTACCATACCCCTTTCAGATAGCTCCTTGCCTACTTTTACCCTTTGCGATCTTCCTTCCAAAAAAATTTTAACCCATAGAACTACGCATTTATCAATCCCTGTGACAGTTAGCTTCTGGATAAGTAAATTATATGATACAACATCAAAAGCTTTGGAAAAAATCTATCACCACTGCATCTGCTCTTCCCCCTGCATCCACCTCCTCTGCTAAATCTTGAAATAATGACGTCATCTGGCTTTCACACGAGTATCCAGGTCTAAACCCATGTTGCGCTTTATTGCACCACTTTTTGTTTTCTAATTCCTCCCGTATATATTCCACAATTAAATGTTCCATCAAGTTGCACACTACTGAAGTTAGGCTGACTGGTCGATAATTATTTAGTTCTGTTTTATTTCCCCCTTTATGAATTGGAACTACAATCGCGGTTTTCCAGTCTTCCGGTAAGGCACAGTTATTTATTGACATATTAAATAAAAGCATTAGGTACGGAATCATGGATTCCCCTCCAATTTTTAGTATTTCGGTCGGTATATTATCAGGCCCCCTCGATTTTCCATTTTGCAACATTCTGATCCTTTTGCGCAATTTGGATGCTATTATTTGAAAAACGGAATTTCCACTATCCTCAATTTCCAGTTTATAATTATGACTCGTTTTGTTAAAAGCAGACACAAAATGTGAATTTAATGCGTTCGCTTTTTCCTTATCGTTCGTTCAATTTGGCAATTCCATTTTCCTTGAGTTCTGGTATGCCAAGTTTATTTCCCCTGCGTCTACTTACATAATTGTAAAAAGATTTTTAACTATTATTGGTCCCGCTAAGAATTTGTTCTAAGAACCGCTTCTGGGCTTGCAACGTTTCGTCTTTCAATTGTTTAGCTAATTCTTTATATTTGTTAAAATGCCAATCTGACTTCTTCCGTTTATGAAACGCGCGCCTAAACTTTCGTTTAAGAGTTCTAATGGATCTTGTATAATATTCTGGATCATTATTTTGTTTGATAACTTTGTATGGAACGTATTTCTTTATTGATTCCGAAATAAGTATTTTGAAACTATCCCATGCTGCATCTACATTTGTTGCAGATTTTACAAACAGGCAAAATTGCTTTTTGAGAAAAGTCTGAATTCCATCTACGTCTGCTCTGCAGAAGTTAAAACTAATAATTTCCTCTCCTTCAAACCAGTTTCGCACCTTCCAGTTTATGTCTAATTGTAACAGCTGTGGTCACTTATACCTAGAAAAACTTCACATGCGCTAAACAATGACTCAGGTCTGCATAGAAACACGTCCAGTACAGCCGATTTCCGGGTATCTGTTTTGACTACCTGCGAAAACCCATGATCCCAAACCAGAAGGTTAACAACACATTGAGCTTCAACTCCTAATAACTGCCCATTCCAGTTTACATTTGGCAAATTTAGATCTCCTGCTAAAATAACATTTTTTCCCGTTTCCGAAGAAATTTTTTCCACTAGTTTATGAAGAGTTTTAAAGTTAGTTTCGCCAGGTGGTCTGTAACACGCTAGTAATGTAATGTTATTTGCTTCGTTTTCGTGATCGATAATTTCAATGGCCATCATTTCTACGTCTTCTTCCACCCACAATATCTTACTGCTTAACTCTAACTTGATACAAATAAAAATTCCCCCTCCCCTTCCTTCCCTGTCCCTCCTAAACACCCTGTAATCTGATCTAAATATCTCCGCGTCATTAATATCAACACTGAGCCATGACTCCGTACCTATAATCACACTTGGATTACTTATTTCCATTAAATTCCAAAATTCTAATGTTTTGTTTATGATGCTTCGGCAATTTACCTGTAACAGCCTTAAGGAATGTGCCCCTACCTGAGAATTGTCGCTTCCCCGAAGCCGTTGTCAGTGCTGCCCGGTGACACCGCTCCACTCGGATACCCTCGCGAACAATGCTGCCAACTTTGAAGTTCCTCTTCTGTTTAGGTGAACACCATCCCGTCCATAGTCCCAGTCGTCAATCCACGAATTTGAGTCCACAAACTGCACATCCAGTCGTTCAGCCACCCACGAAAACGCGTCGTTTACCTGCATTACCTTCCTCCAGTTGATATCGCGTCGCCTCAAAACTCCACTGATGACAATGTTTGCTGAGGGAAACAGTGCCTTTGTCTTCTTAACTAAATCATACATGTCTCCCATCACATAGTCAGAACTCCTTCGTAGTCATTACTTCCAACGTGTAATACGATGGTCCGGTAGTTGCTTTCTTCCTCCTCTCGCTTCTTCTCAATTTCCCTCAGAAGGCCGTCAGTCTTTATGCCAGGATAGCAAGCTACCTTTGCGTTTGTAGTTCCCGCGTGTCTAACGATAGAGTCGCCGATGATCAAACATGGTTTCTCCTCTTTCTTTAGGTCATCTTCCCGTGTCTCCCTCAGTAAGCGGTTTTCTTCTTTAAGCTTCCGAATAATATCTTCCGCTGTTTTCAGCTTGTCGCGTAAGCCTTGTAGTTCCTCTTGCAGCTGCTCCAATTTTTATCATTTGCGGTGACGGTCACATCTCTCCTGCAGTCCTTACATGACCAGTTTTCTTCTATGTTCTGTTCTCTCTTAATTTTTTGACAGCCTAAATGGTACCATCTCGCGCATGAGATACAAAGAAGTCCGGTCCTCAGTGCTTTGTTACAGCTTCCACATCTTTCATCTCCTACAGGTCCTGGATTTATTTCAACTCCTATCACAAGCAGGGCTAGTAATACAAAAGCCATAAAATAATAATTCTTCGTAGCATCCGTCGCTCCAGTCGCCTGTCTACCTGCTTTCCCCGGTCGCCTGCCCGACCACATTCCTACCCTCGCCCGGTAAACAACCAGATCCACACCCATTGTTCTGCTGCTACCTGCCTCCCACTGGTACGTCCGCACTGCTCGAGATCCCAAACCAGACTCCTAAAATAAAGGCTACGGAGATGTTGCTTCTCTCGTAGGTCGTCCTCCGTGGAGTAATGGTTACCATGCTAACTTCATATACCCAAGGTCACGGGTTCAAACCCGGCGGAGGACGATGTATTTTTTCGGGTGTAAAAATCCTTAGCATGGCTTCCTTCGGAAGGGAAGTAAAACCGTGGGTCCCGTGTCGTAGATTTACGGTACGTAAAAGAACCTCAAGCCTGATAGAGGCCCCTGGGCAAAATTAAGCGGTCTTTCACGCCCAATTTAGAATGGGACGCTGAGAACCACAGTAGTTAAAGAGCGTCCATAAATAAACGCCATTTACATTTTTCTCACGTAGCTCAGACTTGACTGTTTTCCCTCTGGTCCGTGCACCTTATATAGTTGCGACTGTCGCGCCTTCTGTTTTCCCTGGTTAGCACGGTGGCGCCATCTCTCTTTATTATCCTTAACTATTTGTATACAGAGCCTCCAACAGGCAATCTTAACAACTATGTTCATACACTCTTATATATTATGATTTTCCGGCCTGGTCGGCCTTTGTCCAAAAAGTTATGTGTGGTTGTTCACAAATACTAAGTGCATTTTTGAGAAACATACAATTTTTAAATGTAACCATGGCTATTTACATCAATAAAATAAAAGTACGGTAAATTCGGAGTCAATTGTGTTTGTTGCAGGATTCTAGTGGTAGTTTTACGAGAAATCGTATTTTGAAAAGTTTCCACATCAATAGTTGTTTGTTCCATTCAACCAGCTTAGTTGTAGGTATGATGTTATGTTTCTTTTCTGTTCATTGGTTGCATTGCGACTTTCTAGTCAGTTTGTGATAGTTTAAGCAGTAAGTCGTGAGTGGAAGATAGAATTTACCATTGCATAAAATGCCGACATGTTCCTGGTGTATGGAGAGTGTAGGTAGAATACAGTTCGTATATAGGTATATGCGGAAACATGTCCCAATAGACGTCAGCCATCCTTAACCTTATTTATCATCCTGTTCAAGCACTTACGTGAAAGTGGTATTTTAACGCCTATAAAACGTAACAGAAACAAACAAGAGAAGAGGGAGCAATGAATGTTTTGGCTGCTGTTGCAGTAGGTCCGCAAATTAGTTTCCGCGCAATCGCACGTAGAAGTGGTATGGATCAGGCAAGTATACTTCTCATTCTCCGTCCATACATCATACATTGTCTATTACATCTCTCCATCAAGAGCTGCATGGGAACCATTTTGAGAATCGTGTTCATATTTGTACATGGGCATTAAGACATGATACTTCAGAATCATCATGTATCTTGCTTGGTAATCGAAGTATCATTTACTGAGCATGACCAGGTAAACTCTAAAAACATGCACTGTTGGCTATTGACAATCCCCGTTGGGTTCGTCAAGTGGAATGCCAGCGTCCATGGAGTTTTAACGTGGTGTGGGATAATGAACTATCAACCCATAGGCCCTTTTTCACACTGCACAAGCAGCCTCTTAACAGACTACCTTCCACAGATTATAGAAGACATTTCTCTGTAGACTAGGAGGTTCATGGAATACCAACATGATGGCTGTCTAGCCCATAGTGCACGAATTACTACAGCTTGTCTTCACAGATTGTTTCCAAATCGTTGGAATGGACGAAAAGAACCTGTATCCTGGCCAGCCCGTTCACCACATTTGACTCTTTTAGACTTTTTTCTGTGGGGAAATCGGAAAGACACTGACCACAAGCACATACAACTACACCAGATGATATGAAACGACGTATTACTGCTGCCGCTCTAAAATTTCCGCTG
Source organism: Hymenopus coronatus (assembly GCA_030762935.1). Lineage (NCBI taxonomy): Eukaryota > Metazoa > Arthropoda > Insecta > Mantodea > Hymenopodidae > Hymenopus > Hymenopus coronatus. The sequence continues at coordinate 3,011,714 of CM060885.1, read as the reverse complement.
AAATGTTAGAACGTGTGACAGTTTTTTCCATAGCAGACTGGAAGCGTGTATTGAAACTGGCGGGTGGTCATATTGAACACCACCTTGGAAGGTAAATTTTCTCGTTGCTTGTCAGAACCCACAAAAGTAGTGAATTCCGTTGTTTGTCTTTAGTTTGTGCTAATACAGGTTGTGCAAGTGTCGGTGTGTAAAAGTTTCAAAATAAGATTTCTGGTGACCTACTTGCCCTAGAATCCTACGACAAACACCATTGACATTTTAATTCTATTTGATAGATATAAACAGTCATTGTTCCATTTCAAAAGTGTGTGTTTCCTCAAAACATACAATTTCTAAGTAATATTAAAATCTGCATATAGGCTAAAAGTAAGAGCCCCTGACTAACGATCAATACTGTGGAAACCGCACATGGTTAGCCTTTTCATTTCCGAAATACTTGCAAGTTTTAGGTGTTTCACCCTGTATAATTGAAGCTAAACGGTTGAACGTTATAATGTGATGAATTTCGAGACGATGCTGCAGACCACACTCAAACCGTGGTCCGAGAGGTTTAAAAAAGGCTGAACATCACTTGATGACGATAGTTCTGGACAGCCATCATGGCATTACATTCAAAATTCACTGTGAAAGGATTATCAATTAGAAGTTTGTCTTTATGGTAGCAAATGCTAAGATTTTCTATCGAGACATCTTGAGGCAATTATGGAGAACACGAGAAAAACACTGACAATTGGATTCGTCAGGATTACAATGGAAAGGCACAATAAGTTTTCATATGTAAGAATACCAAATGGCAACTGTTACTCATCCAGCAAATGTAGTCTTGTGTCACTTCTTTTCCTTTTCAAAATGACAATCAAGTTGAAAGGTCGAATATTTGAGCTTTTGAGCAAATCCAAGTCATCGACACTTCCAGATGAAATCCAATACTTAGAACAAGTACTGGGGGCGGTATATAAACTCACAACGGAGCTATTTCAAGAAAATTGAGCCGCATGAGATCCAGATGTGGTGTAAATCCTTTATTGAGGCTTTCTGGAAATTTTGGTAGGCACCTTGTATATTTTACTGAAAACAGACAATACCAAATGGATAATCCAAATTGGTAATTCCTGCTCATGCAATAACATTGTTAAGTATCACCTATTAATGTGCTATTAGTGTTCTTTTACAATTCTGTTATACAATAAATAGCATTGGAAACATTTGTTTTCTTCAATCACCGAGTGAAAACAGTTGGAAATTTTGTCTTCAGCTTGCATAGATTTGAATGCGAAATTCCATATCCAAAGTGAAGCAAATAAAACATTAGGAACACGTTGAAAAGGGGGTCATGTAGCTGAAAATCTCCAATGAAATTTCTCTCTCTCTCTCTCTCTCTCTCTCTCTCTCTCTCTCTCTCTCTCAGAAGAAACAGATTTTGAAAGGAATCTCCGAAACGTCTCACAATATTTGCAAACAAAATGTGACTATCGGGCTCCGTCTAAAAAATGTACCCTTTGGTTTAATATAAAGACGTAGCAATATGACCTGCGTTCTGAACTGCCAACGTCCTTTTCATTAATATATTTTTCTTCGGAGTTATTTACAAAAGTTGATATCAGATACTTTTTTCCCGCAATGCAACATTTCAATATTTATCGGGTAGTCCTGAAAATGCATTTACTATTTTGTCGTCGGCTTTGCTGTAATTAACTGCTGTTTATTGTTTTTAATAGACAGCAAACCTTTTTCACTTAAAAAGCTCGCAAGCATCCTAAATAGTTAAACTCTTCATAGAAATGATCTGTCACATGTTGCTTTTCAAGTGGCCGAGTTGAAAAATTGCCTAACGAATGCACACGATGAAAACCAGCCTTATAGCAAAAGAAAAGACCGTCGAATTCTACGAGGATTGAATGAAAAGTAATGCCTCCACCTTCATGGAGGCATTACTTGGATGGGAATATATTAATAAATCAAGCGCAGAAATAATCCTTAGAATGTGATCTTTAATTACCAATATTCACTTTTCCGCATAATCACCAGCCAATTGGATACATTTCTGCCAACGATGAACAAGTTTTCTGAAGCGTCTCAGAAAAAGTGGACACTCAGTCTCACAGTTCTCTCAACGTCTTCATCACAAGCATAATGATGTCTCCGCATATCGTCTTTCATTATCGGGAACAGAAGGAAGTCAGACGGTGCTAAATCTGGGTTGTATGGAGGATGCCGTACGGTGGTGATATTCAGTCTCTGAAGTTCTGCTGTGGTGGCACGTAAAGTGTGTGGTTTGGCATTGTCATGCTGAAGGAAAACATTTCCCTTTTCCTTTCAGACCCTTGTTAGCCGTCGCTTCAGAGTTCGCATCTTTGTGATGTAACGCTCTGAATTTATTATTGTTCCACGATCAAGGAAATCAACTTGAATAACCATCTGCGTCCCAGAACACTGTGGCCATGATTTTTCCAGCTGAGCGCTGCGTCTTGAATTTCTTTTTCTGGGGCGAGTCTTTGTGTCGATATTCCATAGACTGACGTTACGTCTCCGGGTTGTAATGGTGTACCCATGTTTCGTCTCCTGTCACAATTGAATGGAATTTCATTCTCGTAACGCGAAGGAGTTCCTGGAAAATTTCAAGTCTGTGCGCTTTCATTTCAGGAGTCAGCATCCGAGGTACCCATGGTGCACAGATCTTCCGATAGCCAAGCAAAGCAATAATGTGACATACACGTTCTTGTGAAGTGCCGGTTGTGCTTGCAATTTCTCTCTGAGTGATACGACGATCATCCTGAATCAACCTGCCAACATTTTGCTTGTGAAACTCGGTGGTAGCTGTCACAGAACGTCCAACTCTTTGTTTGTCACGCAAGGGACACCTCAACATCTTTGAACTTGCTCGCCCAACGACACACAGTACTCACATCAACACAATCACCATAAACTTTCATTCTCTGATGAATCTCCTTTGGGGTGACACCTTCTGCTATTAAGAATTCAATGACTGCTCGTTGCTTAAATCGCATTGACCGACCGTCTACGCAGGGTCCCATACTTTACGAAAACAACACAACCGTTCAATGCTAAGGCTTCCCGCCAACTGGGGCTGTAGAGAAGAGGCTGCGGGAACAAGCCAGTACCTGCCGCATACCGATCCTGCCATCTGTTGAATTACGAAGGTAACTAAATACTTTTCATTCAACCCTCGTATAATTCTGCATTGGCATAATGAAGACTCGGCTAAATAGCCGGCACGGTATACATCTGAAAGATATACTCCATTGGACAATAGTTTACCTGCAGAACAAGGCACCAAAATATTTACACCCGGAATTGCCTTAACCTCATCCAACGACTTACAGTACAAGTTTACCAAGAGCGTTTGAGACGACCTCCATGGTTGAGTGATCAGCGAGCTGACTTTTCACCCAGTGATCCCGGGTTCGCTTCCCGACTGGGGCGGAGAATTGTTCTTTAACTGGAATCATCCCCAGTCCTCCACAGTCTGGAAGTATGGATGTGAAAGTGAATATGAGTGTGTTTGAAGAAAAGAAAATGATTAAAAACCCAACGTCAAAAACCTACAATAAACGAGTTGTTTAAGTCAAAGCTAACATAAGCGTTTGAATGGTTTTAAAAATCTATGAAACACATATTCAGTACCACTCATCACACACAAAACAGCAATCGATACAGTGGACGAAACCTGGATGCCCTGCTCAAAGGGAAAGCATAGCATCATTTAATATGAGATTCAAACGGATTCTGAGGTAGTATCAAAAAGGGATATACAATAAATGACTGGAACAATCGCACCAAAATATCCAGCAAAAGAGGCCAGGATAATCCCGGCCAAACACTGAGGTTACTGAAGTGGCTAAGATCAATGATTTCAACTACTTGCTGCCGCACCCATCTTATTAACTATCTCCTACTTGTATTTATTTCCTACGCTCAAAACCTTTTTGAGAAGACCTCGAATTTCAGCTGAGGAAGGAGACAAAGATACAGTGAAGCTTTAGACGTTATGCAAAGCAGAACTGATTTAAAACAAAGTGAAAAAAGAGAGAACACAAATGAATTTTACTAGCGAGAAACTATACTGAAACATATAAACCACGTTGAACACTAAACTAACTTTTGTTAGAATAAATGATTATCATACTAGCCTCGAAATCATGTGGTTAATGCGCAGCGCTTACGCATGTACACAAAATGACGTAACAATGGAAACCTAAGTGTACCTTATAATATTGTTTTCTTTATGCAAATGTAAAAAATCTGATGTGTACCATTCACATGAATTTCTCCATATCCCTGCAACAAATAATTCTTAAAAAGCTTATACTTCTATTTCCTTTATGCTAATCAGAAAAAATTAGCAGAAATAGTCTTATTACTCGCATCCTTGTAAGTAGAAGCAAAATAAGGGACAACCGTTAGTTAAAGTGATAGTCAAAAGCTGGTTGCTATGTCAATGAAGTACCTTTGTTTATATGGATAGGAGTTGACAAGTTCCAGCATGAGAAAAGTATACGTTTTTCATAGCAGAAACCAAAAGTAAGGAATGTCACAAAAACGACGAACTCCACGAAAAAAATGTATGTAACATAAATTGTATGTTTTAATGTGCTCTACATTTTTTGTGTAGTAAGTTTTTGTCCATCTCCTACGGTTTAGCAGTTATTCAAAATTTAGTAAAATTCATCCAGAATAAACTACTCTTCAGAGGTTATTCCCAGAAAATTCAAGATATACATTTCATTTGTCAGGTAAATATGTTTAATATCTGAAATTTTAATAAAAATCGTTAGAGCCATTTTTGAGAAAATCAAAATTTTCGAAAAAAGTTCCATGTAAAGGGTAGTTGGGGGTGGGGGGATTTTTCTCAAAATCTTCGTGTCGCATCCCTGGAAGATACTAAACTTAAATACCAAGTTTGGTATTTTACCGACTTTTCGTTTTTGAGTTATCGTGTTCAAAGACACACGGACACACACACGGACCTTTTTGTGAAAATGCTTTTTTTGGATATTGGTGACCCTAAAACATATATTTCCGGTGAAATCTCGGTATCGAATTTTTGGTGGAGTGCAATACTTTCTCTATACACTATGTACATAGTGCGTATGGAGAAAATAAAAAAGCAACTTCAGCAAAGCAAATAGTCTCATTTAAAATAATGTGGTCCCATTAAGTATAATACAATTATTCACTTCCGAGTGACTTCTAATATGAAACTAAGTGAAAACCGAAGTAGGTGGCCGAAAAGTATGTGCGTTTCAGAATGGTTCAGATGACGGTGGTGTAGCTTTAAGCGAGCCGGCGGATCAATGACTGCGACCTGCTAGAGTCACCCAAATCACAGACAGACAGACAGACAGACAGACAGACCACGGTGCGGATTCTGCCGGGGTCCCAGGCTCGGCTCCCCCTAACGGCTCTCGCTTTCAAAAAGCCTACTACATATCCCCAACCCAACATAGGCAGGCCGCTTAGAACGGCGCTCATAATCTTGCTTACCCGGGCTATTTATTTAACTGTCTCTTATTTCTTGTTCATTTATGCACTACAGTCTAATATACTGTGGTCCTTGCTCACTGTTCGTGGCAGAGACTCAACACATCACCAGCATGAAATAAATCAAAATTTACCTGTGACGTATTGCAACATTATAAGGAGATGCCCTATTTAAATCCGTCTCAACATTTAACGTCACTTAATACTACGGCTCAATTACTGGCATATTATTAACTCGGAGATTCAATAAATCTGCGGCAATACCGACCGACATGATTACTAAAATAGCATGCCAAACCGATGTTGAGTTGCATCTTTTTATACTTCACCATAAATACAGAACAGTTCCTTCATAACATAATATATAAAAATTTATTTTCGAATTTAAATTTCACTCAAAACTGGTCATAGAATTTTTTTCCGCGTTATTAAAAGCTAGAATTAAAATACAAGGTTTTATTGTACAGAAATGCGTGACTCTTCCTTTGGATTAAACAATCTTACTTGTGGCAAACTCTTAGCCACGAAAACGGTTTATAACTTTTCAAATATTTATCGTATCTTTCTATAACGCTTGTTAGAAACATTTTACTTACGAAACGTTATTGTGTAGCATTTTGCCAATTAAACCAATTACTTACATTCATAAAACTGAAACTATTCCTTTTTTTCCCGCCAGAGTAATAAAGTAGGATCTCAGATAAGTTTTATATATAAAATGTTATAACATGGGTGTAAAGGTATAAATCCACTCACTTTCTCTCCTCAACCTGTGATTTCTCTTTTAATGTAGCTCATTATACGGTTAGTATCAGTGATACTCATCAACAATAAAAGGTTGGCTAGCTTCATCATGCAGACAATGGAACTGTTCCTTTTCTGGGGCATGAATCCATCAGCTATTTCTGCACTTCAGTGCATCTGTCCTTGAGGGTTGTCCATGCTCCTGATATGTAGCTTAAGAGGCTCTTTACTTAGGTTTTTCAGACATGTTCCTATTTGTGAAGTATATAAGAATGAGCTTAAAACCACATCACATTTTTCAACTCAAAAGTTGCACTTGTAGCATTTACGGGCACCCTTGTGGGATTAAAGGCAAACTAAAAAAACCGGTACCAACAGAAACCCCGTCACATCAATTCAAAAGGGTTTATGACATAATGCACCCCAAAGAATAATCGATTTTGCTTACTAAGGAAGTTTATAAGGACGAAAATACAAGGTAGCCCCATCTATTACTAAATTCTACTCCTGAAGAAGCCCCAAAAATTAATACTTAAAACTAAACATTGTGTGCGATAAAGTGCAACAGCGCGTATATTTCTTTAGAAAACAACAGAGCGTCAGAGACACGACCCTGGTATTCGGAAATTATCAAGAGTTTATCATAATGATCACACGTAGCTTACACTACCTTCTTCTCAAATCCTTTGAGTTTTATTACTTTCTCTACACGTACTATGTACATAGTGTAGATATTGTACTCCGCCCAAAAATTCATACCGAGATTTCACCGGAAATATATGTTTTAGGGTCCCCTGTATCCAAAAAAAGTATTTTCAGAAAAAGGTCCGTGTGTGTGTCTGTGTGCCTGTGAACACGATAACTCAAAAACGAAAAGTCGGTAAAATACCAAACTTGGTATTTAAGTTTAGTATCTTCCAGGGATGCGACACGAAGATTTTGAGAAAAATCTCCCCACTCCAAACTATCCTTTACATGGAACTTTTTTCGAAAATTTTGATTTTCTAAAATATGGCTGTACCGATTTTGATTAAAAGATTGTATATTAAAGATATTTACCTGACAAATAAAATGTATATCTTGACTTTTCTGGGAATAGCCTCAGAAGACTACTTTATTCCGAGTCAATTTTATGGAATGTTCCATAACTGCTAAACCGTAAGAGATGGGCAAAAACTTACCACACAACACATGTAGAGCATTTTAAAACACACAATTTATATTATATACATTTTTTTTCGTGGAGTTGGTTGTTTTTGAGATATTCCTTGTTTTTTGTATCAGCTATAAAAACTTATACTTTTCTCATACAGGACTTTGTGAACTCGTGTCCATGTAAACAAAGGAACTTCAGTCACATAGCAACCAGCTATCACTCTAACCTATGTTACTGCCTTATTTCGCTTCTACTTACAAGGAAGCAAGTAATAAGAATATTTCTGCTAATTTGTTCTCGATTAGCATGAGGTAAATAGAAGCATAAGCTTTTTAAAAATAATTTATTGCAGAAATGCACAGAAAGTCATGTGAATGGAGCACATCGGATTATTTTTAAAGGCCTTCATGCTTTCTAATATATTTGTGATTTATGGACTTACTGTAATCGAACTTGTGGTTAATTTTCATTGCGAAATGGCCATTCAGCCATTGTGTTTTATCAATACCATAATCACTATCTGCTCATGTGCCACACTCTGTAGTGTAGTGGTTATCATACTAGTCTCTAATACCCAAGGTTGCGGGTTCAAACACGGCGCAGTGTGATGGGATCTGTTTTGACCGTAAAAATCCTTAGCATGGCTTTCTTCGGAAGAAAGTAAAGCAGTTGATCCCATGTAATGTTTACTTGCACGTAAAAGAACCTCATACAGTAAAAGAAAATATTCCTGGGCCAAATTCGCAATGTTTAACTTTCGTAAGTCATGATTTCGTCCTATGGAACCATCTATTGGCGATGATTTGATCCATCGTCACTAGGTGAACTTGCGAACTAGACATTCCCTGACCAAGAAACCAACACACGTCGACATGGTATGATGGAGCGAACTAGCCTGTGCCAGTACAGCAATTAAACTCAAAGTTTCAGAGTTTATTTTTCGGGTGGAGATGGAAAAATGTTATCTGACTACAGATGTTCACTATCCTCCCTAAATTTGTATGAATGTGGAGTGAATTTACGTGAAAGTCTAATTTAATGAACTAACGGGATCAAAACCCAAAACCTTCTGACCGAAAGTTTACAAATATATGATCTTAGATTTTAAAGGTGGCAATTGGAATAAATATGTTGTTTCCAAATCCATAATTGAAAGACAGAAAATAAGTGTACGTTATGCATTTTATTCAGGTGTGTGTTACAAATACGTAAAAAGCATCATATCATGAAGTCATTAAAGCTAGTAAGCCCTTAAATCATATATAAAGAAATAACTACCTACATATTACAAGTTACAAAATAAACACAGTATAAGATTTATGCATCTGGTTCCTTGCCTTTGGGCATCCCATCTGAACCTGCGCATGCTCCACAGTGGACACTGTTCGTTTGGAAGTAGTTAACTAGTTCAAAGTTTTAGCCAACTATATACATATTTGTTCATCAAATACTGCAAGGCGTGGGTTCCTCTGGGTATATACGAAATGTTTCACATAGTTTTTGGGATGGGCTGAATCCCATCTTGATTTGCGTTCAATTTTTCATTTTGAACACTTCCTTTAAATACGATAGGCTCCGGAGCCAAGTTCGAGGGCTTCAGGATTCGTAACCCAGCTTTATCCAACATTATTCCCTATCCTCCCCAGAGTCTGGAAGTATGTGTGTGATTTACTATAGGTGCAAAAATAGAAACCCAATGACAATAATACACTAAAACCATTACCAATGGGCTATATGTTCCAAAAGTAAAAACTCGCCTGATCAATGCCGTTAAAGGGTAAAAAAATACAACATAAAAATATAGGAGGAACATAACAAAGTGTTTCATGAAAGCTCAAAGCACAACACATTTCTTTGCCGATGACAGATGATGGTATCTATGGAGCCAGTGTACATTCTAGGCATCCCTTGCAAGCCTGGGTACACACATCAAAACCGTCGCTCGTTCCAAGTGTGAATTTACAGGAATGTGTATAGCTCGAATTCCATAATTATGTACAAGGCACCGACCTATTCTTATCAGCCTATGCCAGTTTAATTGCAGTAGAAGTTGACACTGTTCCGTGAATAGTATATAAACTCCAGCCAGTCATTTTAAGAGTTGATGCGGTAAATGAGAAACTACAAAACGTTTCATTTGTACTCAAGAATCTTCCTTTTCATTTTCTTTGCCACTTACCTAGTAGGCTCGGCATGCAATGTTAAAATCCACCTTTACAACCAAATGCACCTTGTGTTATCTTTGGTTACGTTACACCTGGGGCCCCAAGTTGACCAAAGGGCACACCGGTCCCAAGTTCCATTACTATTTTTACTTTCTCTATACGTACTATGTGCATAGTGTATAGAGAAAATATTCTATTCCACACAAAAATTCCATACTGAGATTTCACGCGAAGTACATAGAAAGCATTTTTAGAAAAACGCCTCTATGTGTGTGTGTGTGTGGGTGTGGGCAGTATAGCTCAAAAACGAAAAGTATGTTAAATACACAACTTGATATTTAAGTTCAGTATCTCCTAAGTAAACGACACGAAGAATTTCAAGAAAATCCCCTCCCCCGGCCCAAACTATCTTTTATATGGAACACTTTTCGAAACATTTTATTTTATCAAAAATGACTAAGGATTTTGATTAAAATGCCATATGTTTAACATATTTTCATGTCAAACGAAATATATAAGTTGAATTTTCTGGGAATATTCTCTGAAGATCTCTTTATATTGGATGCATTTACCATAACTGGTAAACCGTAAGCGATAGAGAAAAACTTATTACACAAAAAAATGTAGATCTCGTTAAAGCACACAAATTTCCACATACGTGTTTTTGTTTGGTTGTTTTTTTTTTTTAATCTGTTTTTGAGATATCTTTTGTTATTAGTTTCAGCTTTAAAATAATTATACTTTTTACATTCTCTTGCCCTGTATGTACAATGTGCATAAGAACAAAAACAATATTGTTTTTCATCCAAAAATTCGATATTGATATTTCACCGGAAATATAAGTTTTGGGGTCCCCTGAGTCCGAAGAAAGCGTTTTTAGAAGGGCCGTGTGTATGGTTCTAACCATTTTGATTAAAATGCCGTATATTAAATATTTTACATCCCAAATAAAATGCATATCTTAAATTTTCTGGAAATAGCAGAGGACCTCTGAAGACCTCTTTATTCTGGATGAATTTTGCCGAATTTTGTTCAACTACAGTTTAGAAATAGACAAAAACTTACCGCACAAAAATGTAATCTCGTCAAAACACACAATTTATATCCTTTACGTTTTTGTTGTGCAGGCAACCTTTTCCGAGATATTCCCTGTTATTGATTTAAATAGTGAAGTATTTATACTTTTCTCAGACAGTAAGAGTCCGTTTGCTATGGATCATCGGGCTCACGATTTCTTATGTGCTTTTGCACTTCCACAGTGGTGTGGATCCGGTACATTACATGGACTAGATGAGGCAGATTAGCGCCAAGAGCACTTTGGCAAAGCACTTTGCTATGGATATTCGGGCACACGATCTCTTATGTGCTTTTGCACTTCCACAGTGGTGTCGATCCGGTACATTACATGGACTAGATGAGGAAGATTAGCTCTAGGAGCACTTTGGCAAAACACTTTGCTATGGATCATCGGAAACATGATCTATGTACCTTTGCACTTCCACAGTGGTGTGGATCCGGTACAGTACATGGACTAGATGAGGAAGATTATTGCCAGGAGCACTTTGGCAAAACACTTTGCTATGGATCATCGGACACACGATCTCTTGTGTACTTTTGCACTTCCAGTGGTGTGGATCAGGTACAGTACATGGACTAGATCAGGAAGATTAGTGCAAGGAGCACTTTGGCAAAACACTTTGCTATGGATCATCGGACACATGATCTATGTAGTTTTGCACTTCCACAGTGGTGTGGATCCGCTACAGTAAATGCGCTAGATGAGGAAGATTAGTGCCAGGAGCACTTTGGCAAAACACTTTGCTATGGATCATCGGAAACATGATCTATGTACTTTTGCACTTCCACAGTGGTGTGGATCCGGTACAGTACATGGACTAGATAAGGAAGATTAGTGCCAGGAGCACTTTGGCAAAACACTTTGCTATGGATATTCGGGCACACGATCTCTTATGTGCTTTTGCACTTCCACAGTGGTGTGGATCCGGTACATTACATGGACTAGATGAGGAAGATTAGCTCTAGGAGCACTTTGGCAAAATACTTTGCTATGGATCATCGGAAACATGATCTATGTACTTTTGCACTTCCACAGTGGTGTGGATCCGGTACAGTACATGCACTAGATGAGAAAGATTAGTGCCAGGAGCACTTTGGCAAAACACTTTGCTATGGATCATCGGACACACGATCTCTTGTGTACTTTTGCACTTCCACAGTGGTGTGGATCCGGTACAGTACATGGGCTAGATGAGGTATTAATGCAGGCAAAACACTTTGCTATAACACTTTGCTATGGATCATCGGACACACGATCTCTTGTGTACTTTTGCACTTCCAAAGTGGTGTGGATCCGGTACATTACATGAACTAGATGAGGAAGATTAGCGCCAAGAGCACTTTGGCAAAACATTTTGCTATGGATTATCAGGCACACGATCTCTAATGTACTTTTGCACTTCCAGTGGTGTGGATCCGGTACATTACATGAACTAGATGAGGAAGATTAGCGCCAAGAGCACTTTGGCACAACACTTTGCTATGGATCATCGGACACATGATCTATGTAGTTTTGCACTTCCACAGTGGTGTGGATCCGGTACAGTACAAGGACTAGATGAGGAAGATTAGCGCCAAGAGCACTTTCGCAGAACACTTTGCTATGGATCATCGGACACATGATCTCTTATGTACTTTTGCACTTCCACCGTGGTGTGGATCCGGTACAGTACATGGACTAGATGAAGAAGATGAGTGCCAGGAGCACTTTGGCACAACACTTTGCTATGGATCATCGGACATCCCATCTCTTATGTGCTTTTGCACTTCCACAGTGGTGTGGATCCGGTACAGTACATGGACTAGATGAGGAAGATTAGCTCTAGGAGCACTTTGGCAAAACAGCTTGCTATGGATCATCGGACACACGATCTATGTACTTTTGCACCTCCACAGTGGTGTGGATCCGGTACAGTACATGGACTAGATGAGGAAGATTAGCGCCAAGAGCACTTTGGCACAACACTTTCCTATGGATCATCGGGCACACGATCTCTTATGTACTTTTGCACTTCCACAGTGGTGTGGATCCGGTACAGTACATGGACTAGATGAGGAAGATTAGCTCTAGGAGCACTTTGGCAAAACACTTTGCTATGGATCATCGGACATACGATCTATGTACTTTTGCACTTCCACAGTGGTGTGGATCCGGTACAGGGCATGGACTAGATGAAGATTAGCGCCAAGAGCACTTTGGCAAAACACTTTGCTATGGATCATCGGACACACGATCTATGCACTTTTGCACTTCCACAGTGGTGTGGATCTTGTACAGTACATGAACTACACGAGGAAGATTAGCGCCAAGAGCACTTTGGCAAAACACTTTGCTATGGATCATCGGACACACGATCTATGTACTTTTGCAGTTCCACAGTGGTGTGGGTCCGTTACAGTACATGGACTAGATGAGGAAGATTAGCGCCAGGAGCACTTTGGCAGTTTCTTGCGAGTTCTTGATACTTAATAACTGATAAACTATCAGTGTTCAAATTGTTAATTGTTATAGTACTATTACTATCATAGTAGTATTGTGTAAAACTGTACCAATCTGTTGCCAGAACACCTCAAGATTCCCTGTTACAGACTGTAATATAATAGCATTATGTTTAAATAAAGTTTAAACATTGTTAAGAAAATGAAAATGAAGCATACGGTAGACAATTTTTAAGATATGCAAACATTTATTAATACAATTTAAAGTTTCTTACAAAAGTGAATTTAAATTGTGTATCTGAACTTTCGTCATTTATCTCCTTTAAGATAGCTTATTCATATATTTACATCTGCAACTAGCTTTCTACTCTTGGTCTGTATTTGCAGAGATGATATCTGATTTCGTGTCTACTTGTTATCAGATCTGAAAAGGAAGCAGTGGGTCAAGCGCCGTAGCTCAACCAGTAAGGGTTTGCATGCCAGCTACCGCGTCCGGGTTTTGTGCATATTGGACCAAATTCAGTACTTGGCCATCATAATTTATGTTGCATTGGTATAGCTTTTAAAGGGATGCAGTGCTTGTTTAATAATACTTAGAATAGGTATTATTTTGTAACTGCACATATTTTTTTTAATTGTTATTTATTTGTTTATTATTTATTATTATTTTGCGGTTCACAGATGGCGTACTCAAGTTTAAAGTTCAACCTGAATAAAAGCTGATGTGTTCCATTCAAATGACTTCTTCTACATCTCTGTAACAAATAATTGTTAAAAAGCGTATTCTTCTATCTACTTAAAGCTAATCGAGATAAAATTAGCAGAAATTGTCTTATTACTTGCTTCCTTGTAAGTAGAAGGGAGATAAAGGAGTATACTAGGCTAAAGTGATAATCAAATCATTTAAAAGTTGGTTGCTATGTCACTGACTTTTATTTGTATGATCAGGAGTTGACAACTTCCCTTATGAAAACATCTGACGTGTTACACTCACATGCCTTTCTCTAGCTGCTCTACAAACTTCCTAAAAAATATTATTATTCTTTTACACAATGCTAATCGAGATAAACATTAGCAGAATGATCTTATTACTTCCTGAAGAGTAGAAGGGAACTAAAGGAATGCGCTATGCTAGTGTGTTAGTCAAATGTTTTAAGCTATCGTTATGCGATTGTCAATACAAATCGCTTCTTTGCTTCTTGCCCAGGATTAAAACAAAAGAAAAACGGACACTTGCTATTTGAGAAAAGTTTTATATATATCCACTAATACGCGATAGTGGGCAGAAAAAGACGTGTGGTTGTATTAGCTTTTTTCTTGTAATTAGTGTCCTTTTTATTGTAAGATCCATTTTATATCTTGAATTCCAAACTGTTGATGCTAAAACCACACCACTAGCAGACTTATTTGTTTTCATACCTCTTCTGTGAATATGAAGTTTTTATAATCTTCTAATAATAAGAATCTCCCCGGAATGGCCTCAATCGGGTTATATGCTACGGCAGTACGCATTTGTAGGCTGGACTATGCGCGCGATCCGCTACCCCACAATATACCGTAAGCACTGTATGTGCTGCGAACAATTGACAATAGTTATTTATTATGAAAGAGCGTAAAGTTATAGTTTTTTATTCGAACGGCGTCTTCTGTCACAACCACGCAAGAATAAAAAAAAAACTTTACGCTCGCGCATCATAGAATGCTTTTTCTACGAGAATCTTCTGATATTTAAAGAAAAGCAAGTTGGTTATTTATTCCGCATTGCTGGTCCTGATTACGGTACGGTTACAGCAGGCCGTGACAAACCCACATTATTGTTATTGTGTGATGTATTTCGAGAAAATGGCAGATATTGAGAATTATGATATCCTTAGAGTTGCGAAAGAAGTAGAATCAAATATATTACCTGTTAAGTCCAGAAAAGTTCATGAGGCAACCATTGAAAAATTATGAAATGGTGTCTGTTGATCAGTGATGTATATACATTAATATCGTGTATTATTTTGGCCAGCGTAAAGTTGGAACAGAATTACTTTACGTTTGCATTTTACCCTTGCTGCACTTCTTTGCGCGTAGATTCCGTAAAAATCAATTTCGTGATTTGAAATGACCTCGTAAACTACTCAATTACATAAAAAGTATTTGAATTTCATTGCTGCGTTGCGTCATTGTCCCGATAAACTGGGGAAGTTTCCTTAACTTTGAATGGGGGAGGGGAAAATGTAGCAGTACTACGGCCATTTAGCAACAAATAACCGCGGTACCACTGCCATCTGGCGCCTACTAACCGAAATGGGTTCCCTTGGCACTGTTATTATTCATATTATGAGACTTTAACATTTTTCCCGCACTACTTTACACCTTGGCGTGAAAATAATAATAATAATAATAATAATAATAATAATAATAATAATAATAATAATAATAATAATGGTTCAATTTGGTGCAGTCGTTCGGAAGTGATAAGCATAAATACTACTGTGTCAAGAAAGTTCCGGGAATTTGCCAATAAAACACAAAAAATTAATTATTCATCCAATTTTATTTTATCGCCTTCAAAGTAGGCCCCTTCTGAAATTATACATTTATGCCAGCGAATAATCCGATCATCAAAACATTTTTGTATGCACTTTTAGGAATCGATGTCAATTGTCGCCGCGAATTTTCCTTTATGTCTTCTATCGACTGAAAACGGGTGCCTCGAAATGGTAACTTGAGTTTTGGAAAGAGAAAGAAAACAGCAGGAGTCAGATCAGGTGAATACAGTGGTTGTTCGATGAAATTTGTTGAGCTTTTGGCCAGAAATTCGTTCACAATAATATCCTTGTGAGCTGGCTCGTTATCGTGGTGCAGAATCCATGAGTTGGCGTTCCACAAATCTGGCCTTTTTCGCGTATTTGTTCTCTCAAACGCCGCATAACGCTCAGATAATAGTCTTTATTTACCATCTGACCTTCTGACAAGAACTCTTTGAGTGCACAACACCGCGATAATCGAAAAAAACTGTCAACATGACCTTCAGTTTTGATCGAGTTTGACGTGCCCTTTTAGGTTTCGGTTCAGTTGGAAGGCGCCATTCGGAAGCTTGTTGACTTGTTGACTTGTTGTTTGAGTGTCAAACTCGTAAACCCACGTCTCATCACCAGTTACAATGCGTTTCATGAATGTGGGGTCGGAACTGGCTCGTACTATGTAAGGGTATAAGATGTACATAGGGAACCAGTATTAACTAGCAACATAAGGAAATGTATATAATTTAAGTATTACTTGTATAAAGGCAATATGTTAAAACAAGTAGAAAGTATCGGTTTGAAACCGCTTAACGGTGCAGGTTTGTACAGGTTTTACAGAAAGGTAATTTGCAACTATCTGGCTTAGCTGGATTTCCAGGTAAACAAGCAGACCAGGTGTTCCTGGAATTTGTGAACTGTAGTAACTTTGACGATGTTTGAACCAGAAGTTTGTTATAACAAGCACCTAGCAACGACCTGACAACCAAACAGGTGGCACCTGACTCTCGAGGTACCAAAGCCAGCGTCACCCCAAGAGGTATAAATTCAGCGTGCTACCCCGGGGCGTTCTTCTTCTGAAACAAGTCTTCAAGCAAGTGACAGTGCGGTAAAGTGCGTGAGCTAGGTGACGCTACAATGTGTTGGGCAGGCGATAGTAGTTTGGTTTAGGCTCCTGTAACCAAGTAATTATCATGGTTTATTCAAAGTATTTATATGTTTTACGGGAATTTAGAGATCAAGTATTGTAAGGGAGCCAGCTAAGCCGTCAACATTCAAGTAGTTGGTTGCACTTTAAGTTAATAAACGTGCTTTTATTAAGGGGAAATGCCAGTCTCGTTATTTTGCCTCACCCACAATTAGAATCCTGAGAAGTAAGTTAAGTAGATGTTAGGATTGAAGACTCAGCAACCGACTGAATCACCCGAGGATCCAGCAACGAGCAGTCGTAAGCAGAGACAGCATTCCAGCCAAGTGGTTTGAGAATGTAACCAACCACATAGCACATTTTCCCGCCACAACTAGCATGTCTTCAGCAATCCTTACGCGATTGAGCTTTTGTAGAAAAGTAAAGTATTTCGGAACTAACCGAGCTGCAACGCGTATCATGCCCAAACAATCGTTTAAAATGGTACGAATCGATTTGCGAAACACGGCAAGTTCAGCGGCAATCTCTCTCAGACCTAAATGACGATTTTCAGTTCAGTTGAAACCGTTGATGACCGACCAGAGTGAGGAAAATCTTCCATCACATCTCGACCACTTTTGAATGCACTGTACACCTCATAAGCACGTGTTTTTGATAAAGTCGATTCACCGTAAGCCCTCTGCAACATTTTCAGCGCTTCGGCACACGAAATACCATTTGCAATGCAAAATTTGAGACAGGTTCTTTGTTCAATATTTGTATCCATCGTAAAATCGCAAATCACCTTCGAGATGAACTAACAAAATGGCGTACTGTAAACAAACTACATGATAGATGACGATCAAACTCCGCATGGGTATAGAGGAAAGTTGTACTAACTTACCGACAACATAATTTCGAATCCCCTTTTAAACAGGATTTTTAAATGATCAATTCCCGGTATTTTCTTGACAGAATGTACATTTCGACGATTCATATGTGTGTACACACACACACACACACACACACACATATACATACATAGACGTTGAATTTCTCAAAAATGGTTCATAAGAGTTTTAATACTACAGTTTTAGCCTAGTGTATTCCCTTATTTTCGCACATCCACCAGGAAGTATATAAGTATAGAAGTTTATCTAGATATACATGTGGTCGATGTGGGATTGAAATCAGTTTCTTTGCATGACCAGGAGTTGACAAGTTCCCGTATGAGAAACGTTTTACGTATTTTAAAACTCTAACCAATAACTGAGTATCTCGAAAACGGTCAACTCCTTGAAAAAAGAAAAATCTGATGTGCTCCATTCACACATTCTCTACTTCTATGTAGCAAATTATTGTTAATAAGCTTATTCTTCTATCTACTTCACGCTAATCGAGATTAACATCAGCAGAAACAGTACCTTATAGGAAGAAAGGAAGTAAGGGGAGACACTATGCTTAATGTGGTGGCTATGGCAGAGCAATCCGATTCTTTGCGTGATCAGGTGTTGACAAGTTCCTGTGTGAGGGAAGTGTAAATATTTTAAAGCTGAAACTCATAACTAGGAATATCGCAAAAACGTCAGCTCCACGAAAAAAAAAAAAAAGATATAAACTAGTTGTTAATGAACTACACCGAATAAATTTGCAAGATTGTGCACGTGACTGATGTAAGTAATTTGAGATCGGCGATGCATGGTCCCCGAATAAACATAACGCAACTACATTGCGTTAAACGTGTGGGTATAAGGTGCAGATAAGTCGGTGTTAAAGCAAAGCAGGTTGAAAAAATGGATTAGAATGTCTTTAAAACTGATGCCCGAGTATAGAAATATCGATTTTTAGCAGCTCGTTACTTGCGTTCTCAAGATTTAATGTTGCAAAAACCAGTAAAATCTCGAACTAATCACTTGACAGTGCGACACTGAGCATTCATTAACTAAGTTCTTGAGTTATGTAGCCTACTTTGGAGGCGTTTTTTCAACTGCTCTGTTCGCTTAATGGGTAACCCGGTAAGCTGCTATCCCAAAGGTCACGAGTTCGATTCGTGTCAGGGTAAATGTTTTTTATTATTATTTTTTTCATTCCAGGCGAAGTGCCGCGATACGTGGCGTACTGGCACTTCAGAAACTTATAGCCGTTACTTCGAAATTTCAATAAACAGGCCATAATTCTTCTATCTTAAATTACTTATTTAAGTAATCTACATATTCTGTGAAAATATTTCGGTGTAGTTCATTAACACCCTGTATAGCATAGATTGTGCGTTTTAACGAATTATACATTTTTTTTGTGTTTGTGTGTGGTTTGTCTATCTCTTACGGTTTACCAATTATTCAAAATTCCGCAAAATTCATCGAGAATAAACATGTCTTCAGACCCTATTCCCAGAAAATGTAAGATCTACATTTTATTTGTCACATAAATTTATAAGATATTTTAATCAAAATAGTCAGGGCCATTTTTGAGAAAATCAAAATTTTCGAAATTTTTTTCCATATAAAGGCTAGTTTGGAGTGGGGGGATTTTTCTCAAAATCTTCATGTCGCATCTCTGGAAGAACACCAAACTTAATACCAAATTTGGTAGTTTACCGACTTTTCGTTTTTAAGTTATCGTGTACACAAACACACATTTTTCTAAAAAAATGCTTTTTTGGATTCAGCGGTCTCAAAACATGTACTTCAGGTGAAATCGCGGTAACGAATTTTTGGATGGATTACAATAGTAATCTATACACGATGTATATAGTACATACATTTCCTAAAGGACCTGTAAATTTTCAAAGGGCCCCAATTATAGCTCCAAGTTTGTTCTGCTTTTATTAATGCATTGAACGTTTTATTTATCACAATTTATAGGGCACCCACTAGTAATACACAACATTTTCAAACATTTTTAACCAATCTCCATGACATTTTAAATTTTGTTTTTAATAAGTTTGTAAATGTTAAAATTATTCTCACTGCTGATTTTAATATTGACTTCCTTGTGAATAGCAATGAACTTAGAGACCCTTTTAATGTATTCAGCAGCTTTGGATTACATCACACAATTAATGAAATAACTCGTCCTGGTAGAAATGGTTCAGTTGGAACATGTATTGATAACATTGTAACTAACATTCATGTCGACAAATATACATCTAAAGTCGTCCCTACCATTGCTTCTGACCATGACGCTTTACATTTCAAAACTAATGCATGTAACGCGTCACCAGTTAGTGTAAATAAACATAATTTTAATATTATCCGCCCTCTCAATACCTTCAGTATATGTCATTTTATCAACTTATTAATTACCATAAACTGGTTTTGTGTATATAGTTTAAAGAATATTAATGACAAAGTGAACTCTTTTTTCTCTATTTTACTTGAGGCTGTTGACAATACTTTCCCGCTTACTTGTATTAAGAAATCTATAAAGCAGGATGACCATAAGAGGTGGTATACTGGTGAACTCCATAATTTGAAACAAAAACGCCTACTTTATTATGACTTAAGTAAACATCTTAGAACAACTGAATATAAAAATAAATATTATGAACTTAAAAAAATCTGATGTGTACCATTCACATGACTTTCTCTATATCCCTGCAACACATTATTCTTAAATAGCTTATACTTCTATTTACTTCATGCTAATCAGTAAAACGTTAGTAGAAATAGCCATATTACTTGCTTCCTAGTAAGTAGAGGTGAAATAAGGGAGTAACATAACTTAAAATGATAATCAAAAGCAAGTTGCTATGTCACTGAAGTTCCTTTGTTTGTATGGACAAATTCCTGTATGAGAAATGTTTAAGTTATTCATAGCAGAAACCAAAAATAAGGAATGTCTCTAAAATGACGAACGCCACGAAAAAAATGTATATAACATAAATTGTGTGTTTTAACGTGCTCTACATTTCTTGTGTAGTAAGTTTTTGTCCATCTCTTACGGTTTAGCAGTTATTGAAATTTCAGTAAAATTCATCCAGAATAAACTACTCTTCAGAGGCTATTCACAGAAAATTCAAGACATACATTTTATTTTTCAGGTAAATGTCTTTAATATACGAAATTTTAATCAAAATCGTTAGAGCCATTTTTGAGAAAATCAAAATTTTCGAAAAAAGTTCCATGTAAAGGGTAGTTGGTGGTGGGGAGATTTTTCTCAAAATCTTCGTGTCGCATTCCTGGAAGATACTAAACTTAAATATCAAGTGTGTATTTTACCTACTTTTCGTTTTTGAGTTATCGTGTTCACAGACGCACGGACACACACACACACACGGACCTTTTTCCGAAAATGCTTTTTTTAGATAAAGGGGACCCTAAAACATATATTTCCGGTGAAATCTCGGTATTGAATTTTTGGGTGGAGTGCAATACATTCTCTATACACTATGTACATAGTGCATATAGAGAAAGTAAAAATGTATAAACACTTGGTCATTACCACTAAAGCCAATTTTTATTCCAACTTAATTAATAATTCTACAAATAAAACAAAAGCTAGTTGGTCAGTTATAAGTAGAATCACAAACAGTTGCAAATCTAATGAAATTCCAGATGAATTAAACGCTGAAGGCTTTAATAACTTTTTCATGAACAAAGTAAACGAAATTGTAGATTCAATACCAGACGAAGATGTCAATGCAATGTCTTTTATGAATAACATTCTTAAATCCAACAAACCTAATAACAATTTCATATTTGAGTATTTTAAAGTTGAAGACGTTTATTCAGCCATACATTCACTTAGTAATAGTTCTTGTTTAGATATATTTGGTATAAATCACTTCTCCTTACATGTTTGAATGCCTAACCCATATTTTTAACTGTTGTTTAGACACATGCACTTTTCCTGACGCTTTCAAATGTGTCAAAGTAATTCCAGTTTTTAAGAAAGGTAATAAAAATGACTATGAGAATTTTAGACCTATTAGCATAATATCAAGTATATCAAAAGTGTTTCAAATCTCAATAAATAAACAAATAATAGATTACGTTGAGAGAAATTCTCTTTTTTCTAACTGCCAGTATGGTTTCAGGGCTTCTCGTAGTACTATTAAAGCTGTAATTGGATTTATAAAGCGATGCTTTGATTGTTTTGAAAGAAGCAGCAAAGGCTTCAGCCATTTTTTCGATCTTAGTAAGGCCTTTGACACAGTTTCGCATGATGTTCTTATAGAAAAACTTCAATTTTATGGCTTTCATAAAGACAGTGTACAATTTTTATGCTCTTATCTCCAAAATAGGGATCAGTTAGTATCCTTAAATGGCAAAATGTCCAGTTTTAGGCCGGTGAAGTATGGTGTTCCACAGGGTCTATACTTGGACCTCTTCTTTTTCTCATGTATATTAATGATCTACCTGCCAGTATCGATGATGGATGTTTAGAGACTTTTCTGTTTCCTGATGATCTCGCTACTAGTCTTTCTCACGATAATCAAGACGTTATTTCGGTTAAAAGTCACAATTTATCCTGTAATCTGCAAAAACGGTGTAATGCCAATAGACTGTGTTAATCATAATAAAACTGTAGACGCCATTTTCTCTATAAATTCTTCCTCCCAGTTATCGGTTAAGTTTCTGGGCATCCATATCGAAACTGGCTTGGGCTGGCAGACTCATATTAACTACTTATCAAATAAAATAAATAAAAGCTTATTCTTATTAAGGTCACTTAGACTTAGTGTCTCCCGTTCTACTCTTGTGTCAGTGTATTATGCCCATGTTCATAGTTATCTAAGTTATGGTACTCTGTTGTGGGGCAATCATACCTCTGCCAGTCTGTTATTTATTCTTCAGAAGAAATCTGTACGTATCATATTTGGAGCTTCACCAAGAACTCACTGTAAACCACTTTTTATGCAACTTGGTATACTGACATTGCCTTCAATGTTTGTTCTGGATTCCTTCCTATAAGTTAAAAGAAAATATCAACCTTTTCTCAATATGTTCTTCTGTCCATAATTATCCCACTCGAAAATGCTCTGATATTTATATTAACAAATGCAAATATAGTAAAACACTTAACAGTTTCTCATGGATATCTGTTAAAATTTTCAACACCTTACCTCAGAACATTAAGACTCTTCCACTGTTAAACTTTAAGGGGAGGATCAAAACAATCTTGAAGGCAAATCCTCTTTATAGCATTTCAGAAATTTATGACCTGAAATGGGATTAATTTTATCCATTTTTAAATGTATTGTTGTAACATTACTGTATGTAGAATGTTTCATTAATTTGTATTCTCATGACGCAGCCTATGTCTCATACTTAATGACTGAAAATAAACTATCTATAGAGAAAGCAATAAGGCATAAATTGTGTGTTTTAAGAGATCTACATATTTTTGTGTAGTAAATGTTTGTCTATTTCTTATGGTTATACAAAAGTCATTCAAAATAAAAAGGTTTTCAGAGGCTTTTCTCAGAAAAGTCAAGATATACATTTTATTTCTCATGTAAATATCTTAAATATATAATTTTAATCAAAATTGTTAGAGCCATTTTTGAGGAAATCACAATTTTCGGAATTTTTTTCATGTAAAGGGCAGATGGGGCTGGGGGGATTTTTCGTGAAAATGTTCGTGTCGCATCCTTGGAAGCTTCTTGGAAGCTTGGCATATTTTTTTTCATGTAAAGGGTAGTTGGGGGTGGGGGATTTTCTTGAAAATGTTCGTAGCTCCTTGGAAGCTACCGAGCTTAAATTCTACCAAGTTTGGTATTTAACGGAGTTTTCGTTTTTGAGCTATGCTGTCCAGACACAGACACATGCACACGCACGCACAACACATACGGACATTTTCCTAAAAATGCCTTTCTTTTATTCAGGGGGTCCCAAAACATGTATTCAGTGTGTGTGCAACATAGCTCAAAAACGAGAAGTCCGTTAAATACCAAAGTTGGTAGGATTTAAGTTCAGTATCTTCCAAGGGTGCGACACGAAGATTTTCAAGAAAATGCTCTAACCCCCAACTACCCTTTACATAGAAAAAAATTCCGAAAATTTTGATTTTCTCAAAAATGGCTCTAACGACTTTGTATTAATTGCTTATATTCAAGATATTTACATGACAAATGAAATGTATGTCTTGAATTTTCTGGGAATAGCCTCTGAAGACACCTTTATTCAGGATGAATTTTGCGGTATTTTGCATGACTGGTACACCATGAGATACACAAAAATTTACTACAAAAAATGTACATCTCGATAAAACACACAATTTATGTTATATACCGTTTTCTCGTGGAGTTGGCAGTTTTTGAGATATTCCTTGTTATTGGTTTCAGTTTTAAAATGCTTATATTTTTCTTATATGGGAAATTGTCAACTCCTGGCCATACAAATAAAGGTAGTTCAATCACATAGCAACAAAGCTTTTGAAAGATTTGACTATCGCTTTAGTCTATGGTGCCTCATTTCCTTTTTACTTACAAGGAAGCAAGTAATAAGACCATTTCTCCTTAATTTTTTCCTCATTAGCATGAAGTAAATAGCAAAATAAGTTTTTTATCTACAATTTGTTACAGAGACGTAGAAAAAGTCATGTAAATGGAACACGTCAGACTTTTTGTATAGTAACACATAATTAATGTAGAACAATTTTTACTTTTCGTATTCTTGATGTTTCGAAATTTAATAATTTGTTTTTCAAAATTTGAGCATTATATTGCTAAGCTGTATGACCATTTTCTTTAATGTATCTTCGAGAGAAGTTTTAACTATTTTGAAGTCCAGCATTTCTCCTGTTTACGAGAAAACAATGTTTAAAGTTGGGAGTGCCTATTCTTAAGTATGCGCCTGCACATAACTATATTAATTTGTAGTAAAGCAAAATGGTGAAAATATTTGTTCGTAAAGTTTAGTACTTTTTGTTTTATAATGAAAAACATATATTTTTAATTTTTTACAATTCCAGTCAAATTCCACAGATAGCCAGGCGCATCACCTCAATGTTAGGAAACTAATATCATTCTAAATTCAGTGATCGAACATAAAAACAATTATTTAAATAAGATCAACAATCTTAGAACTTTAGCTTATTAGTAAAATATAAAATGTCTTTCGGGGTTGATGTTCAGGGTGGAAGAATAAAATTCGCGAAACTTGACATTTCGACCTCAACTACAGGGGACATCCTCAGTAAAGTGGCAATTACGGAATGCCATTATTATTTAAAGACTTTGTTGTATTAATGTTGTACAGTGAGGATTACATAATACTTCTTTATCCGTCAAATAATACCTTTAAATTGATTAATATTGTTTTCATTCTTCTCAATTACATGGCGGATTTATTGTTGGGCGGGAGGGGTTGTTTATGGAGTGCTTTATTGCGATTATAAATATTTGAAAATCCAAACCAATAACGACCAATATCTAGGGAAAGGTCCCCTCTAAATAACTCAGGGTCTTAAATGCGTATTTCCGTAAAATCGAAGTGTTACATTTTTGGGTGGAATGAATACTACTTCTATTTACTATTTATAGGTACGCACCAGACCTCGGATTTAAGGTTATTCTGTTCATGAAATACGTGAAAATAAATTAGTACGTACATACAGGATTCTTATATTTTTAGAATACATAAAATGATTCAGAGCGTATTTTAACTGTTTTAAACTTATAAAAATTAACTTGTTAACTTATTAACTAGGATACTTATTGAAATTCCACATTTCTCAAAGTACGTTTGGGCGTGCAATCCTAAGCTAATATAAACGATTCATACGGCATATGTTGCTCATTTTTGCGTACAAAGCAATGTTAATGGCAAAGTAAAGAAAAAGTATTATTTACTTGATTTTAATTATGTTTGTTAATGTGTAATTATTCTGTGAAATTAAAACACAAATTTGTTTGGTTCTAATAAAATATTCGAAACAGAAAGAAAAAAAGTGTGCCCTTATTTATGATCTAAGTTTGACTATACTGCACTTTACTAGCATATTTTACTGTTACATTATATAAATATTCTTTAAAAAGATTTTATTTAGCTAAAGTTACCTAAAAATCAATTCTTCAAAACCTAATTTAGGTACCTAAAAATCCTAGATTTAGTGATAAAAATTCCAACGAGGTATATTTATCAATTATTAAAAATATGTGTTCCATTCACATGACTTTCTCTACATTGTTGTAACAAATTATCGTTAAAAAGCATATTCTCCTATCTACTTTATATAATCGAGATAAACATTAGAGAAAGTGTCTTAATTATCTGCTTCCTAATAAGTAGAAGGGAAATAAGGGAATACACTAGGCTAAAACGATTGTCAAAACTTTTAAAAGCTGATTGCCATCCGCTGAAATCCGTTTAAGTATTTTAAATCTGGAACAAATAATACGGAATATCTAAAAATGGTCAATCCCGCTTAAAAAACGTATACATGACATAAATTGTGGTTTTTGTTTAGTACGTTTCTGTAACTTATACGGTACACCAATTTAGCAAAATGCATTCAGAATAAAGAGATCCTTAGAGGCTATTCCCAGAAAATTAAAGATATACATTTCATTTGGTATGTAAATAGATTTAACATACAGTGTTTTAATTAAATCGTTTGAGCCATTTTTGAGAAAATCACAATTTTCGATTTTTTTGCCATGTAAAGGGTATTTGGGTGGGGAGATTTTAGTGTTCGTGTCGCATCTCTGCAAGATACTAAACTTAAATACCAAGTTTGGTATTTTACCGACTTTTCGTTTTTGGGTTATCGTGTTCACAGACACACACGCGAACGCGCGCGCGGACCTTTTTCAGAAAATATTTTTTTTTGGATACAGGGGACCCTAAAACGTCTATTTCTTGTGAAATCTCAGGATCGAATTTTTGGGTGCAATACAATACCTTCTGTATACACTATGTACATAGTACGTATAGAGATTAACATTAGCAGAAATGTTCTTATTAGTTGCTTCCTTGTAGGTAGAAGAGAGTAGGCTAAGGCTGTCGCTATGTGAAATACTTGAGGTTCGATACGCTTTGTTAGGCAGTTCAAAATTGAAAGCAATAACAAGGAATATCACAAAAACAGCCAACTCTATCAAGAGAAACCTATATGACAGAGAAACTACGTGTTTTAAGAGATCTATGTTCCTTGTGTATTAAGTTTTTGTTATTTCTTATGATTTAAGAGTTATGCAAAATTTTGCAAAACTCATCCATAATAAAGAGCTCTTCAGAGACTATTCCCGTAAAATTCAAAATTACAATTTATTTATGACGTAAATATCTTTCATATACGGTGCTTTAATCAAAATCATTAGAGCCTTTTTGAGAAAAACAAAATTTCAACGCATGTTCCATGTAAAGGGTAGTTTGTGGTGGGGGATTTTCTTGCAAATCTTCGTGTCGTATCCTTGGAAGATACTAAACATAAATACCAAGTTTGGTATTTAAAGGTCTTTTAGTTTTTGAGCTATGTTGTCCACAAACATACAAACGTACCTTTTTCTAAAAATGCTTTTTTTCGGAGTCAGGGGACTTCAAAAACATATCCGGTGAAAACTCAACATCCAATTTTTGGGTGGGATGCAATACCTTCTCTAGCTATTATGTACATTGAATGTGCATACGTACCAGAAAAAGTAAAAATGGTAAAAATGAATACCTAAGCCTTCTAGTCCGTATTTCTGTAATGTATATTGCAACGTTTCTTTTCAATTACTTCTTTTTTCAAGATGCAAAATCAATCACAAGATTGGTTTTCAACAGGATGCTCAACAAATAATCATACAAAAGTATAACATGCATACCCTATCTTCTCTATACCACTATGTACATAGAGTATAGAGAAGGTATTGTATTGCACCCAAAAATTCAATAGCGAAATTTCACCGGAAATACATGTTTTGAGAAACCTGAATAAAAAAAGTGTTTTTAGAAAAATGTCCGTGTGTGTGGGGGAGGGCAGCATAGCTAAAAAATGATAAGACCAATTAAAACCAAACTTGGTAATTAGGTTTGGTATCTTCCAAGGATGCGACACGAAGATTTTCAAAATAAATTCCCCCACCCCAAACTACCCTTTACATGGAACAAATTTGAAAAATTTTATTTTCTTAAAAATGGTTTTAACGATTTTGATTAAAATCTCTTATATTTAAGATATTTACTTGCCAAATAAAATGTATAGCTTAAATTTTCTGGGAATAGCCCCAAAATACCTCTTTATTCTAAATGATTTTTATTGAGTTTTGCATAGCTGGTAAACCGTAAGAGACAGACAAAAACTTGCTACACAAAACATGTAGATCACGATAAAACACACCATTTATGTCATAAACATTTTTTTTTTCATGGAATGGATCGGTTTTGAAATATTCCTGGTGTTGGTTTCAGCTTTAAAAAACTTATACTTTTCTCATACAGGAATTTGTCAAATCCTATCCATACAAACAAAGGAACTTCAGTCACATAGCAACCAGCTTTTGACTATTACTTTAACCTGTGGTGCGCCCTTATTTCGCTTCTACTTACAAGGAAGCAAGTAATAAGAATATTTCTGCTCATTTTTCTCGATTAGCACAAAGTAAATAGAAACATAAGCTTTTTAATAATAATTTGTTGCAGAGATGTAGAGAAAGTCATATAAATGGACCACATCAGATTTTTTACTTACATATACGAAAATCCAAATGATATCATTAAGGCACTGAATTCCTGAAAATAATAATAAAAAAGTCTACAATTTTCTTTTGATTGATTTACCATGTCCTCAGATTATATAATGCATACAAAAGTTTAACGGCTATTAAAAATGCCTTTTATTCACGACTGAGCATTTTTATATATTGCAATATCAAATGCTTCTTGGGCGCTACTCTATCGTATTCACCTCAAAAGTATAACTTCAATTTAGTATACAAAGTTAAAGACACGTTTAGACGTATATTTTTTAAAATTAATTAGTTTTCTCTCTTTTTATCCAACTCTTACATAGGACTAACTCGCCAGAGGAGCAGAGAATAGCCATCCCAATGCCTGGTATAAAAGGTACTGGATGATATGGCATGACGGCAAAATGAATGAAGGAAAGATGATTATGGAGCAATTGGTGCAACGGATGGCGAGGGAAACCAGAGAATCCGGGAAAAGCCCACCCAAACGCCGAGAATTAGTTCCATTTCTTTCACATCTTATTGAATTTTTCAAATGTGGTCAAATGTCCGCTGATCTATTCCATATTTGTTCCTAACTAATGGATAAAAACTTTTAAATCCATAATACCTTAAGATCCTGAAGATTTCAGGATAAGTTATAATCAATGTCTAAGTGAAAAATGCTAATATACCTACACAGAAAAAATGGAGTTCAAATTTCAATGTAATGTTTAACTTTTATCGTACATGACAAACTAAATAATAATTTAGAGGTTTAGAATTTTATATTAAAAATCAATGACTTTCTCTAGCTCTCTGTAACTAATTATTGTTAAATTCTATATACATCATGCTAAACGAGATACACATTAGTTGAAATTGTCCTTATTACTTGGTTCCTTGCAGCAGAAGGGAAACAAATCTGATGTGTTCCATTCACATGATGTCCTCTAGCTGTTCGGCAAACAAACCTTTTATTCAAAAGCTTATTTTTTTATCTACATCATGCTAATCAAGATAAACATAAGCAGAATTAATCTTATTACTAGCTTCCTTGTAAGAAGAAGGAAAACAGAAAATGCACAGGATAAAGCGTAAGTCTCGTCCTTTGAAGCAATTGAAATTCCAATCCGTATGCTTGCCAGAAGAAAGCAAACGAAAATCGAGAAAAAGATGTCTTCCCGTTTGAGAAAAGTTTAAGTGGCTAAAATTGAAACCAATAAACCGAAATATCTCAAAAACGGTTAACTCTAATAAAAAAAAAAAAAAAAAGGAGAGGGAGGGAGAGAAATGTATATGACCTAAATTGTGGATTTTAATGATATCTACATTTTTTTTTTTTCAGTAAGTTTTTGTACATCTCTTACGGTTTGCCAGTTATACAAAAGTCATCCAGAAGAAGTTCTTCAGAGGTTATTCTCAGAACATTCAAGATATACATTTCGTTTGTCATAGAACTATCTTAAACATACGGCATTTTAATTAAAATGTTAAGAGCCGTTTTTGAGAAAATCAAAATTTTTGAAAAATGTTCCATGTAAATGGAAGTTTTAGGTGCGGGGATTTTCCTGCAAATCTTCATGTCGCATCCTTGGAAGATACTAAACTTTATTTAACGGCCTTTTCGTTTTTTGAGCTATGCTGTCCAGACACACGCGCGCGCCTACCTTTTTCTAACAATGTTTTTTTTTTTTTTATTTAGGAGGACCCAAAACGTGCATTTCCAGTACAATCTCGGTATTGAATTTTTGGGTGCAATACAAAACCTTCTCTGTACACTATGTACATTGCAGATACGAGTAGAGCAAGTAAAAATCCAGTTGTGTATTCATACTTGTAAATGCAATGATTTACAAGTATAACCAAAGTGACAAAAATCGAAAATGTCCACATTTTTACCGAATTTCACTGATGTTTAGCCTTAAAAATGTAATTGTAATTGTCTGTAAATGTTTGCATTTCTTGTTTAATACTCAGAATCATTAGCAGGTCAGAGGTCATGTATGTTATTAACGTGCATAAAAAGTGGCCGGCCCACATTCCTAGAGTGAAATGGTATGCTAAGAGCAGGCCCATGTTCCATTTCTAATTATGCGGAAACTGGTTCTGTTGCTGAAGATCTCACTTACTGAGGTGCATCTATCAGTAAACACTTTCCAACAAAGTGGCCCACATTCCTAGATTGCAATGGTATGCTAAGAGCAGGCCCATGTTCCATTCCTAATTATGAGGAAACTGGTTGTGTTGCTGAAGATGCCACTTGCTGAGGTGCATCTATCAGTAGACACTTTCCAACAAAGTGGCCCACATTCCTAGATTGCAATGGTATGCTAAGAGCAGGCCCATGTTCCATTCCTACTTATGTGGAAACTGGTTGTGTTGCTGAAGATCTCACTTGCTGAGGTGCATCTATCAGTAGACATTTTCCAACAAAGTGGCCCACATTCCTAGATTGCAATGATATGTTAAGAGCATGCCCATGTTCCATTCCTAATTATGGGGAAACTGGTTGTGTTGCTGAAGATCTCTCTTGCTGAGGTGCATCTATCAATAGACACTTTCCAACAAAGTGGCTCACATTCCTAGATTGCAATGGTATGCTAAGAGCAGGCCCATGTTCCATTTCTAATTATGAGGAAACTGGTTGTGTTGCTGAACATATCACTTGCTGAGGTGCATCTATCAATTGACGCTTTCCAACAAAGTGGCTCACATTCCTAGAGTGCAATGGTATGCTAAGAGCAGGCCCATGTTCCATTCCTAATTATGAAGAAACTGGTTGTGTTGCTGAAGATCTCACTTACTGAGGTGCATCTATCAGTAAACACTTTCCAACAAAGTGGCCCACATTCCTAGATTGCAATGGTATGCTAAGAGCAGGTCCATGTTCCATTCCTAATTATGAGGCAACTGGTTGTGTTACTGAAGATGCCACTTGCTGAGGTGCATCTAGCAGTAGACACCTTCCAACAAAGTGGCCCACATAACTAGATTGCAATGGTATGCTAAGAGCAGGCCCATGTTCCATTCCTAATTATGGGGAAACTGGTTGTGTTGCTGAAGATCTCACTTGCTGAGGTGCATCTATCAGAAGATACTTTCCAACAACAAAGTGGCCCACATTCCTAGATTGCAATGGTATGCTAAGAGCAGGCGCATGTTCCATTCCTAATTATGAGGAAACTGGTTGTGTTGCTGAAGATCTCACTTGCTGAGGTCCATCTATCTAACAAAGTGGCCGCCGGCATTTCCAGACCTCTATCCGACCTATTTTTGGTTGTGGGTTTTTCTCGCACATCCAGCAACCTGACAGCAACTAAGAGATGCCATCTCGCAAGCAATTGCTAATATTCCAAAGCATTGTCTCCAAAATGCTGTGCATGGAGTCGTACAAAGAATGGTGCACGTTAAACTAGAGAACGAGGATATCTTGTCAATGCATTATAAAAAGTCATGGTCTGTCCAATAAGTGCCTTCTCCCCTTCTCAAATATTCAAACATTTATAACGGTTTAAAATTTGAAGTGACTTTTGAAAGACCGATACTTTTAAGTTTGCGCTAGACACAATTTCTCAATCAGGTGTAGTTCCTGCGAGAGAATCATAAATTACATAGCAAAAATAAGTTTGTGAAGAAGCAACGAACTGGGGTGCACATTTTTTGGGGGGGGGCGATGGGTGGTAATCAAGGTAAAATTAATCGGGTAATGTGTGCCGTGTATGGTCAAGACTATTTAAATGGAATTAAAATTACTTTAGGGTCCGACAGTTTACTAAAAATGACATTGAGCGTACACAAACTCCAATTACATAAGTGGCACGGCTGTGGCTTGGATTAAGTTGCAGCTGTGCGAAGATGGCTTGCTGCACTACAGGAAAACGGAGTTCTATGAGCAGGGCATAATGAAACTGGTGTCATAATGCCAGAAATAAGCTGTGTAGAAAAATCTGATGTGTTCCATTCACATGACTTTCTCTACATCTCTGCTACAAATTATTGTTAAAAAGCTTATGCTTCTATTTACTTCATGATAATCGAGAAAAATTAGCAGGAATAGTCTTATTACTTGCTTCCTTGCAAGTAGAAGCGAAATCCATAGGTTAAAGTGATAGTCAAAAGCTGGTTGCTATGTGACTGAAGTTCCTTTGTTTGTATGGACAGGAGTAGATAAATTCCTTTATGAGAAAAGTATTTTAAAAGTGAAACCGATAGTAAGGAATATTTCAATAAATTATGTATTTTAACGTGCCCTTTCATTTTTTGTGCGGTACGTTTATGTCCATCTCTTACGGTTTAGTTATTTAAAATTCATCCAGAATAAAGTATTCTTCAGAGGCTATTCCCAGAATATTCAAGTTATACACTTTATTTGTCAGGTAAATATCTTTAATATGGATATTTTAATCAAAATCGTTAGTCATTTTTGAGAAAATCAAAAATTTGGAAAAATGTTCCATGTAAAGGGTAGTTTGGGATGGGCGGATTTTTCTCAAAATTTTCGTGTCGCATCCTTGGAGGATCCTAAACTTAAATACCAAATTTGGTATTTAAACGACTTTTCGTTTTTGAGTTATCGCGTTCACTCACACTCACACACACACACACACACACGTGCGCGCGCGTTTGATAAAACTAACTGTGCATTACTTTCTCATAACATAAAAGCTACATAGCTTTGCCAACAACATACACAAGAAAACTGAATAATAGCCCGCCTGGGTAGTGTGGTGGTAGCGTGTCTGCCTCACATTCAAAAAGTCGTGAGTTCGAATCTTGCTTAGGGTGAGTTACCCGGGTAAGGGTTTATTCGGGATTTTCCCTTATCCTGAGAAGACGAATGTCGAGTAACTTTGAGCTCCACGGACCCCGAGATCATTCATTCATCGTCCGATATGACCAGGTTAAAGGTCGTTAAAACTACAAGAAAAGAAAAGAAACCTGAACTTGTCACCTCTTTGAGAAAGACAATCATGGTAATCTCGAAGGAAGGCAAATGTGTTTTGTAATTACAATTATATAATTGTTCA
Organism: Hymenopus coronatus; assembly: GCA_030762935.1. Classification (NCBI taxonomy): domain Eukaryota; kingdom Metazoa; phylum Arthropoda; class Insecta; order Mantodea; family Hymenopodidae; genus Hymenopus; species Hymenopus coronatus. Next base: position 2,978,366 of record CM060885.1, on the reverse strand, counting down.
TTCTGTAATACATGTAAATACATTTTAGTTTTTTAATAATTTATTAATTTAAATTAGAAGGTGTTCGCTAGAAAGAATATGTGAAGGAACTATCCAAATCAGCTGAGTGTATTTTTTTTTTTTTTTTATAACTCCACATTAACTCTCAGAAAGTTACTCTTTATAATATTAATACAGACGTACTTGCGGTACAACAAAACATAGTAGTTGAAGAAAGAAAAATTCTTAGTGGTGAAGATGATACGCGTTATTTTTCATGCCCGTGTTTACAAGCACACCCCTTTTATTCATCGAACAGTCCATACACTGTGCACAGCACAGGGATGTTAGGGAATTAAAAAACAAAATAAAAAAGCAGGAAGGTGGGGGATACCAAAAAAATCACAGCCACTCCCATCGAGAATCGAAATGTCGTGGCATAATCGATGTCAGCCCGGTGCGCTTGTTTAACAATTGAGATCATACAGGTAAAATCACATACCTACTGCATGGTTGTGGGTCATGGATTCATACAGACGTCTCCACAACCCCAATAAAAAAATGTCCGCTAATAGCATCTTTTGTCCAATAATTAAAACTAGCTCATAATTATTGTGAATTAGTTGTTTCTTCCACACCAGTCGTGAGTAGGACAAGATGGAGATTACAGATGACTTCACGGGATCTGGTCTTCGTCAGGGAACACCATGGTCGAAAGCTTGCATTTCTCTGATTTCAATCTAACTCAGTTGCTATCCCGTGAAGTCATCTGTAATAATCAACACCAAGAAAGCTTCAAAACTTTAAAGTTGGAGAGGTGAGTCAGACTAAAAAATCCAATGTTAGCCGGGATTTGAACCGCAGAGCTCCTAGCTTACAACAGGCCAATCAATGTGAATTAATGTTTCTTCGACACGAGTCGTGTTGGGATTGAAACAATTCACATTGACTGACCTAAAACTTGTTTAACTATAAGGCTCCGCAGTTAAGTACTTACGGAGCTAGTAAGTCGCCATTGAGGAATGACGTCTCAAAATAATTTTTGATTTCATTAAGGCTTACGGGAAATATGCTAGTCAATTGGATAATTTAGTGTTGTGCCGGCAAGTTGACACGGTTGCTTAGAGGTTAGAGCAACTAGACGGGAACCAGGAGATCGTGCTTCAAATCCCGGCTATGGCATTGAATTTTTCAGTCTGATTCTACCTCACCAACTATTCTTCTTCTTATTATTATTAGGTATTATTGTTGCTAATTACCTACATTTTTCTATCATATACCTAGTAAGTAGAGGAAGTATTGCATTCCACACAAAAATTGGATGTCGATATTTCAATGGGAATAAATGTTTTGATGTCCCGAATAAAAAAAAAGTATTCCGATTGTTTGTGTGCGCGCGGGTGTGTGTGTGTGTGTGTGTGTGTGTGTGTGTGTGTGAATAGTATAACGGAAACGTAATGTAATGTAAATACTTGGGAGCTAAGTCCAGTATGTCTCAAAAATATAACATGGAGATTTAAAAAAAAAAATATATATATATATATATATATATATATATATATTCCCACCTCAAATCACCCTTTACGGTACGAGTATGTTATATTTTCTCAAAAATTGTTCTGATGATTTTGTTTAAAATGCCAAATATTTGGGAAGTTACATGCAAATAAATGATATAATCCCGAATGTTCAGAGATTAGTCTGAGGTCCTCTTCATTCGAAAGAAGTTGGTTAATTTTGTATAACTAGTAAACCTTAAATAGTCGTGTATAAATCTTGTATCTACAAGGGCATAACGCTCATGTTGATTATCATGAAATAGATGAACGTAAGCTTTTATAGGAATAGTTTGTAGAAGCTATTTAAAATCAAATGACAACAGGAAACAAAGTCATGTGAAAGTAGCGCTATATACGCTTTCTCACAGCGTTCGGCGTTTCGTCCTTTTCTGGACTTCCAGGGTGAACATTTATCGGATAATTAAAAGCTGTAATTTTTTTTTTTTTGTGCTAACATTCGGGGGGGGGGGGGAACAATTCTTTTTTTTTTCGATGCAATGTGTTAAAATGTACCGCATTCATAGTTAATGTAATATAAATAAATAATTCATTGTATTTTAATAAGCGGAGTGATCTGACAACGTTCACCTTCTGAATCAGGCGGTGAGCTTATCTGGAATGTTAAGAATAGATTACATCAGTATGAGCCAATTATTCTTTTCTTGCTCCCGACTCATAACCAGCAACTCAGAATTGTTGTTGGGCATTTGAGGCAAGAGGACAGATTCTATAACACTCAACATGTTTGAGACGGACTGAATTTTACATTATATGTTATTATCAGGGAACAGCTTGTGAGATGATGGTGCCCTGCTCCATATTCATGCCAGACATCGGGCAGCTACTCTCTGCTCCCAGTCCTGGGGGACGCAATGTTCTACGAGGAAATAAATGCCCAAACAAGAAGAATATTAACTATGATCAGTCAAATCAAAAAACAGTTGAACAAACTTGATTGAGCTTAACATGCTAATCGAACGTGTTGCTGTATCAATGTGAGCCCTGGCCTGTTGGAAAATATATGATGAATGATACTTGGCAGTCTCCGCGGTAATTCGTTTTTTTTTTTATTTATTCTTTATTTTAGGTCGCAGAACTACAAGGTCTTATAGAAATCTTGTTTACAGTTTTACATCCCTAAAACAATGAAAATTTTGAACATAAGTAAATCATTATATACTCAGGGATTAAAATATACCTCTAATGCTTATGACATATGAAAACAATAATTTAGTATAAAAATATAACAATATTAAAATTATATTACAACAAACAGTCACAATTAAATTAGGTATAACATGTTAGTAATTATAATTCTGAGAGTTACATACAGTTATATAGATTGATTTCTTTAAGGTATATTAATACATTGACTAAACTTTTTATGTCTGTAAGTGTTAATGCAAAGTTTTTTGAAACTGTGTGCTGTTTTCTGACATGACTGTATTTTGGACACTGAAATATAATATGCTTAACTGTAAGAAGACTAATACACAAATCACAATGTGGTGGTGCTTCTTTTGACAGTAAATAGGAATGTGTTAGTTTTGTATGGCCTATTCTTAATCTTAGTATCTTAACTTGATCTTTTCTGTGAAATTTGTTATAGAGAACCCTCTGGTTGTTTATTGAACTTATTTCCTGTAGTTTGCTGGAGGATGTGTCACTCCAATGATTATCCATGCTGCTTTGAATTTGGTGACTATGACTGAGGAAAGGTCTCGATGAGCAGCAGGGATGTGAAACTAGATCCTTTGCTATTGTTATTGTACTCCCTTATTTCCTGTAGTTTGCTGGAGGATGTGTCACTCCAATGATTTAACCATGCTGCTTTGAATTTGGTGACTATGACTGAGGAAAGGTCTCGATGAGCAGCAGGGATGTGAAACTAGATCCTTTGCTATTGTTATTGTACTCCCTTATTTCCTGTAGTTTGCTGGAGGATGTGTCACTCCAATGATTTAGCCATGCTGCTTTGAATTTGGTGACTATGACTGAGGAAAGGTCTCGACGAGGAGCAGGGATGTGAAACTAGATCCTTTGCTATTGTTATTGTACTCCCTTATTTCCTGTAGTTTGCTGGAGGATGTGTCACTCCAATGATTTAACCATGCTGCTTTGAATTTGGTGACTATGACTGAGGAAAGGTCTCGATGAGCAGCAGGGATGTGAAACTAGATCCTTTGCTATTGTTATTGTACTCCCTTATTTCCTGTAGTTTGCTGGAGGATGTGTCACTCCAATGATTTAGCCATGCTGCTTTGAATTTGGTGACTATGACTGAGGAAAGGTCTCGACGAGGAGCAGGGATGTGAAACTAGATCCTTTGCTATTGTTATTGTACTCCCTTATTTCCTGTAGTTTGCTGGAGGATGTGTCACTCCAATGATTATCCATGCTGCTTTGAATTTGGTGACTATGACTGAGGAAAAGTCTCGATGAGCAGCAGGGATGTGAAACTATATCCTTTGCTATTGTTATTGTACTCCCTTATTTCCTGTAGTTTGCTGGAGGATGTGTCACCCCAATGATTTATCCATGCTGCTTTGAATTTGGTGACTATGACTGATGAAAGGTCTCGATGAGGCGAAGGGATGCGAGAGGTAGAAATTAGATCCTTTGCTATTGTTTTGGCTTCCTTGTCAGCTTCCTCATTACCAGCTATACCCCTGTGAGAGGATATCCACATGAAAATAACTTCCTTACCCTGGATTTTCAATTTATGGTGTAGAATTTGTATGTCTTCAATCAATTTATCTGTAGTCCATGGGTTATATATTGCCTTTAGAGAACTCATGGAATCAGAAAGGATGATAAAATGGTTTTTATCTGAATTATGTATCTGTATCAGGGCATGTTTAATTGCTTAGAGTTCACAGGAAAATACTGAGAGTCTTTTGGAAGCTTAAAGGATGAAACTTTATCATCAGATACTATTGCACAGCCACACCCATCTGTAGTTTTTGAGCCGTCAGTATATATTACACAGTGCTTTGAGTATTTACTTAACTCAAGAAATAAGCATTTAAACTGAATTAAGTTGGTGTCACTTTTAATGTGGTTGGCCATTTCCAATACTATCTGTGGATTAAACAGGGTCCAGGGTGCAGAGCTGTGAATTCCCTTAGATACAGTTAATGGTACATTAAGCTTTATTTCTTCACAATATTTAGTGACTCTCAGGTGAGGTGGTAGCTGATTTATCTTGGATGCTGTGTATTCATCTTTATATTTCTTTGAAAAGAGATATTTCAATGCAGGTGAAGAACTGATTGCTACTACTCTGAGAGCATATTGTACTGTTAACTGCTTTCTTCTTATGTAAAGAGGCATTTCATTTGTTTCTATTTGTATGCTGGTTATTGGGCTGGTATGGAAGGCTCCACACACACTTTTTAATGCAGAATGTTGCACTATATCTATAAGTTTCAGAGCAGATGGGGATGATCCACACAACCGTAGTCCAGTTTGGAACGTATTAAGGCTTTATAAGCACTGACTGATCTGATCCCCAGTTGTTCGAAGAAAGAGATCTTAATAGATTTATTCTTTGCATGAAGTTGTTTTTTAAATCTTTTAAATGAGGAACCCAGGATAACCTGTTATCGAAACTGAGTCCCAAAATCTTAATTGTTTTAACTGTTTCTAGCTTCTCTTTTTCAATATATAATTCTGGTTGCCTTTCGTTGCGTTTATATCTGTTGAAGGATATGCATTTGGATTTGGATTGAGAAACTTGAAAACCTTTAAATTGGAGCCATTTCGTTGTTTTTTTTTTGTTTTTTTTTTTTTTTTGGTAGTGTTTAACGCCCGCTTTAACTACTAATGGCACCGCAGGCGGTATTTCGTTGTGTCATCCAGAGCTTTTTGTATTAGATGGTTGTCTATGTTTTGATCTTTTCCTCTACAGATCAGTGTTAAATCATCAGCAAATAAGTTAGCTTTCACTGGGGGAGGGATCACTACAACTGGGGATCAGATCAGCCAGTGCTTATCACAACATTACGTTCCGAACTGGACTACGGTTGTGATGTATATAATTCAGCATAACCATCTGCTCTGAAAATTATAGATATAGTGCAACATTCTCAGGTTCTCCGCTAGCTCGCTAGTCGTTTTTTGGTGAATTTCCGTCTGTGAAGTTTTTGCGACAGTGGAAATGTAAGCATATTCCCAGCCTTAAATGGAATGGGATGACTACTCCAAAATGTGTATTCTTTTTGTGGATTAGAGATTTTGCCTTGCTCAAAACAAAGTTATAATCTCGTTTATTCAAAAATTCTGACGTGTCCCAATCACATAACTTTCTCTACCTCTCTGCAACAAACTATTGTTAAAAACCTTATTCTTCTATTTATTTCATGCTAATCGAGAAAAAATTAGCAGAAATAGTCTTATTCTTTGCTTCCTTGCAAATAGAAACGAAATAAGGGAGTACCATACGTTAAAGTGATAGTCAAAAGCTGGTTGCTATGTGACTGAAGTTCCTTTGTTTGTATGGAGTTGACAAATTCCTGTATGAGAAAAGTATAAGTTTTTCAAAGCTGAAACCAATAAAAAGGAATATCTCAAAAACGACCAACTACACGAAAAAAATGTATATAACATAAATTGTGTGTTTTAATGTGCTCTACATTTTTTGTGCGCTAAGTTTTTTGTCCATTTCTTTACGGTTTAGCAGTTATGCAAAATTCCGTAAATTTGATCTAGAATAAAGTAGTCTTCAGAGGCTATTCCCAGAAAATTCAAGATATACCTTTTATTTGTCAGGTAAATATCCTTAATATACGATATTTTAATCAAAATTGTAGTTATGTTTAAGAAAATAAAATTTTTCGTTATTTTTCCATGTAAAGGGTAGCTGTGGTCGGGGTGATGTTCTTGAAAATCTTCGTGTCGCATCCTTGGAAGATACCCAACTTAAATACCAAGTTTGGTATTCAGCGGGTCTTTTCGTTTTTGAGCTATGCTGTCCACAAACACAAACACACGGACCTTTTTCTGAAAATGATTTTTTGGATTCAGAGGGACACAAAACATGTATTTCCGGTGAAATCTCGGTATCGAATTTTTGGATGGAATGCAATACCTTCTCTATACATAGTACGTGTAGAGAAAGTAAAAATGCTTGAAGCCAAAGCTATCCTAACTTTTAAACTCCTCAAAATGTTTTCACTCCTATGCCAACTAGCCAGAACATTTATTATAGCATCCCAAGAGGAGATTAGCAAATTCGCATCACTGAACTCCATTTTGCTTTTAACTGAGAGATTGTGCAGTCCCAAGAAGTGAACTACTATGGATGTTAATGCCATGAACACATGTTGATCGAACGTTGTATTAATTGTTGAATGCTGTTGACAGTTGAAATCAGATGATCAGAGGGTTGTGTATCTACTCGATTCCTTCTCTCCGCAATCCTATACACGGTGTTACGTCACATTACTGCATTACTTCGCATACCAATTATTAGCTTGTTGACTCATGATTAGGCACAATCTTAGCAACTCTACTGCAATGAGGTATAATTTTGATACAACAAATTCCGTCAATTTAGGAAAAATCGTAATTTTTGGTACGTTGACAAACAGGAGAGATGAGCGCTTCCCCATATGTTAAAAAGAAATTGCATATTTCTGTAATTGTTCATAAGAATTTGACGACTTAACTTGGAGAGACGAGGCAGTTCATTAATAATCTAATTTTAGTTTGTTAAACATATTTAACAATGCATAAATGTTTGTGTGCAGTTCTTCTAAAGATATTTAGTGTGCAAATGTTCATTTCGCCTACCTGTATTACAATTTCGATCGGGTGAAACAGTACAGTTGAGTGCAGCACAGCTTTGGTGGTCTCTTGCTTTTGCCGTGCAAAGGATACCTAAAGGAAGAAAACCTATCAAACTGTGCTCTTTAAACATGGAAAAGGCTGTCAAACATGGCAATTATCGCTTTGACGTCTGAATCTTTGGGCGAAGAGCTCGTCTCAGGTAGCTGAAAATCTTCATGCACTAAAAAAACTAATCCAAAAGTTCCTTCACCATTTAATTATACATTCAATATGGACAACTCTTCACCTTAAACCGATGTCCCACGGTCAAATATTTTGGTCCAATACTCTTCAAACTACAAATTGGATCGTGGGACATCGGATAATTTCATTGTATACAATTTCCGTCCTGTTTGTTGGTCCAATTCCAGTTTGCTACAACAGGATACAGCAGTTTCTAAGTTTTGGTCCAACCATACGAAATCAACCAATGAGCGACTTGGTGTAATAACGTAATAAAATGGCAGCTAGCACTGGGTCTTCCTTCCCGCCCACGGGATTGTGTGAAACTTTGCTGTATCTTGTGGACTTTGTCCTAAATAATAGGGCTGAAATACACAATTTTTTGTGTGGCTGAGATTTATGAAATAATGACTCGGGTATTTATAAACCCTGCAAATGTATTTTATCGGATCCATTTGTACCTAACCTTTTCTCAACAAAAATATAAAAACGTGATTGCTGGTTGATTTGCTGGTATGGACTACCTCATATTTGTGTCTTGGCGAGATTGTTTGTGTGAAACTTGGCTGTATCTTATGGACTTTGTCCTTAATAATAGGGTTATAGTAGCTGAGCTATGGTTGAAATACATATTTTTTGAGCGGCTGAGATTTATGAAATAATGACTCGGATACTTATAATCCCTGCAAATGTATTTTATCGGATCCATTTGTACCTAACCTTTTCTCAACAAAAATATAAAATTATTGCCGACTGATTTGCTGGTATGGACCTCATATTTATGTCTTGGCCATGATTTTTGCCTCAACTAACGACACCAACTTTCCAAACAAATTTTCGTCCATAGGAAGTTAAAATAATTTACAGGGTCAGAAACGAGTTCATTTTGCAGCATATGTAGTACACCTCTTCCTTGGCCTGACATGGTCTAGTCTTGATTTTGTCTTTCTATTATAATATGCTCTTGCAATGGACACACAAACTAAGCTTGCGACAGCGAACGTAAATAATTGTGGATCAGCAACCTCCGCCATTTTCTATCAGCTGTTCCTGTGCATGCGAGAAATATTTGGACCAACACACACTCCCGTGGGAATGGAATGGAGAAATTGTAGACAACGTTCAAGTTGTATAAAACATTTTGGACCAAATTTTGACCGTGGGACTTCGGCTTTACACAACTTACTAAACATAACCTGCCTGCCTCTGTGGTGTGGTAGCGGGTCTGTCTCACATTCAACAGGTACCGTTAGAATATGGTTAGGGTGAATTACCCGGATAAGGTTTTTCCGGGGTTTTCCCTTAGCCTAAAAAGAATGACAGGTAACTCAAGTTCTATGGACTCTGGATCCATCCGAGCACCTATTCCATTCATCGCCTGATATGACGTACATTAAAAGACATTACTTATATATCTAGGTATATAATGAGTTACATTCATGTGACTTTCGCTAATCACTCTTCAACAAACTTCTTAAAAAAGCTTATTCGTCTATTTCACGTTAATGCCGGTAAACATTTTATTGCATATTATTTCCTTCTACACAGGCTTAAGAAGTAGTCAAAACTTTTAAGATCCGGCCGTTCTGCAATGACTTTAAAATTCTATTCTCTTTGCTTGATTAGGAGCTAGAAATACCAATAAGGAAAGTAACAAGTGATATCTCGGAAATGTGTGTTTAACGAGATCCACACAGTAATCTATCTCTTATGGCAGACATAAAGAGCATTTCTATCCATTCCACTTGGCAGATGGCAGTCGCAGGATGTCAGCATACATCTGCATACGAAGTCAACAGTGGCGTGTAATCAGAATGCCTTAAATTGAATAGTTTCATACTTTAGCACAGCACACACAAAATTCATATATTTCGCACTGGAAAACAAATATGAACTGTGAATATAAGATCGTGCAAATTAGTGTTAAATCCTTTAAAAACTCTGAAAATGATAATTTCTGATGCTGAAAACAGTTAAAAGCGCAAGCTACTTGCAAGATGTCATTGAAACCTGCACAGAAAACAATTGAAAAAATACTTAATGCTTACAAACATTTGCGCGCATATAAAATGCGGTGTAAGGCACGTCATATAACTTCACTATACAGCAGGTATCTGCAAAAACCTACACATAAACATTAAAAAGAATGAAGAGCTTATTTTGCAATACAAAATCGCACTACCAGTCCTGAAAACATGCGAATAAATACTTTACGTACAAAATCACACATCAGCAGTAAAACATTTAAAATAAGCATATTCGCAATCTTGCTTTCTATTACTTTCTCTAGCACTTATGTACAATGTACATAGTAAGTAAGGTGAAATCTTGGTATGGAATTTTTGGGTGGAGTTCAATATTTTCTCTAGCACTTATGTACAATGTACATAGTAAGTAGAGAAAATATTGAACTCCACCCAAAAATTCCATACCAAGATTTCACCTGAAAGACATGTTTTGTGACTCACTGGATAAAAGAAAACAAACGAACAAAACAGCTTTACTTTCTCTACACGTACTATGTAGGAGAGACCGGGGCAAGTTGATGTTAACAGTTGACCATTATTATGTTCATTTTCGAGGTAATTTTGTTTTCTTTGATTGTATTATTAGAATGGTTGGATACATTTTTGTTTTAATATGATCAAAATTATTTCGCATTTTTAAAAATGAATGCAAAGAAGTCATCTTGTCCCGGAACTTTTTCCCTCTTCCAACATGACACTGCACTTTCTTTGGAAGTTTGCTGACGTCATAAGTGTCTTGCCTTTTTAAAGCCGAGACTCTTGATTTTGTTTAAATATTGTTGTGCCACCTTCTTTGCCAGCACATCTGTCCTAGGTGAGCTGCTTAATAAGCCGCCTCACGATGTACATGTACGTCACAGTTTTAGCTTAACAGGAACAACATTCATTGAAATTCGTGGTTCTTCATTTTATTCTGGCTTTTCCATTTTTATAATACTTAACTATACGAATATATGACAATTTTTAACGTGGCAGAGATTAATTAAGTAGTCCAAAAGGAAAGTAAGGCAGCGCGTTATGAAACGTTTGAAGATCACGTAGCTCAGAAAACTTCAAAATAAAATAAAAAAAAAAGTGCATATAAGAACAAAAACGGTAAAATGCACCTAGGGAAAGATGATCTGGTAGATGTTTGTGGTAGGATTAACAACAATAAGATACAAATATGCACATGTGTACCCAGATATCTTACCTGTTAGTCTACGAGGTCTCGAACATTACAACATAACAACATGGTGGCAGCGGAGTTAGTAGTATCCGTTAGATGCTGCTACCTAATAATATGAACTTAAATTACGTCATTTGTTATTTTGCCCCGGCCTCCCTACACGTGTATAGAGAGGCTATTGTATTGCACCTAAACATTCCATAGAGATTTCAACGAAAATACATGTTTTGAAACACCCTGAATCCAAAAAATATCTTTGTGTATGTGTGTGTGTGTGTGTGAGGGGGGGGGGAGGCAGCATAGCTCAAAAACGAAAAGACCGTTAAATATCAAACCTGGTGTGTAAGTTCAGTATCTTCCAAGGATGCGACACACAGATTTTCTCAAAAATGGCTGTAACAGTTTTTATTAAAATATCGTATATTAAAGATATTTACATGAAAAATAAACTGCATATCTTAAATTTTCTGGAGACATTTTTATTTTGGATGAATTTTGCAGAATTTTGCATAACTGATAAACCGTAAGACATAGACAAAAACCTACTACAAAAAATGTAGAGCTTGTTAAAACACACAATTTATGTTATACACATTTTTTCGTGGAGATGACCGTTTTGTTCCTTGTTAATACTTATACTTTTCAACTCCTGCCATACAAGTAATGGAACTTCAATCACATATAATTTAACAATAACAATTTAAAACATTTTACTATCGCTTTAGTCTAGTGTATTCCCTCTACTGACAAGGAAGTAAGTAATAAGGTAATTTCAATTAATTTTTTCTCGATTAACAAAAACAAAACAAAAAAGAAGAAGAAGAAGAAGAAGCTTTTTAACAATAGTTGTTGCAAAGATGTAGAGAAGGCCATGTGAATGGAACACAGCAGATTTTTACTTTTTCTACACGTACTATGTACATGGAGTATAGAGAAGGTATTGTATTGCACACAAAAATTCCATACCGAAATTTCACCGGAAATACGTCTTTTGGGTCCCCCTGAATCGAAAAAAATGCATTTTTGGAGAAAGGTCCGTGTGTGTGTGCCTGTGGACAGCATAGCTGAAAAACGAAAACACCGTTAAATACCAAACTTGGTATTTAGGTTTGGTATCTTCCAAGGATGCGACACGAAGATTTTCAAGAAAATCCCCTCAACTCCAACTACCCTTTACATGGAAATTTTTTCGAAAATTTTGATTTTCTCAAAAATGGCTCTAACGATTTTGATTAAAATATCATATAGTAAGGATATTTACCTGACAAATAATATGTATATCTTGAATTTTCTGGGAATAGCCTCTGAAGACTACTTTATTCTGGATGAATTTTGCATAACTGCTAAACCGTAAGATATGAACAAAAACGTACCACACAAAACATGTAGAGCACATTAAAACACACAATTTATGTTACATACATTTTTTTCGAAGAGTTGATCGTTTTTGAGATATTCCTTGTTTTTTGTTTCAGCTTTGAAAAATTTGTACTTTTCTCATACAGGAATTTGTCAACTCGTGTCCGTACAAACAAAGGAACTTCAGTCACATAGGAGCCAGCTTTTGCCTTCACTTTAACCTATGATACTCCCTTATTTCGCTTCTACTTACAAGGAAGCAAGTAATAAGACTTTCTGCTAATTTTTTCTCGATTAGCATGAAATAAATAGAAGAATAAGCTTATTAGCAATAATATGTTACACAGAAGTAGAGAAAGCCATGTGAATGGAACACATAAGATTTTTTAGAAAAATGTCCGTGTGTGTATACGCAGTATAGTCCAAAAACGAAAAGTAGATTAAAAACCAAATTCGGGATTTAAGTTCAGTATACTGCAATGATACACCAAAATTTGCAAGAAATTCTCCCCATCCCAACTGGAACATTTTTTGAAAATGCTGATTTTCTCAAAAATGGTTCTAACGATTCTGATTAACATATCATATGTTTAAGATATGACGAACGAAATACGTATCTTGAAATTTTGGGCATAGCCCCTGAAAAGCTTATCATTTTGAGCGACTTTTTTAACAGGTAATTTGTAAGAGATAGTAAAAACCTAACTACACAATAACTATAGATATCGTTAAAATACACTTTTTTCTTTTTGCATCAACTGTTTTCCAAAATATTTCCTGTTATTCGTTTCAATTTACAACTTACACATTTCTCGTTAAAATACACAATTTTTTTTTTTTTTTTGAGTCAACCGGTTTCCAAGATATTCCTTGCTATTGGTTTCAATTTACTACTAACATGTTTCTCAAACAGGAAATTCATCTCTCTTTTGTTTTATCCTGACAAGCAGAGAGAACCGAATACCAATTGTTTCACATAGCGATCACATTTGACTATCACTTTAGACTATTGCATTCCCTTAGTTCGCTTCTACTTACAAAGAAGCGAATAATAGCTATTTTACTTGTGTTTAGTTCGATTAGCACGATGTGGATAAAAGAATAATATTTTGTAAAAAAAAAAAAACATTCTGGAACGGCTAGAAAAAAGCATGTGAATGGAATAAATTGTTTCAAGTTAGGATACGTGTCCATGGACAGGAGCAGTGTGTGCCATGCTGTTCAAACTGTAGCGTATGACAGTGACGGGAAAACAAGTGGAGTGTGTAGACTAAACTACGAGTCCATCTTATGCTTGGCATTTATGCAAAATTCATCCAGACTTCGAGGCAATTCCCTGTAAATTCAAAATATACTTCATATTCTTTATGAAAATTCTTAAACATAGGTATTGTATTTTAATCAAGATCGTTAAGTCTGTTATTGAGAAAATCAAAATATTCCAATTTTTTTCCCTTGTAAAATGTAATTTGGGATGGAAATTTCTCTTGAAACTCTTTGTATCTATTGCATCCTTGGAAGATAAACCTCCAGATTGATATTTAACCGCCTCTAAGTTTTTGAGTTATGCTACAGGTTTACATATATTCTTCTCCCTCTTTTTTTCTCTCTCTCTTTCTATCTCAATCACGCATATTCCTCTGTCTCTCTTACAATTTTCCTAAACTATTGTTGGAATCATAGGCTCTAAAAATATGTATTTCCGCTGAAATCTCTTGGAATCGAATATTTACTAGGGTCGGCTGTAAGTCCCGGGCCTCTCAATGAAACCAGCTTTTAATTGTTTTCTTTTTTTTGCGTTATTTCTCAACATGATCTCCATAATCTCAACATATCTCATATCGGTGTTCTAATTTAATTAAACCATCTCTGTAGTGCGATTTATCAAGGTTCTCAAAATAGTTGTTTACAGAATCAATGATCTCGTTGCTGTGAAATCTTCGTCCTCCAGGATATTTTTTGAGGTTTGGAAACATGTGGTAGTCACTGGGTGCTAGATCTGGTGAATAGGGTGGATGTTCAAGCAATTCGAACTTTAATTCGCACATTTTTCCCATTGCAATGACCGAACTATGGGCCGGAGCATTGTCATGATGAAACAAGTTTTTTTTTGTTTTCTTGCCAAATGAGGTATTTTTCTTTTCACCTCATCACTCAAACGTTGCAGTAAGCTTGAGTAGTAGTCACCAGTGATGCTTTTACCATTTTCCAAGTAATCAATAAATAATTCCCTGTACATCCCAAAAAACATTCGTCATAAACTTGTGGGCTGACAAAATTGACCTTTCCTTTTTTGGAGTTGGTTCACCTGGCGCAATCCACTGTTTTGACTGTGATTTACTTTCTGGATTGTAGTGATGTATCCAAGTTTCATCCATGGTAACAAGCCGTCTCAAAAATTCACTGGGATTTCTATGGTAGAGCTTCACATTCTTAACACAAACAAGTTTTCTTTGCAACTTTGACCAGGTGTCAACAAACGTGGCACCCGTCTTGCACAGATCTTGTGAAAGCCCAAAACATTACTTAAAATATTACCTGCACTTTCTTTTAATATGTTTACATCTCAAACCACCTTAATCTGCAGTCCTCGAGTACTAAAGATGAATTTTTTCAATGATCTCTGGAGTTGTCACTTCTACAGGGCGTCCAGAACGAGGCCCATCACTAATGCTCGTACGTCCCATTTTAAACTCTAAAACTCACCTTTTAATCATTGAATATGAAGGGGCAGAGTCTTTCAATGTATTGTCCATTTCATCCTTGATTTCTTTAGGCGTTAACCTTTCAAATGAAAGTATTTAATCACTTTTCGTTTTTCCAAATCCTCCATTTTTGTGAAAACTCTAAGGCTCTCTTGTTTAAAATGCTGTCATTCGAAAACTAAACAAGCTATTGACTGAACTATGGATACAGGCTACTTTAAACGATATTACCGTCTAACTGGCCTAGTGGCGCCATATCTGTGTGAGGCCCGCGACTTATCAGCCGACTGTATGCAGTACAAAAAGTAAACAAACTTAAATAAGCATCCCTGTGTTAAACGGAAAGAGCAGCTATAGTGTTCCTCTTATTCAGCTCTCATCACTCCCTT
The DNA here is from genome assembly GCA_030762935.1 of Hymenopus coronatus. Taxonomy (NCBI): domain Eukaryota; kingdom Metazoa; phylum Arthropoda; class Insecta; order Mantodea; family Hymenopodidae; genus Hymenopus; species Hymenopus coronatus. Next base: position 2,963,168 of record CM060885.1, on the reverse strand, counting down.
CAAAATTATGGCCTCAGTAGAACTATGAAATCCCACTCAATACACAATAAACATTAGCAGATATTACAAATCACAATAATGTTACAAGATATCGTACACTTTGCGTATAATTTAAAATAATTATTTTAGAAACTAATGCACATAAAAACGTTTAGACAGTTTATTCATCCTGGGCTAGAGTGTACTGATTTGGTTCCCGGCCACGAAAAGGTTTCATCTCAAAAAACGGGCTGCGAATTTTGAGTCATGGGTATAAGACCAGTGCTCACTCAGCATAGTGAGGAAAAGCGAGGAGTTGCGATAGGCAACGATCCCGGCCAAAGTAGCTAACATTCGGCCGGGGGATGTGTAATGCTCGCCATCACTAACCCATAGCTCTCTGTATCGGTTGGATGATCGCCCAAAACTGCCATGCGTGTGTGGGCGTGAGTCTGCCAAGTTGTTGTTGTTGTTATTATTATTACTACTACCACCGTTATTATTAATTATTGTCATCACCATATCTTAGCAGCTATATTTATGACGCTGAAATTACTTCAACCTACACTTTTAAGGGTATATAATAGTGTATTGCGTACTAAGAACTGTAAGTTATACTTATCAGGTAGAGATTGCATATTAGAATTACGAGACCCGCAGGACCGAGGTTTCTCAAGCATATGAGATCTTATCAGTAAATTACAGTTCGTGGTTAGACAATTACTTTTTTAAATGCTTGACAAATTGTAAAAAAATAAATAAATAAAACATTAAGAAATCAAAATTGCTTTTCAATATTTTATTGACTCCCTCCGTGGTCGAGTGGTCCCGGGTTCGATTCCCGGCTGGGGCGGGGAATTTTTCTCTTTGCAAGAATTATTCCCTATCCCTCACAGAATCTGGAAGTTTGTGTGTGAATGTGTGCGTGTTTGAATAAAACAAAATTATATAAACCAACGTAAAAGTACCTACAGACAACGAGTTGTTTCCAGTGGAAAGCCCCAGATGTTAAAGGGGGCTATATAAATGAAATAAAAAAAAAATTATTGAATAAGAAAAAACGAATTTTCGATATGAACAAATTAAAAGCTACATCTAAATTATATGGACACTCTTTTGTTAATGCATTTTGCATGTCTTGGTTATGTAGCCGAATTGAATCTTTCGATTTTCATAGTTATTATCAAGCAGTAAAATGTTATAAAAATGAGAGACATCGCTATTGAAGAAGCTGCGGATCTAACATGTGATTCATGAAGTCGAAGTGTTGATGGTTACGTTGTTTTCTAATTGTATTGTGAGTATTAATGACCTATCAAACACTTATTGACAACGCTCTTAATAAATGAATTGTAATATGTGTTCAGAATGATTGACATTTTAATCCAACACATTCTTTGATCCGCTTGGATGACAACCAGAAAATAACTATACAGGAAGTAAATGATCTCTCTTATATTTTTAAGGCGGTTAATTATTATTTATGATCAACAACAAGAGAACTTGACACCGAGGTGCAATTGAAGGAAATATAATACATCTTGAGCGTAATGGTCGGTACAGAGACAAAGTGATGTAAATCCGTAATAATTTTCGGAAAAATATTTGGAACATTCGAGGTAGGTACATACCTAAGATACAGAAAACAAAACGAAATTTTCAATCAAATGCACACCAATATTTACAACTTACTCCATTTATTAATATATGGCATGTCCCTCATCAGGCGGTTTCGTCTGTCATCTGCATTTTTTTTTTTTTTTTAAATCAGTTCCGGAGTCTGATCGGGACTCCGGCGCTGTATACCCTACTTTTTATTTACCTAATTTGTTTACTTTGATTACTGTATGATTACTGAATTTCTGTTTTACTTTTTACACACACATACACAAACATATAACACCCATGCCCAAGGCGGGACTCGAACCCACGATCCCCTGCGCCGCGAAACACCAAAGCGAGACGCTTTAGCGAGCGCGGCCATGTGGACCGGCACTGCATTCGGACGTCGCGGGTTCGCTTCCTGTGTTTTTTTTTTTTTTTTTTCGGGATTTCCCCGGGTCGCCACGCGAATACTGGACAGAACTCTTTCATCCCCCGAATTTCCTGTCCCACAATACCGTTTCCATGGTCCCGCTGGTTTCTTTCAGGTTTGCTCAAAGTGACGTTGGGACCTATGTGGAGCGGGTGCCCCTCTCAGGTTCGGTGCTTATGGTTCTTCACTTCCTGTGTCAGTGAAACGAGCTGCATGCTTTCTCATTTAATATGATCAAGAAACCTAGCGAGCAAAAGTCGTTTTTGCACTCATTTAGTGACTGACTCTAATCAGGAATTAACCATTACTAAATAACCTTTGAAATTTATGTTGAAAATACTGTTGGCTGCAAGTTGTTGTAACCACAGTACGCATGTTTGAACGCATTGTTATTACTTACTCTACATCGTATATAGAGATGGTATTGGTATTCCACCCAAAAATTCCATACCGAGTTTTCACCGGAAATACTTGTTTTGAGATACCCCGAATCCAAAAACAGAATTTTAAGAAAAAGGTTTGTGTGTGTGGACCGCATTGCTCATAAACAAAACGTTTTGTATTTAAGTTTAGAATCTCCCAAGTATGAGACACAAAGACTTTCAAGAAAATCCCCCCACCCCGAACTACCCTTTACATTGAAAAATGTTCGAAAAGTTTTATTTTCTCAAAAATGGCTCGAACGATTTTAATTAAAACATTAAAGACATTTATGTAATAAATACAAATAAATAAAATGTAGATGTATCTTGAATTCTCTGGGAATACCCTCTGAGTACGTCTTTATTCTGGTGAATTTTGTTGAATGTTGTAGATCTTGTTAAAACACCTAATTTATATCATACAGGTTTTTGTTTATTAGAGCTCAGAGTTTCTGACATATTCTTCGTTATTTGGTTTCAGTTTTATAATACTTTCCTCAAATGGGAATTTGTCAACTCCTGGTCATACAAAAAGGGAATTTCAAATAAAAATCAATTTTTAAAAGATGTGACTATCGCTTTAGCCTAGCATACTCCGTTATTTCCCTTCTACTTACAAAGTAAACAGATAATTTCTGGTAATGTTATCTCCATTAGGATAAAGTAGATAAAATTGTTGTTTTTTTCCGATAATTTGTTACCAAGTTGAAGAGAAAGTCATGATAGCACATTAGACTTTCTTTAGTTTGCGTAGAGCTCTTCCTTCAGTGCTCGAGCGCGGTTCAATAAATAAACTTGATAGGAATAAAAATGTCATTTTTTCAAACAAAGTTATTTATTTCTCAACAAACTCCCCTTTTAAGGATATGCTTCTCCAAACATTCCCAGCAAAATACACCTGTCTTGACGATAACCTTATTTCATCTAAATGTTGTTCCCGCGAGCCAAGGACCCAGTCACTATTGGGGAGGGGGCAGTTTGGCAGCACCCACTGGACCGACGGTAAGCACATGTATGGGCGTCCCATGAGCTCCATGTTGAAAGCGGATGTTCGACCACGTTTAAAATCCAACTAATTGCTGCTGCTGCTACTGCAAGGATGCGTCACAAACATTTTCAAGCAAATCCCCCCACCCCAACTACCCTTTACATGCAACATTTTTCGAAAATTCTTATTTTCTCAAAAATGCCTCTTAACAATTTTGATTAAAATACCTTATGTTTAAGATATTCTTATGTCGATCGAAATGTATATATTGAATTTTCTGGGAATAGCCTCTGAAGACCTCTTCATTCTGGATGACTTTTTTATAACTGGCACACCGTAAGAGATATACTAAAACTTACTACACAAAAATGTAGATCTCATTAAAACACACACTTTATGTTATACACATTTTTTGCTAGAGTTAACCGTTTTCGAGCTATTCCGGATCAATGGTTTCAGTTTTAGCCACTTTAACTTCTCTCAAACAGAAAAACATCTTGCTCCTCTTTTCTCGTTTGTTTACTTCTGATAAGCAAAAAGACTGGAATTTCAATTGTTTCGCAGAGCGACCTGCTTTTAAAGGACGAGACTTTTTGCTTTAGCCTATGCATTTCTTATTTTCCTTCTACTTACAAGGAGCTAGTATTAAGACTAATTCTGCTAATTTTAATCTTGATTAGTATGAAGTAGATACAGATAATTTTTTTTTCTTTCTTTTTTTTTTTTTTTTTTGCCAAACTGCTAGAGATCATGTGAATGGAACTCATTAGATATTTTCCCTTCTACTTACAATAAACCAAGTAATAAGGACAATTTCGCTAATGTTTATCCCGAATATCATGAAGTACATAGAAGAAAAAGTTTTTTAACAATTTAATACAGAGATGTAGAGAAAGTCATGTGAGTGTAACACATCAGATTTTTTTTAATCAAGGGGTGTCAAAACATGAATTTCCGATGAAATCTCGGTATCGAATTTTTGGGTGCAATACAATACTTTCTGTATGCACTATGTACATAGTACGTGTAGAGAAAGTAACAAATAGCATGGACACCAATATTAAAGAGCCTTAATACCTAATCCTCTCTACCTGCAGTCTTCCAAGACTTATTTTCTAGCAGGTGCGTGGAAACACCACATAAACACAGTTAGAGCAAAGGCCAATGGCCAACTTAACAGACTCTACCCGCTCATAAATCTTAACAGCAGCCTTAAACTTCAGATGGGACTTACGTTATATAAGACGCTGATCCGTCCCATATTAACTTACGCTACCCCCGTATGGGGATACGCGGCACAAACGCACATGAAGCGCCTCCAAACGATGCAAAACAGAATACTGCGAATAATTGCCAAACTACCCGAAGAAGCTCCCGCGTTTGAAATGCACGAAGAGCTGAAAGTGCTGGCAATTGAGCAATTTATCAAGCACCTAAGCCACAACCTGTATGCGAAAAAGAACAAAAACTACAACGATCACATTAGAATGCTAGGAGAATACGATACGGCACACGACAAGCACCTCCGCCCTCTGTCACTATTTGATCGCACTATTGGCATTGGCGAACCAGAAATTAACATAGAAGAGTATCTAAACACCTTAATGCACTAGCCATGATGCAGGTCGCGTGAACTCACACACACATACCAAAATTACGCTGCTCTCAAGTCCTTGTGTTACACAACCAAGGCGGCCCTGGGGGTTGAGGGTCCCCCCGCAAGTGGCACAGGCTCGCTCCTGCACTAAGGCAGACAGCCCGCCATGTGTGCACTTTATACAACCTTGCTACACACTGGTTAACGAGATACAATTGACAGAGCCGACAGGCGGTAATAATTTCACTGTATATACAAATAAAATACTAGCAGTAAGCACATATATATATATATATATATATATATATATATATATACATACATATATGTATATATAATCAAGATGAAGCCGACAGGCGGAAATACACTTCAACAATTTAGAGATAAGCACGCATAAAAAAATAATTAACCATAGCAATTAAGGCACATGGATGAAGCCCTCGGCGGATCATTCTATACAAGTAAATACTAGAAAATAAGTACACCAAGAATCCAACTGTTAAGATAAGTCATGACTCAAGAATACATGTAAGTAAAAACACTTATTAAAGCCACTAGGCGAACTTATACACCTTCTTTCAGGTAACCCGTTACTGACGAGGCCAGAAAGCTGATATGTATACAACACAAATACACCTCCAACTACAACCTATGTCACCTTAAACTCTCCCCCAGGGAGCACTAATTGCGCAAGTCATGTGTGTCCCCTGGCACTTCAGTCTTCACTCGCTGTTACTGCCACTGGCACGCAGCTTCCATTTTCTCCAGAAATGCGCAGGTGCTTAATGCGGTACTGCACAAGCGAGGCATGGGCCTCCTACTTCCGGTGGGGGATTTTCGTGGGTAGTGCCGCAATGGTTCGAGTCCAGGGCGGGGAGTCTCACACTCCCAGGCTTGCCTGGGGTTAGGGCGTCAGTAGCCTTTTCCCCCACCACTAACAAAGTTGGTCAAGATGGCCAAGAAGAGACAGCGCAGACTCGCCGCTGCTAAGGCAGCACCCGACTCTTCTTCCTCGGCAGCCGCCGAGGAGGCAGCACCTCCGTTGCTACCGGTCCCGGCAAGCCCTGCTTCGCCGCCGGCCGCCACCACACCCTCGCCGCAACTGCTGCCGCCATCTCCTACACCGCCGCCGCCCAGCTCCACGTCGCCGCCGCCCCGGTTCAGTGCCGTCGTACGGGGGGTCCCTACGGACCTTTCCACCCGGCACCTTCTCGCCGCAGCGAAATCCAAGTGGCCTTCTTGTTTGAGGGCCACAAGGATAATTTGCAACCGGGGACCTACACCACTTGTGAGGCTGGAAATTCAGGATCGTTCGGACCTCGACGCTGCCTTGGCGTCAGGGTTGCCCTTAATAGGCAACTCCTGGTCGTCGAGGCCAGCAAGATGGAACGTTACCGGCCCTGCCGTCGCTGTTGTGCCTTCGGGCATACAGCCGACTCCTGCTCCTCGACGCCGCGGTGCCACTACTGTGGCTCCGCCAACACCACCGCTGAGTGCACTGAGCACAATCTACGCCGTCGCCGCCAGTTCTGTGCCACCTGCCGTGGCACAGGACATTTCACAGGGCAAGCGCAGTGCCCTCTCTACCCAAGGAGCACCACTTCATCACCACCTACTGCGCGCCGCACCACTCCACCGCAGACATCAACCACCGAGGCCTCACCACCTGCACTCTCAACAGACGCAGCGACGCGAGAAGCCATTCAGGACCTCCACGCGGAGATCCTGAACGTCGGCGCTCGACTAGCTGCTCTGGAAGAGACATGCAGCCTCCTCACACAGAAGCTGCAGGAACTGCAAGCTTCCAACGCTGTAGCAGCCACCAGCCAGCAGACTACAGCCGCCGACCTGTCCACCAGGATCGACGCCCTAATGCTGGACCTACAAGCTGCCAACACCGCCGCCATCTCCACTCTACAGGCCTCCACCGCTGAGCTGTTCAACCGGATAGCCAGCGTCCAAAATTATCAGCAGCAACATTCTTCTCCACACAAGAACCACCGACTCCTCAGCGACATCCGGCTCATCATCAGGGAGGAGATGAAAGCCCCGAAGACGACGCCAGGTCGGCCACCAAACCACCACAGCGACCCTGAACCTCTGGTTCAGGTAGCTGAAGGACCATTCTCACAGCAGCCTAAGACTGCGCAGCAATTGCTCAGAGAATACCACTCAGAACAAGGGTACACCCGGAAGAATCACCTTAACCTTAACAAACATCACCACTAACTACCCGTCACTTACACCAATTACTTCTCCAGCGGGGCACTCAGGGCGCAAGTCATGTGTGTCCACTGGCTAATATCACAATCACTCGCTGTTACTGCCACTGGCAGGCAGCATTCAGTATCACCTAAAATACGCAGGTGCTTAATGCGGTACTGCAACAGAGAGGCATGGGCCTCCTACTTCCGGTGGGGGTTTTTTGTGAGTAGTGCCACCCTGGTTCGAGTCCAGGGTGGGGAGTCTCACACTCCCAGGCTTGCCTGGGGTTAGGGCGTTAGTTGCCTTTTCCCCCCATCATCAATAAAAAAAAAATGCTATACAGGCTCGACACACGATGGTGAAGAAGAGACAGCGTCGAACCGCCGCTGGTACCGCAGCACTCATCACTACTCCCCCGACAGTCGCCGAGGATGCAGTACCTCCGTCTCCGCCGGCTGAGGCAAACTTCCTTTCGCCGCCAGTCGCCAGCGCAGCTTCGCCGCAACTGCCGCTGTCTACAACACCATCTCCGCCGAGCTCCACACCGCCGCCCCGGTTCAGTGCCGTGGTACGGGGGGTCCCTCGGGACCTTTCCACCCGGCATTTACTCACCGCCGCGCAGTCGCGGTGGCCTTCATGCTTGAGGGCCACCCGCATTTTCTGCGACCGGGGGCCAACTTTGAAGCTGCTTTGACGTCAGGGTTGCCCTTATTAGGGCGACTACTGCCAGTCGAAGCAAGCAGACAGGAACGCCACCGGCCCTGCCGCCGCTGCTGCGCCTTCGGGCACAGCCAAGGCTCCTGCACTTCAGCGACGCGGTGCCATTACTGTGGGACCAGCGTCTTAACGACACAGTGCACTGGGCATGATCTCCGCCACCGTCGCCGGTTCTGTGCCACCTGCCGTGGCACAGCACACTTTACTGGCCAGACCCAGTGTCCCATTTACCCGAGGGACGGGCGCACCACTCCGCAGCCAGTACGATCACCGCAGACCCAACACACAGACGCCACACCACCTCCAGCTTCTATTGACACAGCGACGCGGGATGCCATTCAGGACCTTCATGCGGAGATCCTGAATATCGGCGCTCGCTTAGCTGCGTTAGAAGAGGCCTTCACCAGCGTCATCTCCAGGAAGCTGCTGGACCTGCAAGCTGCCACCACCGCCGCCATCTCCACTCTGCAGTCCTCCACCGCTGAGCTGTCCAACCGGATAGCCAGTGTCCAAGCGCAGCTACAGCAGGACCAACCAAATCAGCAGCACCATTCCGCCGACCAGTTTCCATACAACTACCCGCTATACACAACTCCAATTTCAACAAACGCTTTATCCAGGTTCCAGCAAGGACGACGACTCCGAAAACACCAGCAGATCAATCAGAACACTGAGTAAATTCACCGTAAATCACCATTCATCTTCACCAACCACTTCTCCAGAGGGGCACTCAGGGCGCAGGTCATGTGTGTCCACTGGCTAAATTCACTATCACTCGCTGTTACTGCCACTGGCAGGCAGCAATCACTATCACCAGAAATGCGCAGATGCTTAATGCGGTACTGCACCAGAGAGGCATGGACCTCCTACTTCCGGTGGGGGTTTTTTGTGAGTAGTGCCACCCTGGTTCGAGTCCAGGGTGGGGTGTCTCACACTCCCAGGCTTGCCTGGGGCTAGGGCGTTAGTTGCCTTTTCCCCCATCATCAATAAAAAAAATATTTTTCTACGAAGTCCGTGCCCATGTCTCAGTCATCTTGCTTCTTCTTCGTCTCTTAAGGATGGCTAAGAAGAGACAACGCAGACTCGCCGCTGCTAAGGCAGCACCCGACGCCTCTTCTCCGGCAGCCGCCGAGGAGGTAGCAACTCCGAAGCCACCGGTCCTGGCAAGCCCTGCTTCGCCGGCCGCCACCACAGTCTCGCCGCAACTGCAGCCGCAGTTGCCGTGACACCACCACCACCACCGACGCCTCCACCCAGCTCTACGACGCCGCCCCGGTTCAGTGCCGTGGTACGGGGGGTCCCTAGGGATCTTACCACCCGGCATCTGCTCAACGCCGTGCAGTCGCGGTGGTCTTCATGCTTGAGGGCCACCCGCATTTACTGCGACCGGAGGCCAACGCCGCTCGTCCGTTTGGAGATACAGGACCAGGCTGACCTGGAAGCAGCCTTGGCGTCAGGGTTGCCCTTATTAGGGCGACTTCTGGTCGTCGAGGCTAGTCGACAGGAACGCCATCGGCCCTGCCGACGCTGCTGTGCCTACGGCCACAGCTGAAGTCTGCTCTTCGACACCGAGGTGCCACTACTGCGGTACCAACTCCACCACCACCGAGTGCACTGGGCATGATCTCCGCCGTCGCCGCCGATTCCGTGCCACCTGTCGTGGCACAGGACACTACACAGGGCAAGCCCAGTGCCCTCTCTACCCAAGGAGCAGCACTTCCTCACCACCTCCTGCCCGCCGTACCACTCCACCGCAGACAACCACTGAGGCCTCACCACCTGCACTTTCAACAAACGCAGCGACGCGAGAAGCCATTCAGGACCTCCACGCGGAGATCCTGAATATCGGCGCTCGCTTAGCTGAGTTAGAAGAGGTCTGCACCAGCGTCATCACCAGGAAGCTGCTGGACCTACAAGCTGCCAACACCGCCGCCATCTCCACTCTACAGGCCTCCACCGCTGAGCTGTCAGTCCGGATAGCCAGCGTCCAAAATTATAAGCAGCAACATTCGTCTCCACAGAAGAACCACCGACTCCTCAGCGACATCCGGCTCAACATCAGGGAGGAGATGAAGGTCCCGAAGACGACGCCAGGATGGCCACCAAACCACCACAGCGACCCTGAACCTCTGGTTCAGGTAGCTGAAGGACCATTCTCACAGCAGCCTAAGACAGCGCAGCAATTGCTCAGAGAATACCACTCAGAACAAGGGTACACCCGGAAGAATCACCTTAACCTTAACAAACATCACCACTAACTACCCGTCACTTACACCAATTACTTCTCCAGCGGGGCACTCAGGGCGCAAGTCATGTGTGTCCACTGGCTAATATCACCATCACTCGCTGTTACTGCCACTGGCAGGCAGCATTCAGTATCACCAAAAATACGCAGGTGCTTAATGCGGTACTGCAACAGAGGCATGGGCCTCCTACTTCCGGTGGGGGTTTTTTGTGAGTAGTGCCACCCTGGTTCGAGTCCAGGGTGGGGAGTCTCACACCCCCAGGCTTGCCTGGGGTTATGGCGTTAGTTGCCTTTTCCCCCATCATCAATAAAAAAAAAAAAAAAAACATACGGGGGAAAAAAAAAAAGGCGGGTTGAGCGAGAGGCCGCAGGTCGCTACACGGTACCTCGCGCACTTCTCCCGGGCGTCTCAAGGAGCCTCGAGCACTTCATCTGCATCACAACTCAGCTCTACAAACAGTATAGCAGGGTAGAGAAACAAGGCTGCAGCCAACAGTCTCACGACTGGAACCAAGGCGCCTTCGGGCAAGTCCTCTGTTTCTCGCGCTTTTCAGCGCCCTCTAGCTGCTCTATCTCTTCCACTTTCTCTATTTTCATGTATCTAGTTTGTAAGCCCCCCTTAGCTATAAGTTAGGTGCTGCTAGCTGTAGTGACATAAGAGCGGTAACTGTGACACAGCAGTAGAAGTTCTAGGCTTTACATACCTTCAGATTTCATTTCTTCCTAGCTAGCTTTTAACACACACACATATAGTACATCTATTTTTACACACATACAGACACAGGAGATTTTTGACGATGGTGCGACCAGGTACAGGAACGACTGTTCGACTTTCCCCGTCATCTCTGTCCTCTTCCAAAAGGCCCATAGCGGCTAAGGCTCTAAAAGTGACAAAAGACAAGCCATCCGCACCTTCATCACCATCTACACGGCCCACCTCACGCCCACGTACACGCGCGCGCGCTCAGCGTAGCAACACACCTGAAGTGGGACCACTGGATACACCAAGTACACAGGACACCAAACTCTCTCTCATACCCACACCCACTCAGAGGCGCTATAATGATCAATCCTTGCACACGCATACCACTACACCTACTCAAACATCACACACACTGACTCATACACGCACACACACCAGCACACCTCCACAGACTCCAACACTCACACATACTCAAGACACCTACACACACTCAGACACTTACACACAATCAGTCACTTACACACACTCAGACTCTTACACAAGCTCAGACTCTTACACAAGCTCAGACTCTTACACAAGCTCAGACTCTTACACACACTCAGACTCTTACACAAGCTCAGACTCTTACACACACACTCAGACCCCCACAAATACTCAGACACCTACACACACGTAGACTCTTACACTCGCTCAGACACCTTCACACACTCAAGACACCTACACACACTCAGACACCTACACACACTCAGACTACTACACATTCTCAGACACCTACACACACTCAGACACCTACACACACTCAGACTACTACACATTCTCAGACACCTACACACACTCAGACACCTACACATTCTCAGACTACTACACATACTCAAGACCTACCACTCATACTCCTACATGCACTCAGACTCCTACACACAATCTGACACCCACACCCACACTCACACACACACTGACACCTACCCCCACACACACCAACACATCCACTCAGGCATCACCACCACACACTCCAACACACACACAGCCTATCACAGACGCAAGCGATCACAACACACATGTCATACCCACTTCACCTCATGACGCCGACCTCATCGACCTGTCAGACATAAGACCATCACCCACACCACAAGCACACTCACCGTTACCTGAGAGCTACGCGCAGGCGGCACAGGCAAAATCAAACACACACACAAACACTTTCACGGAATTTAGGTCCGATCTGGCACCTATCTTCGTGAAAAACAGCCAGACAACACACATACACGCTCTTGCACTCAACTTTGATAGGAAACACAAACCTCTACACAAATACACCATACGAATCGCGCAACGATCCGGAGACTATGCGGTGAAACTGTTCTGCAGGAGGGACTACAATGCTTTTGTAGATCACCTCAAGCGGGAACGCATACAGTTCCACCTCATGCCCGAACCTTCGCTTAGGACCATAAGATTTGTTATTAAAGGGCTGTATGCGGAGGTCTCCGGTGAACACATAAGACAGGAACTGGCATCACACAACCTTGAGGTCCTTAGGGCTGTGCAGATGCACAGAAGGAATAGGTTTAGAGCCCCCCTCCCCATGTTCCTGGTGGAACTGGGGTAGTGTTTAACGCCCGCTTTAACTACTAATGGCACCGCAGGCGGTGACACTGATACATGAATGATGATGGAGCACCGGTGGAATACGATGGCGGGGGAAACCGGAGTACCCGGAGGAAACCCGCCCCAGCGCCGCTTTGTCCACCACAAATCTCACATGCGGTCGCTTGGGATCGAACCCCGGCCGTCTAGGTGAGAGGCTAGTGGTCTAACCACTCGGCCACGGCGCGGCCCCCTGGTGGAACTGGCGGACACACCAGCCAACAGAAAGATAGTGGGCCTCAAGTACGTAGCTATTTTAGGGTTAGGATTGAAGAATACAGGACCGATCCAGCGCCGAAACAGTGCAGAAAATGCCAAATGCTTTATCACACGCACTTAGAATGTCAGGCTCCACAAGACACCTGCGCCAAATGTAAAGGCCCCCACCCCCCCAGGGGAACGACAGTGCGCGCTGTGCAATGGTACGTGACATGGGGCAACTTGGCGCGGTTGCCCGAAGTACCAGGCGGCACTAAAATCAAGGCCAAGGGAGCAGACATCTAGGGCCCCCCGACCACAACCAGCAGAACAGAAGCAGAGAAACATGACTGCTCCCACTAACACCGAGGGGCAGTGGTACACACAGGACCGTCGTGGCAGAAACCGGCCAGTACCCGAACCCTGCCCCTCAAGAGCTGTTGGAGACCGGGTCGCGCCCAGTCTGCCACCAGCACAGCACGAGCGCACCCCCAACGCGACAAAACACAAACACACACACGTTACAACACAAACACATACACAGAAACCAGTCACCGTTGGGAGATTCAATCTTCAGCCCAACTGCGCTCACCACTCGGGAAGCATTTGAAAATGGCTTGGCCTTGAGGGGACTCCTAACACATCTAGGATGCCCTCCAGATATAGCTTTTAATAAATTCATAGAACACAGCAAATGGCTCCTGGAACTATTATCAGATAAAGACATAGAACCACTGTACCTGTATAATTACCTCGCCAGATATCTCACAGTACTTTCGGACTCTCGTTATGGCTAGTACACCAATTGTAAACATAATATACTGGAACTGCAACAACCTCCGACGCAAGCGTAAAGCACTGTCAGACTTTTTAGTCAGGAACTCTGTTCAGATTGCACTGCTGAACGAGACACATTTAGGACCAGAAGACCGCTTCACGGTACCTGGGTACAAAATCTACAGAAACGATAGAAACCGAAGAGGCGGAGGAACAGCGGTGGCCGTCCAAAACTCGCTAACTCACCATCAAAAACACGTGCCACAACTAAACCGTCTGGAAGCAACAGCGGTAAATGTGCAATTGCATAACGCCGCAGTAACGATTATAGCAGTATACAATCCTCCAGGCGATATCGACGTGGAGGATGTAGATAAAATTATGCGCCTCGACCATAAGGTGATTGCAGCTGGTGACTTAAACGCCAAGCATCACCTTTGGAATTGTAGAATGACAAACACTTCAGGCACCAAACTGCTAACGTACGTTAATAGGTCAAACATCCTACTAACGGGACCTGACGAACCCACGTTTATACCAAGACAGGTCAACCAAAGGCCAGATATTTTAGACATTGCTCTACTGAAAGATATGCCATATGACACCAAAACAACGGTAATAAACGATCTCACATCAGATCACTTGCCGGTACTAATGGAGATCGCAGCGCCTCTAATGTTCAAACCAGAGCCAGCCAGACGCAATTATAATCAAGCAAACTGGCCGGCGTTTGAGGCGCTAATAGAAACCGAACTTGGACAAATGGAAATCAATGTCAACTCCCCCGAAACACAAGACCAAGCGGTAGAAACAATAACGAAAGTCATTCACCACGCCACAGAAGGACATGTACCGCTAACACGCCCGAACAGCTACACGACGACACCATTTCCACTGGCAGTAAGACGGGCGATACAAGACCGCAACCCCGCCAGACGTCAGTGGCAGCGCACGCGTAACATTATCCACAAAAACGAATACGAAAACCTTAGAATTGCTGCCAACATTCTTATGACAGAACACATAAGAGAACAATGGAACGCCACGCTAGACACACTAGATCCACAAAACCGGGCAGTGTGGCGAATCGCGAAATGCCTAACGCGCACTCGCTTCAACATCCCGCCCCTACATTCGGGAGGCCAAATAGCGGAAACCGACGAACAAAAGGCGGATGCATTAGAAGAAACATTCAAACCGAATGCTGACCCGTGCGACAGAAATTTTGCAGCAGCAACGGAAGACCAAATTGCTAACATTGGAAACATTGCAACTCACAATAAAATGAGAAAAACAAATGCTGGCGAAATTAAATGGCTAATCATGCATATACCCAATAGAAAAGCTCCGGGCCCGGATAAGATTCCCAATCTAGTGCTCAAACATCTTCCACCAAGCGCTTTAAAACTACTAGCGGACATATTTAATCATGCCCTCCAGAATGGAAAATTCCCAACTCGTTGGAAAGAAGCTCAAATATTGATGTTCCCCAAACAACAAAGAGACCCCTCAATTCCAACAAATCATAGGCCAATTAGCCTCCTTAACACACTGAGCAAACTCCTAGAAAAAGCTGTTTTGAAACGCCTAAACTCATTTCTCGCTAAGAATAACATCTTAACTAGTGAACAGTTCGGTTTTCGAGCTAATCACTCTACAACGCTGCAACTACTCAGAATAACAGAGAAAATAACTGCAGGTTTTAATAACAAGCGATCCACAGGTGTGGTCCTATTGGACATTGAACGCGCCTTCGACAAAGTTTGCCATGCAGGCCTACTAAGAAAATTAATCTCCATAGGCGTGCGAGACTCAATGATATCCCTAGTCAAAGACTACCTCAGCGGAAGGAGCTTTCGCATCTCCGTAGGTGAAGCTAAATCTACCGCTCGCCCAATCAGCGCTGGAGTACCCCAAGGAAGTTTACTGGGACCCACGCTGTTTAACATCTACATCAACAACCTTCCCCAATTAGTCAGAGTAGATAAATACATATACGCTGATGACACGGCCTTAGCTACACAATCAACCGAGCCGCGCATTATACATCTAAGGCTACAGAACGCTCTTAATGCCATGGAACCATGGTTCACCAAATGGCGGGTTAAACTAAATTCAAGAAAATGCCAAGCCATCATTTCTAGCAGAAGAAATCTGCACAGACACAGGAGGGGAACTCTCCCACCCCTCACCTATAGACAGGAACCAATCGGGTGGGAAACTAATGTTACATACTTAGGTGTTAAGATGGATGAACACCTCAGTTGGAAACACCACATAAACACAGTTAGAGCAAAGGCCAATGGCCAACTTAACAGACTCTACCCGCTCATAAATCTTAACAGCAGCCTTAAACTTCAGATGGGACTTACGTAATATAAGACGCCGATCCGTCCCATATTAACTTACGCTGCCCCCGTATTGGGATACGCGGCACAAACGCACATGAAGCGCCTCCAAACGATGCAAAACAGAATACTGCGAATAATTGCCAAACTACCCGAAGAAGCTTCCGCGTTTGAAATGCACGAAGAGCTGAAAATGCTGACAATTGAGCAATTTAACAAGCACCTAAGCTACAACCTGTATGCGAAAAAGAACAAAAACTACAACGATCACATTAGAATGCTAGGAGAATACGATACGGCACACGACAAGCACCTCCGCCCTCTGTCACTATTTGATCGCACTATTGGCATTGGCGAACCAGAAATTAACATAGAAGTGTATCTAAACACCTTAATGCACTAGCCATGATGCAGGTCGCGTGAACTCACACACACATACCAAAATTTCGCTGCCCTAAAGTCCTTGTGTTACACAACCAAGGCGGCCCCGGGGGTTGAGGGTCCCCCCGCAAGTGGCACAGGCTCGCTCCTGCACTAAGGCAGACAGCCCGCCATGTGTGCACTTTATACAACCTTGCTACACACTGGTTAACGAGATACAATTGACAGAGCCGACAGGCGGTAATAATTTCACTGTATATACAAATAAGATACTAGCAGTAAGCACATATATATATATATATATATATATATATATATATATATATATATATATATATATATATATATACACACACACACACATATATGTATATATAATCAAGATGAAGCCGACAGGCGGAAATACACTTCAACTATTTAGAGATAAGCACCCATAAAAAATAATTAACCATAGAAATTAAAGCACATGGATGAAGCCCTCGGCGGATCATTCTATACAAGTAAATACTAGACAATAAGTACACCAAGAATCCAACTGTTAAGATAAGTCATGACTCAAGACTACATGCAAGTAAAAACACTTGTTAAAGCCACTAGGCGAACTTATACACCTTCTTTTAGGTAACCCGTTCCTGACGAGGCCAGAAGGCTGATATGTATACAACACAAATACACCTCCAATTACAACCTATGTCACCTCCAACTCCCCCACAGGGAGCACTCAGGGCGCAAGTCATGTGTGTCCCCTGGCACTTCAGTCTTCACTCGCTGTTACTGCCACTGGCACGCAGCTTCCATTTTCTCCAGAAATGCGCAGGTGCTTAATGCGGTACTGTACAAGCGAGGCATGGGCCTCCTACTTCCGGTGGGGGTTTTTCGTGGGTAGTGCCGCACTGGTTCGAGTCCAGGGCGGGGAGTCTCACACTCCCAGGCTTGCCTGGGGTTAGGGCGTCAGTAGCCTTTTCCCCCACCACTAACAAAAAAACATACGGGCTTCGACTCTTAAGGATGGCTAAGAAGAGACAACGCAGACTCGCCGCTGCTAAGGCAGCACCCGACGCCTCCTCCCCGGCAGCCGCCGAGGAGGTAGCAACTCCGAAGCCACCGGTCCCCGCAATCCCTGCTTCGCCGCCGGCCGCCACCGCAGTCTCGCCGCAACTGCAGCCGCAGCTGCCGCCAACACCGCCGCCACCGACGCCTTCACCCAGCTCTACGACGCCGCCCTGGTTCAGTGCCGTGGTACGGGGGGTCCCTAGGGACCTTACCACCCGGTATCTGCTCACCGCCGTGCAGTTGCGGTGGCCTTCTTGCTTGAGGGCCACCCGCATTTACTGCGACCGGGGCCCAACGCCGCCCGTTCGTCTGGAGTTACAGGACCAGGCTGACCTGGAAGCTGCCTTGGCGTCAGGGTTGCCCTTATTAGGGCGACTTCTGGTCGTCGAGGCGAGCCGACAGGAACGCCATCGGCCCTGCCGACGCTGCTGTGCCTACGGCCACACAGCTGAAGTCTGCTCTTCGCCACCGAGGTGCCACTACTGCGGTACCAACTCCACCACCGCCGAGTGCACTGGGCATGATCTCCGCCGTCGCCGCCGATACTGTGCCACCTGTCGTGGCACAGGACACTACACAGGGCAAGCCCAGTGCCCTCTCTACCCAAGGAGCAGCACTTCCTCACCACCTCCTGCCCGCCGCACCACTCCACCGCAGACATCAACCACTGAGGCCTCACCACCTGCACTCTCAACAGACGCAGCGACGCGAGAAGCCATTCAGAACCTCCACGCGGAGATCCTGAACGTCGGCGCTCGACTAGCTGCCCTGGAAGAGGCATGCAGCCTCCTCACACAGAAGCTCCAGGAATTGCAAGCTTCCAACGCTGCAGCAGCCAGCAGACTACAGCCGGCGACCTGTCCACCAGGATCGACGCCCTCATGCAGCCTCTGAGGCAGGTTCTCCTGCAGCAAGCTGCTTACTCTGCTGAGCTGTTCCAGTCCAAACGTCACCAACCCAATACTGCTCCTCCTCCTGTACAGGCTGAGGGGCACGCACATCGGCCACCAACACAGTGGAAGACTACTGGGAGCTTCGCGGAGCAATTCCGAAGCAGGTATAATCCATAAGATCTACGTCCTATTCTCTCCTCTATTTCCACCTTCTATTTCCTTACCAATATCACCTCTATTCCCTAGGCTGCAGTCAGGTTCCATGGCTGTCAGCCTAGAAATAACCTTTCACCCGCTCCCGCACAATGTGCGGCAGCTTCCTACCTCTCGTCTACTAACGCGGGTGCATCAGCGGGACCGCGCAAAGCCACGTGATTCTCAACAAACTACTGTTATAACGTGGAGGGGTTTTTAGTGGGTATGCCGCATGAGGAAGCGGAGAGTCCCACATATCCTCCCAGCCATTGCACTTCGGCTGGGGGTTGAATGCGTAATGCATTTTCCCCCTCCACGGTATAAAAAAACATACGGGAGGCTTCGAGAGGACACTAGAGGAACCGAGGCCCAGCGAAGACCAGCGGAGATCTACGAAGGCGAAGGGGAAACGCCGACTGGCAGCCAGCACTCCGCTTCCACAGCACCGACGCGCTCCGCTCTAAACCACCCGGCGAGCGAGCGCCCAACGTCCGGCATCCTCTCCGAGGCAGCTCCGGAGTTTTCTGCGAGGACCGCCACACGGCTAGCTCTGGCCTGAGCTTGCTCATATTAACTGCAGCCCCCAATCCACCAGTCGAGCGTCTAAACTACAATAAAGCAGACTGGGATAGGTTTGCAAACACTATCAACAAGCACCTACATACTACACAGCTAAATACAGCAGAAAACATGAATGAGGCGGTAACTCAACTAGAAAATGCAATAAAAACTGCAACCAAAGAAGCTGTACCCATAAACAAACCGAAGCAATACCAATCACAACTACCACCTGACATCCAAATGCTAGCAGCGGAAAGAAACCGAGCTAGACGGCGATGGCAGAAAACACGTCATAATGTAGACCAGGAATACGTTAGACACTTAAATACCCTTGTCAGAGAGAGAACAACAAACCATCTCTCTCAACAATGGCAGAATACACTTGAGAACCTCGACTACGAACGAGAATCGGTGTGGAGAATTGCACGCTGTCTAACACGCGATAAAACACAAATACCACCATTACACCACAATCAAACAATAGCATCCACAGACCAACAAAAAGCAGATATGCTCGCAGACACACTGCAAGAAATCTGCACGCCTAATCCTACTCCCTGCTGCCCTCAATTTACGGAGGCAACGGAAGAGGAAACGGAAATTTTCAAACAGGCAACCCACAACTTAGTGAGAGAAACCTGCCCGAGTGAAATAAACTGGCTAATCAGGCACCTCCCAAAGAGAAAAGCCCCTGGGCCAGATAACATCCCAACAGTGGCCCTAATGCATTTGCCCGAAAGGGCAATTAAGCTACTGGCTGACATATTCAACTATGTGCTCATTAGTGGACATTACCCTAAAAGGTGGAAACTAGCCACCGTGGTCCACTTCCCCAAAAAGGGGAAAAACTTGTCCAAACCGCACAACTACAGACCAATTAGTCTACTAAGCACACTTGGAAAACTTCTCGAAAAAGTAATTCTCAAACGTCTCAACTCTCAACTAAACAAAACATACTAATTCCAGAACAATTTGGATTCCGAGCCAAACACTCAACAACTCTTCAACTAATCAGGGCAACCGAATCTATAACGCCCGGTTTCAACATCAACAAATCAACAGGTGCTTTATTATTAGATATCGAACGAGCCTTCGACAGAGTATGGCATGCTGGCCTACTAAAGAAGCTCAAAACAATAAATATACACGACTCACTCATTAAACTCATAGCAAACTACCTAAGTGATCGAAAATTTCAATCCAGAGTAAACAATCACCTGTCATCCGAACGCCCAATCAAAGCCGGAGTGCCACAAGGCAGCATACTCGGGCCAACACTATTTAATATCTATATAAATGACATTCCAAAAACCGAAAATACAGAACTATACATTTATGCGGACGACACCGCCATAATGACCCAATCAGGAAAAACGAAATTCATTCACAGCAGACTCCAGAGGTCCCTTAATAACCTAGAGGACTGGCTTACCAAATGGCGAATCAAAGTAAATGCACAAAAACTCAAGCAATCATATTCACAAAGCGTATCAATCACAGATTTCCCAGACACCGCCTGCCTCCACTTACCATATTTGATGAAGATATTGAATGGACAGATACGGTAACTTGGCTTGGACTTAAAATGGATCAAGGTCTAACATGGAAAAAGCATATTACTCAGACTCGTGGAAAAGCCAATGCCCAATTGGGCAGGCTATACCCACTCATCAACATGGGCTCACAGCTAAGCCTTAACATGGGACTCACACTTTACAAAACATTAATCCGACCTATAATTACTTACGCATCCCAAGTATGGGGGTATGCCGCCGAAAACCACATCAAAAACTTACAAAGATTCCAAAATAAAATTCTACGCTTAGTATCTAAGCTACCATACACAGCTCCAGCTGACATACTCCACGAAGAACTCAAAATACATACAATCGAACAATTCATTAAAAAGCTAACCTACGACACGTATCAAAAATTAAGTGCACATCACAACCCTTTAATAGAAACGCTAGGGAACTACGACACACAAACAAACACAACAGACCTTTATCACTTTTCGACAGAACTATAACACAAGACACCACTCCAGACGAAATACAACAATACCTTACAAACCTCCTTCCCTAAAAACCTCTCCCCTTCTAACACACAACTCTATATATATATATAAATATATATATATATATTTTTTTTATTCTTTCTCTCTTCACATATGTTTCAGTACCAGCCCGTCGCAGAGCCCCAAAGCCCTCAGCTAGAGCTGAGGCGGACCGGGGGAAGGGGCCTCCCATTGTGATCGACGCGGGCAGCGTACTTCGGGCAGCTGCAATATGGAGTCAATCACTTAGACGACCTTGGCAACTACATGGCAAACGAGATGACGAAGGCCTATGAGCCCGGTACTGCTACTAGCAACGAGCGGCTGCGCAAACACTGACGGACGGAGAAATCTCCCGAAGCAACAGCGCAGAAGCGGAACTCATTCTAAACATATACTATAAGACTAAATTATAAATTCATGTCAAATAACATTTTACCTAATATGACAAGCAGGCACACCCTGCAGATATAGAACATAATCATTAACGATTAAAACACTTACAAAGTAGCGCATGATTATCCACTGGTATTGTTCAGGTTTCATGGACAATCCCAGTAAGTAGCATTAACGCAATGCATGCCAGCTAAGTAGTTCTCACTTACTAACTGGGGTGCTATGCGGGACCCGACTAATGCATGTTTGCACGAAAGTACTCTATATATAACGATTAACACGTGGAGGGGTTTTTTAGTGGATATACCGCACTCTGCGGGGAGCTCCACATATCCCCCAAGCCATTGCACTAAGGCTTGGGGTCGAATGCAGGAATGCATTTTTCCCCTCCACGGTAAAAAAAAAAAAAAAAAAAAAAAACATATTAACAGCATAGCAGGGTAGCAAAACAAGACCGCTGCCAACAGTCTCACGACTGGCTCCTAGGTGCCTTCGGGCAGGTCCTCTGTTTTCGAGGGCTTTTTAGCGCCCTCTATCAGCTCTTTCTCTACTACTGTCTCTTTTTTCCTCTTTTCTGTCTAGTATTTAAGCTCCCGTTAGGACCCCTAGTAATTAAGATAGGCGCTGCTTGCTGAGGTCACTCGTCATCACGTGAGCGGTAGGTCCTTGTGACACAGCGGCAGAATTTCTAGGCTCTCTGACTCTTCTCTCTTCCTCTCTTGGCTTAGCTAGCGTAGAATAAGAGTAGGTTTATAAACAACACTTAATAGCACATTAACTTACACACACACACACACATATATATATATATATATATATATATATATATATATACACACATATTTATTCTCTCTGTCACTCCTACACACACAACCCATGCAGACCCGCACGGGAAAAGGCAGACACAAACCGCCGACGAGGAAGTCCCCCTCCTCGCTCAGCACATCCAAAAGGCCTATTGTAGCCAGGGACCTGACCTCGACTAATCCAAAAACTCCGAAGGGACAAAAGACCATACCTGACACTGCTTCCCCCCCCCCGAACATGCACCCTCCTCAAGACACAACAGACACGAACACCAACACCTCCAGACTTACAACACAAAGACCAAGATCACACAGCAACACACAAAACACTAGACATCACACAGGAGAACGCCGACCACAACACCACACTAACACAACACTCACCACAGCACCTAGACAGCGCCCAGGCGCCACCCACACCTCCTGCACAGAATGACGAGACGGACGTAACACCCCCCAGGCCTAGTCCCGTGCCTCCCGCACACTCGCCGCTTCCTGAGAGCTACGCCACCGCGGTCAGGTCAGAGACACACAACAGCTACACAGACTATCGGGCCAACTTAGCGCCCATTTATGTCCACAAAAGCCAGTCAACACGCATACACACACTCACTCAAACCTTCAATACGAAGTACAAACCCACACACAGATACACAAAACACACCGCGCCCAGATCCGGAGACTTTGCGGTCAAGATGTTCTGCCAGAGGGACTACCACGAATTCGTGGAACACCTCAAGGCTCAACGGGCACAGTTCTACCTCAGTCCCCACCCAGAAGCTAGAACAATTAGATTTGTTTTAAAAGGACTGTATGCCGAGTTCTCCGGGGACGAAATTAAACAGGCACTGGCAAGATCCCAATTTGAGGCCATTAGGGCGGTGCGGATGCGCCGTAAAAATAGGGAAAGAACCCCCCTCCCCATGTTCCTGGTGGAAATGGCGGATACCATTGAAAATCGTAGGATTAGAGGCCTCAAATACCTTGCTCATTTTAGAATTAGGGTAGAGGAATATAGGTCCGCCCAGGAGCCCCAACAATGTAAGCGGTGCCAGCAGCTTACACACACACACACCGAAATTGTCAGGCCCCTCATGAAGTATGCGCCAAATGTTCAGGCCCCCACCCCTCCTTCACTTGCAGGGTTCCCCCAGCGGAACGGAAGTGCGTCCTGTGTAGCGCCACTGGACACGGAGCAACATGGCGCGGTTGCCCGAGCTACCAGGCCGCACTTCAAGGGCCAAGCAATCAGGTGTAGCCGGATAGGGCCCCCAGACCACCTAGAGAACATCGGCTGCACCTCCAGAGGCAGAGCACTGGCTCATACAGGACCGTCGTGGCAGAAATAGGCCAGCCCCGGAACAGTGCCCTCAAGCAGGCGAAAGTCGGGTCACGCCCGTCTTGTCACCTGCACCTCACGTGTGCACCCCACCTAACACACAACACACACACAACAACACACCACATACACCAACACCTACACTGCTTAGCCCCACACATGGATGAACTTAACATGTTCATCCCATCAGCACACGTCACCCGGCAAGCTTTCGATAACGGCTTGGCCCTGGCAGAACTCCTACACCAAATAGGAGTGCCACTTGCATTAGGCTGGCAAACCTTTCTGGAACACACCAAATGGCTCCTGGAGAGAATCACAGATCCCTCCTCCACCAAATACCAACTCTTCGACCATATCGCCCGATTCCACGTCCTGCTCTCTGAATATTCCGAACGTGTTAAGTAATGGCTTCTGCAAATTCGATAAATATACTTTACTGGAACTGCAACAATCTCAGAAGAAAACGCAAAGAGCTCGTTGACTTTCTATTAAGAAACTCTGTACAAATAGCGCTCCTTAACGAAACCCATCTGGGTCCTGCAGATCGCTTCGCCATACCTGGATATTTCATTTACCGTAGTGACCGAAATCGCAGAGGCGGAGGAACTGCAATAGCGGTACAAAACTCCTTGCTACATCACCAGAAACAAGTACCGCAGCTGAACAGGCTAGAAGCCACAGCAATCAGTGTGCAACTACATCACTCCACTGTCACAGTTATAGCCACGTACAATCCCCCCGGCGACATCGACACAGAGGATGTCGACCGACTAATGAACATGGACGCTAAGGCCATAGCAGCTGCCAAGCATCTCCTCTGGAACTGCAGATCTGCAAACCAAGCCGGAAACAAATTACTAAAGTATATTAATAACTCCAATATTCTCCTGACAGGCCCAGAGGAACCCACGTTCATTCCCAGAATAAGAAATCACGCACCGGACATACTAGATGTAGCGCTGACAAAAGGCATTCCCTATGACCTGCAGCACACGGTCATCAATGATCTCACCTCAGATCATCTCCCGGTAATACTGGAAGTAGCCGCTCCAGTAACCTTCAGACCAGAATCAGCCAGACCCAATTACCGAAAAGCCGACTGGCCATCCTTTGAGGCATCCATAGATGCAGGGCTGGCGAACATTGAGGTCACGTCTCATGAGACACAAGACCAGGCCATCGATGGAATCAAGCGCGCAATCTACGAAGCAACCGAACAACATGTGCCACTGAAACGCCCTTACTTGAATAACAAAATATTGCTTCCCCCAGATACGAGGCAAATTATTCGCGATCGGAACAAAGCCCGACGAAAATGGCAGCGGAGTCGTCGCATAGCTCACAGAAATGAGTATGAGGACTAAAACTTCGTGCTAACACTCACATTGCGGACTTCACTCGCAACCAGTGGAATGAAACCCTGGAGAACATTGATCCACAACAACACACCATTTGGAGGATTGCTAAATGCCTCACCAGAGCGCGCACGAACATTCCCCCACTCCATACAGGGGGCCGCATAGCGGAGACGAACGCAGAAAAAGCCGAAGCTTTTGCTGACACACTCCAACAAGAATTTCAACCAAATGAGGACCCGTGCGATGTAAACGTTGCAACAGACACGGAGGCCAAAGCGAACCTCATTGACATAGCATTTACACACAATAAAACTCGAAAAACAAGCGCCGGTGAAATTAGTTGGTTAATCAAGCACCTCCCGACGCGTAAAGCACCAGGACCAGACAAAATCCCCAATCTGGTCCTGAAACATCTGCCGCCCAGGGCGATAAAACAACTTGCGAACATATTCAACCACACCATTGAACATGGCCGATTCCCTCCCCAATGGAAGGAGGCAAAAATTTTGCTGTTCCCCAAGCAGCACAAAGACTTGTCACTGCCAATAAACTATAGGCCCATCAGCTTGCTCAATACCATGAGTAAACTGCTGGAGAAAATTCTTCTAAAACGCCTGAACGCCCATTTAATTAGAAACAATACCCTCACGAACGAGCAATTCGGCTTCAGAGCTAATCACTCTACAACACTCCAACTTTTACGTATCACTGAAAACATCACCAGAGGGTTCAACAACAATCGATCTACAGGCGCGGCACTTCTTGACATACAACGCGCCTTCGACAGAGTATGGCATGCAGGCCTACTAAATAAACTGACGACATACGGAATCAACGACTCGTTGGTCGCCATCATTAAAGACTATCTACGAGATAGAAGCTTCAAGGCAGCTGTGGATGAGGCAGAGTCAATACTCCGCCCCATCAGAGCTGGCGTACCCCAAGGAAGTTTGCTGGGGCCCACGCTATTTAATATATACATAAATGATCTCCCACCACTAATCCGGGTAGAGAAATATATCTAAGCCGACGACACTGCCCTAGTAACAACATCACTGCAGCCACGGATTATACACCTGAGGCTCCAAAATGCCTTGAATTCTCTGGAACCGTGGTTGAGAAAATGGAGGGTCAAGTTGAAAGTGTAAAGCCATTGTTTTCACAAAACGCCACACACATAGGCAACAAAGGCGCGCTCTCCCACCACTTATGCACCGGCAAGAGCCGATTGAGTGGGAGAGCATGGTCACTTACTTAGGGGTAAGGATGGACGAAGGCCTCACGTGGAAACAACACATCGACACGGTAAGAGCTAAAGCCAACGGTCAGCTCAACAAGCTTTACCCAATCATTAACACGAACAGCCGCTTGAAACTAAGCATGGGCCTAACCCTCTACAAAACGCTAATCAGACCTATACTAACATACGCCGCCCCCGTCTGGGGATATGCGGAAAAAACCCACATTAAGAGACTCCAAACACTTCAAAATCGAATTTTGCGAATTTTTGCACAAGTGCCCGCAGTAGCTCCAACCTTAGAACTACACGTGGAACTCAAAATCTGCTCAATTGAGACCCATATAAAGCAACTGGCATTTAATATCTACAAGCGGAAAAGTAATAATCACAACGTTCTCATCCAAGAACTTGGAGAATATGACACCAGAAACGACAAGCACCTCCGCCCTCTATCGCTCTTCAACCGGAACATCGGTTTAGGGGAACCAGAAATCAATATTCAGGAATACTTAGACAACCTCATTAGGTAACTAATGGCAATGTCAGAGAGCATTCCACTCCAGACAAACACACCACACATATGCACACCTCATTTTCAGCAGTCCTCTAAGTCCTTGTGCTACCCAGCCAAGGCGGCTCCCGGGGGATGAGGGCCTCCCCGCGAGTGGCACGGGTCCGCACCTGCACCATGATAGGCAGGCAGCCAGCCGTGTGCGCACTCTACACGACCAGGACTTCCACAGGCCAACGAGACAATCAACACTTAGACGAGGCCGTTAGGCTGGAAAGAAACCACAATTTAATTATAAAACTAAAATAACTTGTAGTGTTAGTTTTTCATTTCAGACATACGACGCAGCCCTCGGCTGAAATATCACTACCAATTGTACATAAGATAAAATACACTCACTGACATGGAATGGAACTCACCATCATTCCTTAGTTTGTTTCAGAGTCTCGGCCCCATAGGCAGAAGACACAGAAGCCGAACTACGACGCTAGAACTGCACCTCATCTAGAGACCAGTCTTCAGCAATGTCACCAATAAACATAGGGAGAGAGTGGCACCTCTGCCTACACTCCTTACCAGCAACGCTAAATTCCTATAATCCTTCATTATCCCTACCTCTGAATCCGCATAGGAGGCCGGCTGGGCCCTGGTCAAGTCGGTCTGCTAGCACTACCTTACCCACTGGTGGCCGCACAGCGGGCCAGTTTCATTTTCCTTTCCATCACTACGCGGGTGCAACAGCGGTACCGCAACAATCCTCACTTTCCACTCCCGGTGGAGGGTCTTTTAGTCGGTAGGCCCACTCTGGGAGACCCCGACACTCCGGGCTAGCCAGCCCGGGTTAGTCCTTAAGGTGGATTTTCCCCTCCACTCGAAAAAAAAAAAAAAAAAACCATACGAGGGAGGACGGCTCTTGGACTTCGACTCTTAAAGATGGATCCAGCGACATGGGCAGCTTTCGACGCAGGCATGGCCTACTACCGCACCGCTAGCAAAGAAGAGCTCGCACTGCGACGGAAGAACAACCATGCCAGTAGTCAGTGGGCGTTGGCGCGCCGTGCCGCCTTGCTGCGGACCATGGAGACGCCTTCCGCCCCAGTTACTAAGCCGCCTCCTGCCACGCCACCTACCGTTATGGAGCAGACAGCACACATCGCCGCCGCACCGGTATCCAGTAGGAAACCGGCCCGGTCTCATCCGCCGACAGCCTCCGCCGCCATGCGGGAACCCAACCGGGAACCGGCCCGGCCCCAACGGCCGACCGCCTCCACCGCCGTACCGGAACCCACCCGGGAATCGGTCCGGCCTTCTTCGACGCCTTCAACATACCATGATGGCCACCTTACAGTAGTCGTCATAGGGGTCCCGAGGGACCTTCCATCCCGCTTCGTGCTGGATGCCGCACGCCGCCTTTGGCCCTCTGCAGTAAAGGCCAACCGCATCACATCACCTTGGGGACCCACATCGCTGGTCCGCCTCCACCTGGGGTCCACGCCTGAAGCCGAAGCTGCCTTGACATCACGCCTGCCCTTGTTAGGGCAACAGCTACTGTCGAGGCTAGCAGAAGCGAACGTCCGATCCCCTGCTGACGCTGCTGCACCTACGGACATCGTTCGGATGATTGCCACGCCGCATCGAAATGCCACTACTGTGGGGCAAGCTCGCTTACAGCCGCTTGCTCCAACCATGATCTGCGCCGTCGACGCCGCTACTGCGCTACCTGCTCCGGGAACTCGCACTACACAGGGCAAGCCACGTGCCCCCTGTATCCCCGGAGTAGGCCTTCACTTCCACTAAAGCCACAGCAGCACCACCAACCATCACCATCACCAGACTCTACACCGAACACTTCACCAGTCAACTCTTCACCGACGGACACCTTTCTAAAGGACGCCGTGGACTCCATACAGCAGAACATCACCGCCATCCAGGCGGCTACACACCAACTCGGCCTCCGTCTCGAGGAACTTCAGAGGGACACCAACGAACGACTCGCAGCATTGGAGGCCAAGCACCAGGACTCTGATCGTGTTGCAGGTGATAATGGCGCGGTGCTTGCGTCTATCCAGCGCCAGCTGCACCGCATTGAGAGCCACCTCGTACATCCACCTGCCGAGGACAGCGACGACCAGTGCCCGCGGCTGGGGTCTCTTGAGGCTTCGGTCGTGGGTGTCCGAGAGCTGCAGCACCAACTTCATCAATCCATATCCAAACAACTACACGACCTTCAGACAGGACTTACCACTGACATTCTCGCCTACATCGCTACCGGTCCAGCCCCCAGGGGAAGGAAGAACCGGTAGTACCGACATCATCACCACAGGGAGAGAGTGGCAGCTCTCCCTGCACTCCCAATCCCATGTTTTCACCAACAATTCCCAACCACCCACAATTTCCTCAACTCCTCACCTATAATTCGCTAAGGGGGCCGGCTGGGCCTCGGTCAAGCCGGTCTACTAGCACAACCCTCTCCCCTGGCGGCCGCACAGCGGGCCAGTTCACCTTTACCTTTTACTGCGCGGGTGCAACAGCGGTACCGCAGCATCCTTACCTTCTAATACCGGTGGAGGAGTTTTTTAGTCGGTAGACCCATTCTGGGAAACCCCGACACTCCGGGCATGCCAGCCAGGGTTAGTCCTTAAGATGGAGTTTTCCCCTCCACTTGAAACTAAAAAAACCATACGAGGCTTACCAAATGGAGGGTAAAAATTAACGCCAGAAAATGCCAAGCAATAGTTTTCACGAAGCGCCAATTGCATAGGCAAAGAAGGCATGCCCTCCCACCGCTTACGCACAGGCAAGAGCCTATCGAGTGGGGGAGCTCAGTCACTTACTTAGGGGTAAGGATGGACGAATGCCTCAAGTGGAAACAACACATAAACATGGTCCGAGCAAAAGCTAACGGTCAACTTAACAAACTTTATCCGATAATAAATTTAAATAGCAGCCTCAAACTTAGCATGGCGCTAACACTATATAAAACCTTGATTCGCCCAATATTAACATACGCCGCACCCTATGGGGATATGCGGCCAAAACACACATCAAACGGGTACAAACAATGCAAAACCGTATACTGCGCATTATAGCTAAACTACCAGCAGTAGCACCAACGTGGGCTCTGCATGAGGAGCTCAAAATCTGCTCCATCGAGACCTACATAAAACACTTGGCATTCAACCTTTATAAACGCAAAACCAATAACCACAACGAGCTCATTCAAAATCCAGGAAATTACGACACCGATCACGATAAGCACCCCCGCCCACTGGCACTCTTTGACAGAACCATCGGAATAGGAGAGCCTGAAATCAACATACAAGAATACCTGGACACCCTGATTAGGGTATAAAACCTAGATCTGGTATAGCGTAGGGCAGTGACTGCGACAATCCTTCCAGTTGCTGCCTCTCACTCACAACATACACACACACATGCACACTCATTACTAATCTTCTTTATCAGCAGCCCTCTAAGCCCTTGAGCTTACCCAGTCAATGCGGTCCCGGGGGAAGTGGGCCCCCCCGCGAGTGGTACGGGTCCGCACCTGCAATATGATAGGCAGCCAGCCAGCCACGTGCGCACTCTATACGACAACGCTCAGAAAATGCCTAGGTTGTTTTTAAAATGACGTACACCTAAGACGGATAATATCATATATACTTTCTAACACGCTTTAACGATGTCTTAGGTTGAACATGATAACTCATGTATACATGTAACAGTATAGGTAATAGTATTACTCATAAAATAGATAATAACACTTATATAAATATCACAAAGATGAAGCCTACATAGGCGGAACCCACACAAAAGCTAAGCTTGATATAACTCTAAACATAGTATATACTCACAGACGGAGCCAAATGGCAGACCTCAACTATTACCTCATAAAAATAAGCGATTGTAGTTTTAGGACAGACAATTAACAATAAGTTAGTTTGTTTCAGAGACGCAGCGCCAGCGTAGCAGCACCCACAAAGACCTAGCAGACTCTAGGTAGCACGATTTCCCTCCCACTCGTCCAAATAACCTACTCCTAAATTCTCCTTCATAATCTCTTGAAATTCGCCAGAGGGCAGGCTGGGTCTAGGCCAAGCCTACCTGCCGGCACCCAATATCTCCTCTGGCGGCCGCACAGCGGGCCAGTAATTACCACCAGTACTACGCGGGTGCAACAGCGGTACCGCAGAAATCCTTCTCCCTATCCACTCCAGCACCGGTGGAGGTTTTTTAGTCGGTAGGGCCACGTGGCAGAACCCGACACTCCGGACGTGCCCGGGTAGTCTATAAGGTAGATTTTTCCTCCACTCGAAAAAAAAAAAAAACCATACGAAGGGGAACAGAAGAGCCCGACTAGTCTTAACAGGCGTGAAGAAGGGATCCGAGCCTGCTCTGCGAGAAACTCTCTTCGTGAGAAAGCCGTCGCTGATCAATCAGAACCGGCCAGCGTCAGTTCCACGCGCCGGCACTCAACCCATTGAGCGCCGCCTCAGCACTAGAAGCTCCACCTCTCCGCTAGCTCAGGCCTGAGTTAGCACCAGCAAAGAAGTGGTAGCCCAAGGCTGCTCTAGCTGCCATCGCTAGCCTGCTAGCTTTAACGGATTAGACGGGTAGAGTGGTAAGACCACAGCCAACAGTTTAACACAACTGGTACCAAGGCGCCCCTCTTGGGGTTTCGGTCCTCTACCACTCACGCCGCTGTGCGACCGTTAGGCGCTCTTTTCTCTCTTTTCTGTCTTTCTTCCTTCCTCTTTTCTATTAGTAACTAAGCTATCCCCTCCACTCTCCTGAACTTGGGATGACTAAGTTCGGCCGAGTGGTAACCCACTCACCGACTAGCATGCAGACCGCGGGCACGTTTGTAGTTGCCCGTGACCTCATGGGCGAGGCCGCGGTCGGCGGGCCTGGATCGGATGAGCTCATCGACCTATCCCTTTCTCCCTCCAACCCTTCCACCCCATCTGCCACCCTCTCTTCCTCCGAATCCTTCTGCTCTCCCCTCCAACCCCTTTCTTCCTCCTCCTCCTCAGTCGAAACCCTTCCACCTGATCCACCTTGTTCTCTAAACCCGCCTACCTCTCTCCCACTACCCCACACACCCACCCCTGCACTCAGTCCAACTCCCCCGCCTCTCACCCATCCACTTCCAATTCTCTCTCAACTCCCACCACCCCCTCCACTTCCATACATGCCACACCCTCTCAACCTCGAGACCCACTGATCCCCGTCTCCGAGCCAAACCTGCCTCAGCCTCCTCCCACCCTCCCACACAGTCTTCCCGTACCCTGTTCCCACCTCCTTCCAGTATTTCCCCTCCCATTCCTCTTCCACCACCCCCCTCCCGCCCCACCTCGGCCAACTCCAACCCACCTGTTCCTACTCTCCTCTGTCACCCACCCATCCTCACTTCCTCACCTGTCCCACCCACACCACCCCCTTCCGCTCCGGTTCTCCCCCCCCTACCACAATCCTGCTGCACCCTCTCCCGCACCTGCTAACCTTACCAACGCCCCTGGCCCCTCCCAGCCCTCACACCCAAACCTTGCTGCTTCCACTACTCCAACTCCCTTCCCTTCCTCAAACCCTCCTCAACCTCAACGTCCACTCTCCTATGCCCAAGCGGCGGCACAGAGAGCGCCCATTTACGTGCACAGGAGCCCGGCCACGCTGGGCTCCCTGGTCACGGAATTTGATATGCGCTACGGACACATGGAGTATCTAGTGGCCACGGCGCCCGTGTCGGGGGATGCGATGCTGCGCACCTCCTCCCAGGAGTGCTACACCAATTGGTGTCAGTTTCTTGAGGAGAGGGGCGACGTATACCCCCTGACAAGGGGTCTCGATGACCAGTCTTGTAGGCTGGTCGTCAAACATCTCCGCCTGGACGGGGTCCAGGAGGAGCTAAAAAGAGAACTCCAGGGTGCCGGGGTACGGGTGCTCCGGGTGACGCAGCTCAGGCGCTTCACGCGAGGGCGTCCCCTTCTACCGATATACCTGGTTGAGGTCCCTACACAGGAGGATCAAACCATTCTCCGAACCCAGAGAACCCATTGACACTGCCGTATAGTGGTAGAAGACTACAGGCCTCCTCTCACTCTTCAGCAGTGCGGACGATGCCAACGTCTCGGACACTGCGAGCTAGGCTGCACCGCTTCCCAGCAGGTGTGCTTCAAGTGCACCCTGCATCACGAATCAAGAACCTGCAACGTTCCTCCCCAGGGCCGTAAATGCGCGCTCTGCACCGGTGAGGGACATGGAGCCCGATGGAAAGCCTGTCCTGTGTACAGGCGACAACTGGACCGGCTCAGGGCGTCCGACGCCTCTCGACGTCCCCGCCAAGAGCTCGGTACCGGCATTCGAGATGCGCGGGCCCACCCAAGCCGAGCACAGCAGCAATGGCAGCTCAGGGAGGCTCCAGACACCCGTCCTGTCCCTCCCCCTGCTAGGGACCTCCTCCCTTCCCATCCGCCTCCTCTGCATCCAACCTAAACCAAACTGCACCTTCGACCCGAAATCCCAACACCAGAAACCCAGCTCCACAGACCAATGCGAACCCTCCACCCCATCCTGCTCAACCCAAACACCCAGCCCCCCCGGTTACCCAAATCCCTGCTCCTAGCCACACCCCGGCAGAACTCTGTAACACTCTTCTCCCTCCAACCATTTCCGCTACCCAGCTCCAGCAATCCCTCCTCTTCCCAAGGATGACCTGGTACCAGGCACGTCATGAGGCTGTGAACATCCTCATCCAGCTCCTCACCCAACCCGAAAACACCCACTCTCCTCTCCACTTACTCCGACTTCTTCGCCCTCTTCATTGACCCTGAAGCCAAACTTTTTGACCCTGAACATGACTACTGATGGATAACGCAAACCCAAAAATACTGACGTGGAACGCCAATGGACTTTACAGACGAAAAGCTGAACTCACAGACTTCATCAACAGACACCAAATAGACATACTCCTCATACAGGAAACCCGACTTGCAAAAACCACCAGATACTCCATACCAGACCACAAAATTTACCTCACCGACAGAGACAGAAGAGGCGGAGGCACAGCGATCATTATCACAAACACAATAGATCACGAAGCTGCCCCTCTGCCTGCCCTCAGCAGGATAGAAGCTACGGGGATATATGTTAACCTAAATCGGACCAGAACACTAATCATATCAGCATACAACCCTCCAGGCAACCTAATTACCGCGGACCTAGATGCCCTTCTGGCACTAAATCACACTATCATCATTGCAGGAGATCTGAATGCGAAGCACCAAATTTGGAACTCTCGCGTAATAAATCAAGAGGGTGCCGTTCTCCTCCGACACGAAAACAACTCAGACTATGTAATACATGCCCCAGCAGAGCACACGTTTATCCCCAACAACAGACAACTGAATCCAGACGTACTGGACATAACACTCTCCCGCGGTCTTAACTACCGTTTTACCCTCACTGTTGCCAATGAACTTTCCTCCGATCACTTGCCAGTTATCATCACCATACAAGGCTCACTAGCTCCTAAGGTGCTCCCGCCTCGGCGCAACTACAACAAGGCCAACTGGACTCAATTTGAAGCCACAATGACTGCGGAAATCACACATGAGCCCATCACATCGATGGCAGAACTAAATCAGGCAGTAATAAACCTCGAAAACTGCATCAAATTTGCGACAATAAACGCAGTCCCACTCACTGTTCCATCCTATAGGGACACCCAACTACCACGGGACATTAAGAATCTAACGAGACTCCGAAACCGCGCTAGACGTAAGTGGCAGCAGACAAGACAGCCCAGAGACCTAGCTGAGCTACATCACGCTCAATACCTTGTTAGGCGTAACACAACAGAGCTCATTCACAACCAATGGGCCCACACACTCGAAAACCTGGACTCCAATCACGCCAATGTCTGGCGCATTTCCAGATATCTCACCAGGGAGAAAACCACTGTCCCTCCCCTAGAAATCAGCCAACTTGTAGCAACCTCTGATCGAGACAAAGCAGAAATGCTCGCGGATGCATTACAAGACACTCTAACCCCGAATATGATGCCCTCAAATGCACATTTCATACATGATAAGGAAATTCTTACCCGCGAACTGCACATTGCTCGCACGCATAGCAAGATACGGAAAACCTGCACCCCTGAAATAAAATGGATCATCCGGCACCTACCCAATCGTAAAGCACCAGGACTTGATGACATACCTAACATCATACTCAAAAAACTTCCTGATACAGCACTGGAAAGAATCACCCAAATCTTCAATTTCTCTCTTGAGAAAGGGTTATTCCCAGAAGCCTGGAAAACAGCCAAAATTCTTCACTTCCCTAAAACGAATAAAAACTTAACCCTAAAAACTATCGACCCATCAGCTTACTAAAGACACTGAGCAAGCTCTTTGAGAAAATTATCCTAAAACGACTAAACGCATTCCTGAAAAGACACAATATTCTCATTAATAAGCAGTTCGGCTTCCGTGCCGAACATTCTAGCACGCTTCAACTACTTCGTAATACTGAACATATAACACACGGATTACACATAAACAAATCCACAGGAGCAGTATTGCTCGACATAGAGAACGCGTTTGATCGAGTGTGGCATAGTGGACCGCTGCGGAAATTAATTAACATCCGCCTACCAGACACTATGATCAAACTGATTGCAAACTATCTCCGACATAGGCAATTCGTTTCAACCGTGGACGACACCATGTCCAACCCACATATGCGAGCGGGAGTCCCCCAGGGCAGCCTACTTGGACCCGTATTGTTCAACATCTATATAAACGACATCCCTAAAACTCTCAACACCCAACTATCCCTATATGCTGACCACACTACAGCCTTGGCTTGAAAAATGGCGTATAAAGGTAAACAACCGAAAGTCCCAAGCCATCATCTTCACAAAAAGAAACAAACACAGATATCCTACACACGCACTCCGACCGTTACACCTATTTGGCGAAGACATCTCCTGGTTGCCTCAGGTAAAATACTTGGGCCTCACAATGGACCAAAGTCTAACCTGGAAAGCCCACGTAGCCGACATTCGACACAAAGCTCAGGCTCAACTACGCAAACTACACCCTCTCATTAACCTACACAGTGCCCTCAGTCCTAAACTTGTTCTCACACTGTATAAAACTCTAATCCGACCCATACTAACCTATGCCTGCCCTGTATGGGGATACGCTGCTCCAGCACATATCACATCACTAAATAAATTCCAAAATAAAATCCTACGACTGACCACCAAACTACCAAATTTCGCACCGGCAAGAAAGCTACATGACGAACTCAAGATGCACACACTCGAAGAGTTCATTAAAAAATTGGCCTCCGACCTCTATGACCGCATCAAACTACATCACAACCCACTTATACAACAAATAGGCAGCTACACAACTGATGACAATAAACATCACAGACCACTCCACCTGTTTGATAGATCCCTATCAAGTAACACCTCAACCATAGATATAGCTGTACATCTATACAGACTCATGAACCCGACTAATTAAACAAATTCTGCTTCTCTTTCTACCTGCATAGCAACCAACACAACGCATCCCGATGAACGGTCAGGAGACCAACACCAGAATAGCCATCGCTGTCACAAGCAACAAACTCAAAGTTAACAGTGACCAGATGACGGCAAGCAGGTATTCACACACACACACACACACACACACACACACACACACACACACACACACGTCAACCAAACCTAAACCCACCCTCACCAAGGCATTCCCGTACTTCAATGCATGAACTGTATTAATGTCAAGTCCGTCCGTCTCACGTAGCCAAGAGCATGTATATATTTCAAGTTTTATTGTGTGTATGATAGCTTAAAGAATGAAGTCAAGTCAGTCCGTCTGTAATTCACCAACTAACCTAATACCATAACCACCTCAAACACACTAACAACCCAGTACTCCTGGGTGCTGCTCAGACCTAGGTACGAGTAGCACCCAGAAATTTCCCGTACTTGCTTGTGCGCGTGCGCGCCAAGCCAGGAAGTCTGTCCGTCACTAACCGGGGTGCTCAGCGGAACCCGAATACTAACAGCATTACACTAACAAGCACCCCTTGCTCTTGAATGTTTCGCATGTTCTAGCCTAACAGCATGTGTATGGGGAGACGATGTAGCCTCCGAGGATGATCGTCACCGGGGGCGGCGGGTGTGGGGCCGCCCCTATAAAAAAAAAAAAACATACGAAGTCCGTGCCCATGTCTCAGTCATCTTAAATACCAGACCATAATAGGGGCCGCAGATCATCATCATGACCAAGAAGAAACGCCGAAACAAAACCGCCTCAAACACCGCCGAAGCCACAGCCGAGTGCCAACCTGCCTTCTCGGCTGAGAGCAGTGCCACCCTTCCGCCTCCAACCGCCGCAGAATGCCGGCAGATGCAGCCGCACCTGCCGGCCAGCCAATCATCCACCGCCGAAGAAGCCCGGCAAATGCCGGCTTCTACTCTCGACACCACCTCAGGACCAGAGCTTCCAGCCAACACCAACGCACCTTCCAACGCAGCACCGACGCCTCCACAGCATTTGCCGCCACCGTCGCTTCTCATCGAGAGGTACAGTGCTGTGATTAGGGGCGTCCCGCGAGACCTATCCACTAGGCTCATCACCGCCGCAGCACGCCAGAGATGGCCCTCAGTAATGAGGGCCTAAAGGATTATGTCCGCCAGAGGGATGACCCCTTTAGTACGGATTGTATTCGCCGTGGCCGGGGATCTCAATGCTGCCTTGCGCGAGGGCCTGCCCATGTTTGGGCGGCGCCTAAGCATCGAGGCTAGCCGAGAACCCCGACCGACACCATGCCGCCGCTGCTGCGCATTCGGCCACACCGCCGACACCTGCGCCGAGCCCCCACGGTGGCACTACTGTGGGGCGTCGAGATTGACAGCCGAATGCGCAGCCTAAGATCCCGACGCCGGTACTGCGCCACCTGTGATGGCCCTGGTCACTTCACAGGACAGGCGCAGTGCCCCTATTACCCTCGCAGTCGCCGCCACCTGACACCAGCCTCCGCCGCCACACCCTTAGACGAAAGGGTGAGGACCTCAACAACCACCACCTCGACGCAGACTGAAGACTCCATCACCCATCACCTGCCTGCTGCCACTACAACTCCACAGGCAGCAGCGCCATCCGACAGCTCCGTTAAAGACGCCGTGCAGGACCTGCACTCAGAGGTCCTGCTCATTAGCGGCCGGCTGAATACGCTGGAAGAAGCCCTGACTACCATCACTGCAGCAATCGCAGTTACCCACACCACTTCTACAGCCAACCTTCAACACACAGATGCCATAGCCCAGAAACAAACAAAGGTCACGTCTGAGTTCCTCTTGGAGCTGGACGTCCTCTACACCCTGCTACAGGAATTCCAGGTCGTCAACGCCAGGATCTCGGAGGATACACCAGGACCTCTATGTTGAAACAGCGAAATTACCGACACGCCTTACACATCTGGAAGACCTGCTCAAAGGAAACCAAAACGACATCAAGAAGTGCTACACTGCCGTTCTTGATAGCCACGAACTGACAGTCAACAATGTATCCGAGCAAATTGCAGGCAGTCACCAACAGATTCTTCAGGACCTTTCCACCAAAAACTCATGCCCTTACACACACCCCCGTAACACCAGACATCACTACTGAAAGCACACCAAGACTCCCTAGCGCTGTACTCAGGGCCCACGGGTCATGTTTACAGACTAGACAAGCCATTCCTCGTTGCAGCCCTCATGCTGCAGCAACATCAACTTCACCACTAATCACGGAGGTACTATCGCGGAACTCCATCATACCCCATTCACTCTTCCTTTCCTATCTCACTTTTCCTTGCATTATTCCCTCCTAATCTTCACCCAATGGCGAGATAAGCCATTCTTTCAAACTTCCAACTCTCTCTCTGTCTCCCCTTTCCAAGAAAAAAAAAAAAAAATAATAGGCATTCGGAGCTTCTTCTTCGACGCTTAGGGATGGCTAAGAAGAGACAACGCAGACTCGCCGCTGCTAAGGCAGCACACGACGCCTCCTCAGCAGCCGCCGAAGTGGTAGCAACTCCGAAGCCACCGGTCCCGGCAAGCCCAGCTTCGCCGCCGGCCGCCACCGCAGTCTCGCCGCAACTGCAGCCGCAGTTGCCGCCAACACCGCCACCACCGACGCCTCCACCCAGCTCTACGACGCCACCCCGGTTCAGTGCCGTGGTACGGGGGGTCCCCAGGGACCTTACCACCCGGCATTTGCTCACCGCCGCGCAGTCGCGGTGGCCTTCTTGCTTGAGGGCCACCCGCATTAACTGCGACCGGGGGCCAACGCCGCTCGTTCGTTTGGAGTTTCAGGACCAGGCTGACCTGGAAGCTGCCTTGGTGTTAGGGTTGCCCTTATTAGGGCGACTTCTGGTCGTCGAGGCTAGCCGACAGCAACGCCATTGGCGCTGTCGACGCTGCTGACCCTACGGCCACACAGCGGAAGTCTGCTCTTCGCCACCGAGGTGCCACTACTGCGGTACCAACTCCACCACCGCCGAGTGCACTGGGCATGATCTCCGCCGTCGACGCCGATTCTGTGCCACCTGTCGTGGCACAGGACACTACAAAGGGCAAGCCCAGTGCCCTCTCTACCCAAGGAGCAGCACTTCCATACCACCTCCTGCCCGCCGCACCACTCCACCGCAGACATCAACCACAGAGGCCTCACCACCTGCACTCTCAACAGACGCAGCGACGCAAGAAGCCATTCAGGGACTCCACGCGGAGATCCTGAACGTCGGCGTTCGACTAGCTGCCCTGGAAGAGACATGCAGCCTCCTCACACAGAAGCTGCAGGAACTGCAAGCTTCTAACGCCGCAGCAGCCACCAGCCAGCAGACTACAGCCGCCGACCTGTCCACCAGGATCGACGCCCTCATGAAGCCTCTGAGACAGGTTCTCCTGCAGCAAGCTGCTTACTCTGCTGGGCTGTTCCAGTCTAAACGTCACCAACCCAACACTGCTCCTCCTCCTGTACAGGCTGAGGGGCACGCACATCGGCCACCAACACAGTGGAAGACTACTGGGAGCTTCGCGGGGCAATTCCGAAGCAGGTATAATCCGTAATGTCTACGTCCTATTCTCTCCTCAATTTCCACCCTTTATTTCCTTTCCAACATCACCTCTACTCCCTAGGCTGCAGTCAGGTTCCATGGCTGTCAGCCTAGAAACAACCTTTCACCCGCTCCCGCACGACGTGCGGCAGCTTCCTATCTTTCGCCTACTAACGCGGGTGCATTAGCGGGACCGCGCAAAGCCACGAGATTCTAAACAAACTACTGTTATAACGTGGAGGGTTTTTTTAGTGGGTATGCCGCATGAGGAAGCGGAGAGTCCCACATATCCTCCCAGCCATTGCACTTCGGCTGGGGGTTGAATGCGTAATGCATTTTTCCCCTCCACGGTAAAAAAAAAAAAAAAAAAAAAAAAAAAAAAAGGCCATAATATCACGCGAACCAATCAGATGTTAGCTTCATCCCAGCTCTTATAAATACCAGTCTCCGCAAGCTCAAACCATCAGTTCACCCTGAAGACGAGGAAGATGCACTTCTTCGAAACGTTGGTGTCAAGCTAAGTTTTTACCTGGCTAGAAGCCCGAGAAGATTTTGAATTAACACGTCGCCAGGAAAGCTTCAGTTCTTATTTTAAATTCCTTTACGGGAAAGAAATTTACCAGGCAATTAGGAAACATCAAGAGCTACGCGAAAAGAAAGGTAAATTACTCAGCTCCTTGGCGTTCTTATCCAGGTGCCGAGACAAAGAAATTACGCCCAAGTTTGTGAGACTTCGTTACCCAGTGAAAAATGCCTCAACATCTAAAATACTTAGACGCGCCAGCTTAGCCCTGGTAAGGGAACGAATCAAGCATACCCGTCTTGAACTGTCTATCGTTGATCAGAAGTTACTGGAATCCTTTTGGCTTCTTTCTAGCAAACTTTCACCTCTAGATTGGGACAGAATTGACCACTCCTCTTTTGCACAAGGCAATGTTACTCTACTGCGTTGCACTAAGCGGCAAACTAAGAAATTTGCAAGTCTATCTAAGCAAAATGAACCTGTACCACCATTGGACACCGATCGTATCATCTACAACCTTACCGATATCCAGCTAGACGAACCTACCACCTCGGTTCTAGCTAAAGGGCTCAACTTCGCTCCCACGCCTAGGCAAATGTCAGTGGTAGACACCATCAGTTCTATTGAAGCCGCCATTTGTCAACTTCCATCAGCAAGTGCAGAAGAAATACGCCGTGAGGTAGCAAGAGCTTACAAAAAGGCAACCCTACCTACTTCAAACATCAGCCGAGAAGAAAGTAAAGCCTTAACATTCCCTTCGAAAAAACGACAACTTGGTTGTTTTACCAGCTGACAAAGGGAACGCCACGGTACTCCTCTCTTCCGTGCAATACCAAGAAAAGGTTCAACAACTGCTGGACGATCCTGCATACAAAACCATTAAAAAGGATCCTACCAACTCTGTAGAAAGACGCACCATCCAGCTAATTAAGAAATCCAGCCTTCCTCCTGATGTTCAGAAGACGGTCTCACCATCTGCCTCCATACCTCCCAGATTATATGGTCTCCCGAAGATCCATAAGCCTGGGATACCTCTAAGGCCCATAGTGGACGCTATTGGCAGCCCTACCTATCGCCTAGCTCGTCATCTGGTACATTTGCTGCAACCAATAGTAGGTAAGTGTGTACACCATGTGAAGAACTCTATACAATTCGCTGAAGTTCTTGACAGCATCAAAGTGAAGTCATCGGACCTGTTAGTTTCGATGTGGTATCTCTCTTCACCAGAGTTCCCCTTGCGGAAACAATACAACTATTGTCAGAACACTTTCCACCTGGTATTACTGCACTGTTTAGTCACACACTTACTTCCACTTATTTTCTGCATGGCAACACCTACTACGAGCAGACAGACGGTGTTGCCATGGGCTCTCCTCTGTCACCAGCTATTGCCAACTTCTATATGGAGTTTCTGGAGCATGAAATACTTAACACAGCCCCATTAAAACCTACACATTTTTACAGATATGTAGATGATACATTTGTAATTTGGCCACATGGACTGCACACTCTTCCAGATTTTCTTGCACACCTAAATAGCCTCAGATCACAAATAAAGTTCATAATGGAAGTTGGGGAAAATGCTTCCCTTCCATTTCTGGACATTCTGGTTACCAGAATAGCAGACGGAACTCTTGGTCATGCCGTCTACCGAAAACCTACACACACGGATCTTTATCTCAACGCAAACAGCTTCCACAATAAGTCACAACGAATGGGCATTCTCAACACATTGGCACATAGAGCAGTTTCTATATCAGACCCAGATAATCTGCAAACCGGAATTTCAACACCTAAAATTCACACTCCAACAAAATGGATATTCAGCCAAGGACATCACATCAGCGCTGAAAAGAGCCGGACGAAAAAGAAACCCCAGCAAGAACACTCAACAAAAAGACAAGCCAGCTGCCATAGCCTATATACCGTTTACCGGCAATTTTTCGGGAAAGATTAGTAGACTACTCTACAAATATAATCTCAAAACCATCCATAAGCCACCACCTAAAATCAAAAATTTGGTCAGGCCAGTTAAAGATAATTTAGCTCTCAGAATACCTGGTGTCTACCACATTCCTTGCGAATGCAGCGCAGCGTACATTGACCAAACAGGACGCACTATTGCCACACGCGTTTCTGAACACCAAAGATCAATAAGGCTTATGCAACCCGAAAAATCTGGACTGGCTGAACACTGTATAGAACAGAGCCACAGAGCTAACTTTACCAACACCAAGATAGTGGCAAAGTGTTCGAACTACTGGGAAAGGAGCGTAAAAGAAGCTTTAGCCATCTCATCTGAAACAAATAATCTAAATCGCGATTCTGGCCTACAATTAAGTTCAGCATGGACACCAATGTTAAAGAGCCTTAATACCTAATCCTCTACCTGCAGTCTTCCAAGACTTATTTCCTAGCAGGTGCGTGCTCAAACACAAAACATTAGCCGAATAACTGCAATGCATGCCAGCTAAGTAGTTCTCACTTACTAACCGGGGTGCTATGCGGGACCCGACTAATGCATGTTTCCACGAAAGTACTCTATATAACGATTAACACGTGGAGGGGTTTTTTAGTGGATATACCGCACTCTGCGGGGAGCTCCACATATCCCCCAAGCCATTGCACTAAGGCTTGGAATCGAATGCAGGAATGCATTTTTCCCCTCCACGGTAAAAAAAAAAAAAAAAATATTTAAATGACGTACACCTAAGACGGATAATATCATATATACTTTCTAACACACTTTAACGATGTCTTAGGTTGAACATAATAACTCATGTATATATGTAACAGTATATGTAATAGTATTACTCGTAAAATAGATAATAACACTTATATAAATATCACAAAGATGAAGCCTACATAGGCGGAACCCACATAAAAGCTAAGCTTGATATAACTCTAACATAGTATATACTCACAGACGGAGCCAAATGGCAGACCTCAACTATTACCTCATAAAAATAAGCGATTGTAGTTTTAGGACAGACAATTAACAATAAGTTAGTTTGTTTCAGAGACGCAGCGCCAGCGTAGCAGCACCCACAAAGACCTAGCAGACTCTAGGTAGCACGATTTCCCTCCCACTCGTCCAAATAACCTAGTCCTAAATTCTCCTTCATAATCTCTTGAAATTCGCCAGAGGGCAGGCTGGGTCTAGGCCAAGCCTACCTGCCGGCACCCAATATCTCCTCTGGCGGCCGCACAGCGGGCCAGTTATTACCACCAGTACTACGCGGGTGCAACAGCGGTACCGCAGAAATCCTTCTCTCTCTATCCACTCCAGCACCGGTGGAGGTTTTTTAGTCGGTAGGGCCAGTGGCAGAACCCGACACTCCGGACGTGCCCGGGTAGTCTATAAGGTAGATTTTTCCTCCACTCGAAAAAAAAAAACAAAAAAACAAAACATAATATCACGGGAACCAATCAGATGTTAGCTTCATCCCAGCTCTTATAAATACCAGTCTCCGCAAGCTCAAACCATCAGTTCACCCTGAAGACGAGGAAGATGCACTTCTTCGAAACGTTGGTGTCAAGCCAAGTTTTTACCTGGCTAGAAGCCCGAGAAGCTTTTGAATTAACACGTCGCCAGGAAAGCTTCAGTTCTTATATCTGAGATATTCCTCGTTTTATACTTTCTCTATACGAACTGTGTACATAGTGTATAGAGAAGGTATTGCATTCCACCCAAAAATTCGATACCGAGATTTCACCGGAAATACATGTTTTGGGACCCCCTGAATCCAAAAAAAAGCATTTTTACAAAAAGGTCTGTGTGTGTCTGTGTGTGTGACTGTGCGTCTGTGGACAGCATAGCTCAAAAACGAAAATTCCGTTAAAAACCAAATTTGGTATCTTCCAAGGATGCGACACGAAGATTTTCAAGAAAATCCCCCCACCCCCAAC
Organism: Hymenopus coronatus; assembly: GCA_030762935.1. Classification (NCBI taxonomy): domain Eukaryota; kingdom Metazoa; phylum Arthropoda; class Insecta; order Mantodea; family Hymenopodidae; genus Hymenopus; species Hymenopus coronatus. Next base: position 2,918,964 of record CM060885.1, on the reverse strand, counting down.
TACCCTTTACGTGGAACTTTTTTCGAAAATTTTGATATTCTAAAAAATGGTTCTAACGATTTTCATTAAAATACCGTATACTACAGATATTTACCTGACAAATAAAATGTATATCTTGATTTTTCTGGGAATAACCTCTGAAGGCTACTTTATTCTGAGTGAATTTTACGGAATTTTACATATCTGCTAAACCGTAAGAGATGAATAAAAACTTACTACACAGAAAATGTAGAGCACATTAAAACACACAAGTTATGTTATTTACATTTTTTTCGTGGAGATGTTCGTTTTTAAGGTACTCGTTGTTTATGGCTTGAGCTTTGAAAAACTTATACTTTTCTCATACTGGAATTTGTCAACTCTTGTCCATACAAAGAAAGGAACTTCAGTTACATAGCAACCAGCTTTTGACTATCAATTTAACCTATGGTTTCCCTTGTTTTGTTTCTACTTACAAGGTAGCAAGTAATAAAACTATTTCTGCTAATTTTTTCTTGATTAGCATGAAGTAAATAAAAGCATACGCTTTTTAACATCAATTTGTTACACAGATGTAGAGAAAGTCATGAGAATGGAACACATCATATTTTTATTTAAATTTTCCAATACATATATTTTTCTCAAACATGGGAATCGCTATTCCCCCCCCCAGAACGAAGGAGAACAGAATTTCAAAGCTAGAAACTTAGCTACCAGATCTTAAAAGATTTGACTATCGTTTAAGCCTATTATGTCCTGTGTTTCCATTATGGATACAAAGAAATATGTAATAAAAACGTTTCTGCAAATGTTTATCTTAATTAAATAGAATAATGCGCTTTTATAAGAATATTTTGCGGACAAATGGGTGGAAAAAGTCATATGAATGTATCAAATCACAGAATTATTTTAACATGTTACAATATTCAAATTGTTGCACATGATGTAAAGCATCCAATTTTCTTAGATTCAATCTTTTCAGCACTGATGGAGAACACCTGAGCAAAGGAACTTTTGAAGTGAAAAATTAGAACCTAAAATGTACTAAATAATTATTTCTCAATGCTGGTATGTGCAGAAGTTTTAATTTTAGTATTTCACTGCTAATGAAATTCACAAATTATTCTAGATGTATTTTGTTTTTCTCTGTGGAGAAATGAATCAAAAGATACATCTAATTTTTAAAAATCAAATCCTCACTCTTTAAAAATGTAGTTATTACCTAAAAAAAAATGATGTGTTTCTTCACATGCTTTTCTCTACATCTGTGCAACGTGTTATTGTTAAAAAGCTTATTCTTCTATTTACTTCATGCTGATCGAGAAAAAATTAGCATAAATAGTTTTATTACTTGCTTAGTACCATAGGTTAAAGTGATAGTCAAAAGCTGGTTGCTATGTGACTCAAGTTCCTTTGTTTGTATGGTCACGAATTGAGAATTCCTGTATGGAAAAGTTTAAGTTTTTACAGCTGAAACCAATAAAAATAATACCAAAAAAGATCAACTCATGAATAAAATGTATATTACATAAACTGTGTGTTTTATGGTGATCTCCATTTTTGGTGTAGTAAGTTTTTGTCTATCTCTGACGGTTTGCAAGTTATGCAAAATTCCCTAAAATTCATTCAGAATAAAGTAGTCTTTAGAGTCTATTCCCAGAAAATTCAAGATATACATTTTGTTTGTTATAAAAATATCTTTAATATGCGACATTTTCATCAAAATCGTTAGAGCCATTTTTGAGAAGATCAAAAATTTCGAAAAAAGTTCAATGTAACGGGTAATTAGTTGGGGGTCACGGGGTGCGGGGATTTTCTTGAAAATATTCGTGTCGCATCCTTGGAAGAAACCAACTTTAAATACCAAGGTTGGTATTTAACGTTCTTTTCGTTTTTGAGCTATGCTGTCCACAGACACACACACGACATTTTTCTAAAAATGTTTTTTCTGGATTCAGGAGGTCTCAAAACATGTATTTTCAGTGTGCAATACAATACCTTCTCTGTACACTATGTACATAGTTCAATAATTATGGCATTCCCCCTGTAGTGAAGATGGACTACTGCAAACCAGAAGAGCGGCATGCGAGTACGCTTGTGGAAGCAGACAAGGACGGGCAAATGTGGTTTCTCTGAAGGGAAGGAATGGCACCACCAAGTCGTGTTAAAAAGGCAAAAACGCGACGAGTCATCGTTCTGGGACCAGCCACGGGGTGTTCTCCAACCTAGACCATTCGTGTTTACTGTGCTGCCGGATCTGGCTCCATGTCCTAAAGAATGGTTTGCTGCATAGACATTCGTGGGGGAATACCTGAATGAGTTTGGTTCCTATCATCCAAAAAAACATTGTAGTGCTAATCATTTTTGAACGCCCATACTATATATCTAACTAGTTCAGTGCATGACAGAGATTATACACACAACTGCACCGTTTATACTTTTTAACTTTCTCTGCCACGTACATACAATATACATCGTATATAATACACGAAGGGATTGTATTCAACCCAAAAATAAGATACCTAGATTTCACTGGAAATACACATATTTAAGTCCTCTGAGTCAAAGTATATTTAGCAAAAGATAGCAAAAGATATGTGGATGTCTGTGTAGTGTGTGTATGTGTGTGTGTGTGAGAGTGAGAGAGAGAGAGAGAGAGAGAGAGAGAGAGAGCATAGTCCAAAAACGAAAAGTCGGTTAAATATCAAACTCGATATTTAAGTTCAGCATATTCCAAGGAAATTCCCCCGCCCCAAGCTATCCTTTACATGGAACATTTTTTCTAAAACGATTTTGATTTAAATAATATATGTTTATGTTAGGATGTATATCTTGAATTTTCTGGGAGTATCATTTAAAGTTATCTTCATTTCGGATGACTTTTGTATAACTGCTAAACCATTAGAGAGAAAATTTTATTACACAAAAATTATAGATAGGTATCGTTAAAACATACAATTTATGCCACATACATTTTTTTGTGTAGTTATCCGTTTCCGAGTTATTCATAATAGGTTTCAATTTTGAACACTTAAAGGTAGGTACAATGCTCAAATGTAAATCAATATTCATTTTTACTTTCTCTACACGTACTATGTACATAATGTATAGAGAAGGTATTGTATTCCAACCAAACATTTGATACCGAGATTTCTTCGGAAATACATGTTTTGGGTCCCCCTGAATCAAAAAAAGCATTTTTACAAAAGGTTCCACGCGCGCGCGCGCGCGCGCGTGTGTGTGTATGTGTATGTGTGTGTGTGTGTGTGTGTGTGGACAGCATAGCTCTAAAACGAAAATACCGTTAAATACCAAACTTGGTATTTATGTTTGGCATCTTCCAAGGATGCGACACGAAGATTTTGAGAAAAATCCCCCCACCCCCAACTACCCTTTACATGGAACATTTTTCGAAAATGCTGATTTTCTTAAAAATGGCTCTAAGATTTTGATTAAAATCTCATATATTAAAGATATTTACCTGACAAATAAAATGTATATCTTGAATTTTCTGGGAATATACTCTGAAGACTACTGTATTCTGGATACATTTTACGGAATTTTGCATAAGTGCTAAACCGTAAGAGATGGACAACAACTTACTACACAGAAAATGTATAGCACGTTAAAACACACAATCTATGTTATTTAATTTTTTTTTTCATGGAGTTGATTGTTTTTAAGATATTCCTGGTTTTCGTTTCAGCTTTGAAAAACTTATTTTCTCATACAGGAATTTGTCAACTCCTGTCCATACAAACAAAGGAACTTCAGTCACCTAGTAACCATCTTTTGACTATCACTTAAACCTATGGTACACCCTTATTTCGCAAGTAATAAGACTATTTCTGCTAATTTTTCTGAATTAGCATGAAGTAAATAGAAGCATACGCTCTTTAACAGTAATTTGTTGCAGAGATGTAGAGAAAGTCACGTGAATGGAACGCATAAAATTTTTCTTTCTAAGGATTGCCAAAGCGTCACATAGCAACCAGTTCTTCAAAGATTTGACTATGACCTCGTGTATATCTTATTCCCGCGTATCTAAAAGAAAGTATGTAACAGAAGTATTTTTATAAATTTGTGTGTGATATACGTGAAGTAAATAGGAAAATAAGTGATTGCAAGACTAGTTTCTTGCATAACAAACAGAGAAAGTCATGTGTATGTGTAGCGCAATAGGTTTTAACAACAAACAAAATGTTGGAAAGGCAAATGTATGACTTGCATTGCAGGGGAGTAGTCAGCATTAGATGCCTTCTGATTTGCCTTCTTAGATGAACACTGCGATGAAGATTTAGCATATCAGCGTACAACTTCAACGTTTAAACCAACGAACAATACAGTTGTATTTGACAGTTATGAGTTTAAAAGGCCAATAAACCTATATTCTGAATCAGAAACCATCGCAGTTTTAAGCTTGATTTTTAATCATTGTCTTTTCTCAAACATACGCACATAGGTATATACTTCCAGACTCGGTGGGGTACAGGATGATTCTGGTTAGAGATAAATTTCCCACCCCAGCCGGGAACCGAATTCGGGACCTCGAATGAGGAGTCAGAAAGCAGAGGCAGTCATTTTACATTTGACAGAATCTGGAGACAAACTCCAAGACTATGCAATAATGTAAACGCCAAGGGTTGGATGTGATCTCCATGTTTCCACATCAGCAACTAAAACAGGTTCAGCGTGTAACCGTACGCGGTGACAACGTAACATAATACATATTTCCAGCCGAACAAAGGGTGGTAACAAAAACTGCCCAGCCATTACGCACAAATAAACAATATACTGACTGGCCTTCGTCTATTTCTGTACAGTAAATTCCTCATACTTCACTATTTCGGTGATGACTGAGGCCTGAAATATGAGCATGCTATTATTAGCCAGTCTGAGACTCTAAGGCAACGGTTCCCAACCGGTGTGCCCCGGCACCCAAGGGTGCCGTGTGGTTGCCTAAGGGATGCCGCGAGATATTGAAATAAACAAAAAACAAAAACAAAACAAAAAAAACAAAAAATACCTTCTACTGAAGCCTTAAGTCTTGTAAGGTCTTGAAATAAAATAAGTCAAATCAATTACTCTCATGCACGGCAGATGGTGATAGTGGTCGATTCATTTCAATAATTCAGTTATACTAGTATCCCACAGATGGCATTACAGCTATACCCTGCCGAACATTCCCGAGACTACTCGCTTCCTCACGAACATTCCCGAGACTTCGACATGAATATATAAAAGTGTACGCCGCTTGGCGCTTTCAGATGTCTTCCTCGCGTTGATTCACAGTGTTTAGCTATGGATAAGTTCATTGTTAAACATAAATGCCAGGACAGTGAAAGTGAACAGTCGGCTCCTACTGCTTGCTTTAAGAAGCCAAATCTTACAGTTTCTCCCAGACCATCGAATTCACCACATAAAGAAGACAAACGCAAGAAAAGAACATACCAGGACAGTTACTTAGCGTATGGATTTGAGTGGAATAACGAGGAAAACCCTATCCCTGAGTGTTTAGTTTGTGGCGAAACACTTAGCAACGAGGCCATGGTACCTAGCAAACTGAAGCGGCATCTTACAACAAAGCATCCTAGTGTGTCACAGAAAAGTGTAATGTATTTTTCACATATATTAGAAGGGGAGAAGAAAACAGCTGTGCGAATGGTAAAGAGAATGACCATAGGTGATACTGCTCTTGAAGCCTCATTTAAAGTAGCGGAACCGATAAAAGAACTGGTAAAAAAAAAGAAACCTCATACTCTTGGAGAGGAAATCATTGGCCCTGCATGTCAAGTTATAGTTTCAACAATACTTGGCGAAGGAGCAGCTAATGGAATTTCAAAAGTTCCTCTGTCCAACAACACAATCAGCCGTAGGATATCTGAAATGTCATGCAATATCAACGAACAAGTCACGGAGAAAATAAAAACTTATAGAACATTTGCTTTGCAAGTAGATGAGAGTCTCGATATTGGTGACAAACTGCAACTCCTTGGTTTTATCAGATATATTGATGAAAAAGATATTAGTGAACAGTTTCTGTTCTGTAGACTGCTGGAGACTACAACCACAGGCCATGATATTTTCGTTTCTATTAATTCCTATCTCAATGACCATGATCTTTCATGGAAAGACTGTTGTGGTATATGTACAGATGGTGCACCATCTATGCCTGGGAAAATTAAAGGTTTTACTGCCAGAGCTCTCAATGAAAACCCATCCATTATTATAACTCACTGTTTTCTGCATAGAGAGGAATTAGTCGTGAAAGCGTGTAATGAAGATTTTGCTGAAGTGTTTAACCAAGTTGTGAAAATGGTGAACTATATGAAGTCTCGACCTTTAAAGTGCAGAATTTTTTAACAGTTATGTCGCGCAACGGATGCAGCTCATACCTCTTTGTTACTTCACACAGAAGGTGGTTGTCGCGGGGTCGTGTATTGAACCGGTTTCTCGAACTTAAAGAACAGCTAAAAACTTTTTTTAAGGATGAAAATCAAGACACATTTCATGAGCTCTTACTAAGTGATTCTTGGTGTTTTGAACTGTCGTATCTGGCAGATATTTTTCATAAGCTGAATGAACTGAATGTTTCGATGCAGGGTTGACATGAAACAATAATCTCAACCAATAAAATGAAAGGTTTTAAAAGAAAACTTAGTTCTTGGAAGTCTGCAGTTCAAAAAGGAGATTTGTCGAACTTTCCATCTCTTCTTAATGTGGCAATAGATAAAGATCTGGGTAAACTGAAAGACCGCATTTGTGATCACATATCAAGATTGCAAGATGCAATAGATGCGTACTTTCCAACTATTTCCACTACGAATCTCGAGTGGGTTGTCTCATCATTTGATTTCGTAGATATTGCAGAGGAAATAGATTTCACTGCTTGCGAACGAGATGAATTTATTGATCTTTGCGCTGATTCCACACTCAAAGGTAAGTTCACCAAGAGTGAGGCGTCGGTGGCTAGTTTTTGGCTTCAACGGAGAGAGGAGTACCCTAACCTAATGAAGAAAGCAATTAACGCACTTTTGCCCTTTTCAACATCCTATCTATGCGAGCAAGCATTCACTGCTATGGTGACAATAAAATGCAAAGCAAGAAATAGACTGAATAACCTTGAGGACGATTTGCGTGTTTCACTGTCAACTGTAAGACCCGACATCACATATCTGTGCTCTTTAAGCATCAATCACAAGTTTCACATTAATCATTAATCGAACAAAATTTATTGATGTATTTTTACTCAGTGATTATAGTAAAGTTTACTGTATTATGTTATGGTGTACGTTATTATTATATAATATTTCAATAAATTAACATATTAAGCTTAGTTTTCTTTTAATTCAAGGAAGGGTGCCCCTAATGTTTGTTATTCCCAAGGGCGCCGTGAACTTCAAAAGGTTGGGAAACACTGCTCTAAGGCATACTTTGACTCCATCGCTGCATCTAGTCTTCAAATACATCCTCTAATCATGTGGTAATGATGCAAGCTCACTTGTAACTAGGGCCCGAATTCTTAGCTTTTTACAAATGTCCTCGACATTTAAAGAAAAATATTTTCAACACTTTAATTACACACTTCCAATGGTAAATATATAATATGTCCTAATTTGGCAGTTTTACTTTTTGTATTTACACACATATTGGTCAGCAGGGGAAAGAGAATGACTTAGAACACAAAACACCCATGTCCAAGGCGAGAGTCGAACCCGCGATTCCTTGCGCCAGTCTTTTCACTTTATTGTAGGTATATAGTCGAGATTTTCATTGTGGTTTCTTCCTTTACTTATATCGCATACAAAAACATGTTCTTCAGTTTTTATATTTTAATTTATTTCTACTTTCTCTAGCACATAGTGGATAGAATTCCACCAAACAATTCGATAGCGAGATTTCACCGGAAATATATGTTTTGAAACCCTCTGAAACAAAACAAAAACAAAGAAAAGGCTATTTTAGAAACATGTATATCTGTGTCTATGGGCAGCATAGCTCAAAAACAACAAATCGGATAAATACCAAACTTTGTAATTATGCTATCTTCCAAGGACGTGACACAAAGGTTTTCAAGAAAATCGCCCCATGCCCAACTACCCTTTACAAGGAACATTTTTCAAAATTTTGCTTTTCTCAAAAATGGCTCTAACGATTTTCATTGAAATGCCATGATTAAAATATTTTCATGACAAAAAATGATATGGCGCTTTATTTATGGACGCTCTTTAACTGCTGTGTTTCTCAGCGTCCCATTCTATACTGGGCGTGAAAGATCGCTTAATTTTGCTCGGAGGCCTCTCCATCAAGCTTGAGGTTCTTTTACGTGCCGTAAATCTACGACACGGGACCAACGACTTTGCTTCCCTTCCGAAGGAAGCAATATACTAAGCATTTTACGCCCGAAAAATGGACCGTCCTCCGCCGGGTATATGGTAACCATTACACCACGGGAGGCGAGTTCATGACAAACGAAATGTATAATTTGAATTTTCTGGGTATAGCCTCACATTCTGTATAACGCTTGTATAACTGATAAACCGTGAGAGATTGACAAAAAAACTTTCCACACAAAAATGTAGATCTCGTTAAAAACAAATAATTTATGTCATATACATTTTTCCGTAAATTTCACCGTTTTCGAGATATTCCGAGTTAATGGTTTCAGTTTTAAGGTATCTTTCTTTTCGTATCTTTTGTTTACTCTTAGCAAGCAAAGAGAACTGAATTTCAATTGTTACACACAGTGACATTTCACATAAAACATTTCACCATCACTTTATCCTATGTATTCCTTATTTCTCTTCTTTACAAAGAAGTAAGCAATAAGGGAGTTCTGCTAGTGTTTATCATAACGTAGATAAAAGAATAATCTTTTGTAAGAAAAGTTCGTTTCGGAACAGCTAGAGAAAGTCAAGTGAATAGAATGGCTATGGCATTTATTTTTCGGGCATAAAAATAGGTAGCATGGCTTCCTTCGAAACGGAAGTAAAGCCATTGGTTCCGTGTCATAGATCTACGGCACATAAAACAACCTCAAGCCGGATTAAGAGGGCAAACTTAAGGGTTCTATTAGCCCAATATAAAATGGGACCAGGAGAACCACCCGTTAAAGAGCGTCCATATATACAACTCAATTTCACACACACTAGAGAGAGAGAGTCTTCCAACATAATTAGCAGTTCCAGCAAAGAAGTACCTCAACCAGTGAGAATTGGACAGGTATTCTTCGTAACTGAAGAGAATTATTAAAATCAATGAAGCTTATTTTTAATTTCTCTACACTACTATGTACCTACTCCACCCAAAAATTTGATACCACGATTTCATCGGAAACATGTTTTAGGATCTCTTATATCCAAAAAAAAAGCATTCTCAGAAAAAAGGTCTGCGCGCGCGCGCGTGTGTCTGAACATGATAACTCAAAAACGAAAAGTCGATAGAATACCAAATTTGGTATTTAAGTTCAGTATCTTCCAGGGATGCGACACGAAGATTTTGTAGGAAATCTCCCCACCCCAAACTACCCTTTACATGGAACTTTTTTCGAAAATTTGTTTTTCTCAAAACTGGCTCTAACGATTTTCATTAAAATATCGTATATCAAAGATATTTACCTGACAAAATGTATAGCTTGAATTTTCTGGGAATGGCCTATAAAGACTACTTTATTCTGGATGAATTTCACGGAATTTTGCACAACTGCTAAACCGTAAGAGATGGACAAAAGCTTACAACACAGAAAAAAGTAGAGCACGTTAAAACACACAATGTATGTTATATGCATTTTTTTCGTGGAGTTGATCGCTTTTTAGATATTCTTTGTTTTTGGTTTCAGCTTTAAAAACTTAACTTTTCTCATACAGGAATTTGTCAACTAGTGTCCATACAAACAAAGGAACTTGAGTCACATAGCAACCAGCTTTTGACTATCACTTTAACCTATGGTACTCCCTTATATTACTTCTACTTACAAGGAAGCAAGTAATAAGACTATTTCTACTAATTTTTTCTCGATTAGCATGAAGTAAATAGAAGCATAAGCTTTTTAACAATAACTTGTTGCTGAGATGTAGAGAAAGTCATGTGAATGGAACCCATAACATTTTTTTTAATATTATTTATTTAAGGTCGCAGAACTCAGTGTTGTTTGCGACCACAACATTACAATAACAAAATACAAACATTATATAATACCAATAATGGAATAACAACTATTTCTAAAACTTACATAGGTAATTAACAATATCATTACAAATCACCAAGGAATACAAAGTAATGTGTTGCAGCTTAAATTGATTTAAAAAGAAATATCTTTAAAATAACGAATAATATTATGAAGGAACTTAGATTATTCCTAATGGTGGTTTACTACTGCACTCTGTCGGCTCTTCTTTGGATATTAGGAGTGCGTTAACTCTTGATCTTGTCATTAAAACTTGATATGTTCTCTGTGTGGTCACAAGCTTTCTAATCTTTTTATTTACGAATGTCAGTTTTGATGCAAGGTATCCATAAGATGACAATTTTTCAATGAATGGATCTTGTGTTAGTATATCTGCTGTCCACGGGCCACTAATTGTTGTATGGAACTGAGGGAGTCAAAAAAATAATGAAATGTTGGTGCTCCATACTTTTTACTTTCTCTAGCCCGCATGTACAATATACATAGGTGGTGGATAGAGAAGTTCCACCAAAATATTCCATGTCGAGATTTCACCAAAAATATATGCTTGGGGTCCCCCGAGTAAAAAAAAACAACAGCAAAAAACACACACATTTTTACTTTCTCTATACGCACTATGTTCATAGTGTATAAAGAATGTATTGCACTCCACCAAAAAATTCGATACCGAGATTTCACCGGAAATATATGTTTTAGGGTCACCTGTATCCAAAAAAAAGTATTTTCAGAAAAAGGTCCGTGTGTCAGTGTCTGTAAACACGATAACTCAAAAACGAAAAGTCGGTAAAATACCAAACTTGGAATTTAAGTTTAGTATCTTCCAGGGATGCGACACGAAGATTTTGAGAAAAATGCCCCCACCCGAAACTACCCTTTACATGGAAGTTTTTTCGAAAATTTTGATTTTCTAAAAAATGGCTCTTAACGATTTTGATTAAAATATCATATATTAAAGATATTTACCTGACAAATAAAATGTATATCTTGAATTTTCTGGGAATAGCCTCTGAAGACTACTTTATTCTGGATGAATTTCACGGAATTTTGCTGCTAAACTGTAACAGATGGACAAAAACTTACAACACAAAAATGTAGTGCACGTTAAAACACACAATTTATGTTGTACACATTTTTTTCGTGGAGTTGATCGTTTTTGAGATATTCCTTTTTCTTGGTTTCAGCTTTGAAAAACATACTTTTCTCATACAGGAATTTGTCAACCGCTGTCCATACAAACAAAGGAACATCAGTCACATAGCAACCAGATTTTGGCTTTCACTTTAACCTATGGTAGTCCCTTATTTCGCTTCTACTTACAATAAAGCAGGAAATAAGAATATTTCTGCTAATTTTTCTCGATTAGCATGAAATAAATATAAGATAAGCTTATTAACAATAATTTGTTACAGAGATATAGAGAAAGTCATGTGAATGGAACACATCAGATTTTTAGAAAAAGATCTGTGTCTGTGGACAGCATAGCTCAAAAACGAAAATACCGTTAAGTGCCAATCTTCCAAGGATAAGACACTCACTCAGACGGAGTTTTCTTTACCACAAATCTCACATCGAACCCGGATCACCTAGATGAGATACGAACGATCTAATCACTCAGCCACAGTTATTAATTATGCATTTAAAGATGCTGAAGTGAAACATTCACATCACTTTCTCTACTTATTCTGCAACAGACTATTCTTATTTAAAACTTATTCTTCTACCTACCTCATGCTACATTAGGTGCATAAACATTGACAAAAATGATTTTATTACTTATTTCCTTGTAGATACATTGGGAGCAGGTGAATACACCGGGCTTAAGCGATTGCTAATTATTTTCAAGTGGGTTGCTATGTAATGGAATTGAAATTAATTTCTCCCTGCATGACTAGGACGTGGAAAAAAAAACTAAAACATTTAAAACAATAACGAGCAATATCACTGATGTGACCAACTCCCCAAAAATGTATCTAAAATAAATGGTCTGCTTTATCGACATCTACGTTTTGTGTGGTAAAATGTTGTGAATCTGTTGCGATTGACCACTTCTGCAAGGTCATCCAGACTAACGAGGGCATTAGAGGCATTCCCAAAAAATTCAAGATACACATTTCATTAGTCATGAAAAAAATCTTTATATAAGTATTTTAATCTAAATGTTTACAGCCATTTTTGAGAAAATCTAAAATTTCGAAAAATCTTCCATGTAAGGGGTAGTTTGGAGAGAGGGATTTTGATGAAAAGGTTCGTGTCGCATCTTTGAACCTAAATGCCAACTTTGGTATTAAATGGATGTTTATTTTTAGTTATATTGTCCAGACGTACGGGAACCTTTATACCTGGAATTCAGGGAATCTCAGAACAATTTCAATTAAATTTCGGTATCGAATATTTGGATGCAATACAAATCCTCTCGTTACTATACATAGTAGAGAAAGTAAAATGTATCACCTATCTTAATGGTTAGACTTAGCTAGTTAAAATGTTATGTGAGATTTGTTTTATGTTTTGAGTAGGTATGGCAAGAAAGCGAATCATAAAAAAAGTAGATAAACCGCCTTAAAGGAATTGCCTTCCTTAAAATGCAATTTGCTTAGCAATGAAATTTTGGCGATTTCCAAATGTATTTCTGATCATTGCTGGTCGCAGATTACGTTAGATGTACACGGAAATATCTAACCTCAAATGAGTGACATTTCCACATCAATTGCGAAATGTGGAAGGAAGTTTAACTATTTCTTTCTATGACACAGCACATTTCATCCCATTCTGATTTAGTTTTAACATGTTGCGTGGCAATGCAGCATGAAACATGTTGCACTTCATGTTTTAAAAGGATCCCCTGAATATGCCGCCAAAAGTTAGAGAAGCTAGCGCCTATTTAGTTTTAACGTGTCACGTGGCAATGCAGCATGAAACATGTTGCACTTCATGTTTTGGAAGGATCCCCAGACGTGAGAGAAGCTAGCGCCTATTTAGTTTTAACATGTCGCGTGGCAATGCAGCATGAAACATGTTGCACTTAATGTTTTGAAAGGATCCCCTGAATATGCCGCCAGACGTGAGAGAACCTAGCGCCTATTTAGTTTTAGCATGTCACGTGGCAATGCAGTATGAAACATGTTGCACTTCATGTTTTGAAAGGATCCCCTGAATATGCCGCCAGACGTGAGAGAACCTAGCGCCTATTTAGTTTTAACATGACACGTGGCAATGCAGCATGAAACATGTTGCACTTCATGTTTTGAAAGGATCCCCAGACGTGAGAGAAGCTAGCCCTATTTAGTTTTAACATGACACGTGGCAATGCAGTATGAAACATATTGCATTTCATGTTTTGAAAGGATCCCCAGACGTGAGAGAAGCTAGCGCCTATTTAGTTTTAACGTGTCGCGTGGCAATGCAGCATGAAACATGTTGCACTACATGTTTTGAAAGGATCACCTGAATATGCCGCCAGACGTGAGAGAAGCTAGCGCCTATTCAGTTTTAACGTGTCGCGTGGCAATGCAGCATGAAACATGTTGCACTACATGTTTTGAAAGGATCACCTGAATATGCCGCCAGACGTGAGAGAAGCTAGCGCCTATTCAGTTTTAACGTGTCGCGTGGCAATGCAGCATGAAACATGTTGCACTTCATGTTTTGAAAGGATCCCCAGACGTGAGAGAAGCTAGCGCCTATTTAGTTTTAACGTGTCGCGTGGCAACGCAGCATGAAACATGTTGCACTTCATGTTTTGAAAGGATCCCCAGACGTGAGAGAAGCTAGCGCCTATTTATTACTTCTTTAAAGGCAACTTACATGTTAGTTTGACCTGGGGAACAACTCATCCTTCTCGTCTCCTGTTTATGGTTATAACTTAAAACATTTAACTTGACGCCATATCTAACCCCACGTAGCACGGGTAGCGTTTTCAACTATGATGATTTTCTTAATTGTGCTCATCTTCCCTCTTCTTTAAATTGTTTTACAATGGCTTTGGAAGCTTTTTATGGTGCATATATAACATATCGAATGACCAACTGCTGAATTCAAATTCAAACAATCCTTTACTTTGAATCAGTACCAAATTTGATTTGGCAACGCTTAAGAAGTGACAATAACACCAACTTGCCTTAACATCATCTATTTTGACATTCTTCCAAGTTCTGGAAATACTGTTTAGCCTATAAATACCCTTTGGAGGTGAAACAATCTTCGATCGGAAAGGTAGGATAAGGTTTCAGATAATTACAGTAGGTAAATTTTGAAGCCTTTATCATTCTCTTTGGTCCTTTAATTATTATATAGCATAACAGCTACAGTTTTTACATATTACAGAAACCCTTACCGTTTACACGAATTGTATAGATGAACGGTGAGCTCACAGGCTACCATGTTAACAGTTTCGGAAAAGAGAGAAGTTTATAAAACATTTCGGACGTGGCTCCCTATACCGTTAAAACCTGACTGACGCTTAAAGCCCTCATTGTTATTTTTATTATTTTTATTATTATTATTATTATTATTAGTATTATTATTATTATCATCATTATCATTATTATTCAAGTAGATCAGGTTGGGCAGTTGATAACTTTTTATTTGATGATACCTTTGTGTATTAAATTTCATCATTTAACCCAAAATATTAGTAAATCTAATGTTTTAAGTATGACGGTTCTGATGAAATCACCTTTGGCTAGCTCATGTAACACATAGCCAACATCTACCTAAAACTGTTTACTATCCGGTGTCCGCCATTTCTAGATTCCAAGAAGGATTATTGCTTATGTGCATAGTTTATAACTTTCATTTTAAAGAGTTACAACAAAGATATAGTTTATACATGAAACAACTACGTTTTATTTTTTTTATTTTAACGATAGTTGATACATAACAAATATATTTGATGTTCACTGTATCTTGCGTCATTGACTCCATTCCCTTACCATTGAGTGGGGAAGAAAAATAGAGCGGCCATATAGCGGCAAATAAATATGTACGTGCTCTAGGTGTTCGTCTCCAGGATAGCTTCTTTGCTTTAAAAGATAGAAGGAAAGGACAGTTAATTCATAAAAATGTATTTGAATTTCAGTGCTGCGTTGCGTCATTTTCTCGATAAACTGGTGTGTTACCCTCAAAATGAATGGGGAGAAAAAATAGAACACTTGGCAACACATCACCGTAGTACCACTGCCACATGACGGCTATTAACCGATTGCGTTCTCTTGGCACGGTATACTGATTCATATTTTCCCATACGATCTTTAAACATTTTCTTTTACACAAACCTTGTCGTGACAATAATGAACACAACAACAAAATAATTGTTCAATTTGCTGCAGTCGTTCGGAAGTGATGCGTGTACATACGTTTCGGCGAAAGATAGATTGATAGATTTAATCCTTTGCTTTCGGTTTGTGTACTACATTGTTTTACTGATCGATATAATAATAATAATAATAATAATAATAATAATAATAATAATAATAATCTGCTGTTCGGTCTATAGAAGCATCCGATACCTCCATACCATACGCTGCTAAAAGACGCAGAGTGAAATTTAAAACTTGTAGTCATTCAAATTGCTAACATACTTTGCAAGATATATAAATTATTTTACACATTGTATTACGTAAATATACTGTAAAGTAAATATGTTTCACGCGTCTCAAAATTTGAGAAAATTGGTTGGCATTTTCTGAACTGGAGCTTGGACTACACGGAAAAACTTTAAATGGTGATATTTCAATAATGTTGATTATTGAATTATTATAATCTTTTTAAAACGTTAGAATTGTTTTTCTCTAAAATTAATAACTTCATTCTTTGAAAACTTGCTATTGGTGTTAGGATAATTTTGTATTTTGTGGTATTAAAACGGTTACTTCTGCACATTTTGCAAAACTTTAGTTGTATTTAAAGAAAAACTGAGACGCTGGACCATTGTGAAAGTGTTTTATGAAAGGAAACTGATGTACTTCATGAACTTTAAATGGATGCAGAGCCCGAAGCAAAGGAGGGTAACTAAGGAGACTAAAAGGTACCTATATAAAATCTGATGTGTTCCATTCACATGACTTTCTCTACATCTCTGCAACAAAGTATTATTAAAAAGCTTATGCTTCTATTTACTTCATGCTAATCGAGGAAAAATTAGCAAAAATAGTCTTATTACATGCTTCCTTATAAGTAGAAGCAAATTAAGGGAGTACCATAGGTTAAAGTGATAAGCCAAAAGCTGGTTGCTATGTGACTGAAGTTCCTTTGTTTGTATGAACAGGAGTTGGCACATTCCTGTATGAGAAAAGTAGCATAAGTTTTCTAAAGCTGAAACCAAAAACAAGGAATATCTAAAAAACGATCAACTCCACGAAAAAAATGTATATTACATAAATTGTCTGCTTTAACGTGTTCTACATTTTTGGTGTGGTAAGTTTTTGTCCATATTTACGGTTTGGTAGTTATGCAAAATTCATCCAGAATAGAGTAGTCTTCAGAGGCTATTCCCAGAGAATTCAAGATATACATTTTATTTGTCACTTACATCTTTAATATACGGTATTTTAAACAAAATCGTTAGCCATTTTTTAAGAAAATCAAAAATTTCGAAAAAAGTTCCATGTAAAGGATAGTTTGGGTGGGGGATTTTTCTCAAAATCTTCATGTCGCATCCCTGGAAGATACTAAACTTAAATACCAAGTTTGGTATTTTAGCGACTTTTCGTTTTTGAGTTATCGTGTTCACGGACACACGGACCTTTTTTCTGAAAATGCTTTTATTGGTTTCAGGGGACCCTAAAACATATATTTCCGGTGAAATCTGGGTATCGAATTTTTTGGTGGAGTGCAATACCTTCTCTATACACTATGCACATAGTACGTGTAGAGAAAGTAAAAAGCAATTTTCGATTTCTTGACAGATTGTAGTCAAAATTTCGCTCCCAGTGCCCCTTAAAACGTTAACTATACATCGTTAAGAAAACAGCGTACACTCGACCTAAGGGAAGTATTTGTTACTATTTTTCTGCATTAACAAAAACTTACAGTTTGAGATTTGCTACTGAAAGAGTTGCCATTTCATCTCTGGTATTCATCCAACTCAGTAGAGGCAGAAGCTGAATAAAATAATATAAACCATTTCAATGCACAGACGCCATGCTACAAAGGTCATATAGCTAAATGAAACTTCGCAGCCATTGCTATTGCGTTCAATAGATTCCACATAATAGATAAGTAAGAAGAAAGATTTGGAATAAGCATTAAGGAAGCTATTATATTTAATATACAGTTAAACGTGTTATATTATCATTCTGATAATTATTAATTAAAATATAAATTAAAAATCATAATGTTAAAATTGCTGAATTTGTTCAGAATACTGGCTACCTGAAAAAAAAACACACACACGCACGCACGCGCACACACACACATACACACACGCGCGCGCGCACCCTAGAACAGATAAATTTCTTTGCAAAATCCATCCATAGCCAGATTCTATCCAAGCCAAAAAAAACAAAGTGAAATATAGGCAAGTAGAATGTCAAAAAGGTTTATTCATGTACAAATAAATTTTTATCTTCTGAGTGAGTTGGTTAAGAGCTATTAACAGCTAAATTAAAACACTATGTTGTTTCTTCAGTTCCTTTGTTCGCCAGCGAATATTTGATTTCACCCATTTCAAGCATACTCGAGTTCGGCCAGCAATAAAGCGTGCAGATTTTCCTCACATAAAAGCTACAGAGCCGATGATTGAGATGTCTAACGATCAACAGTAGAGTTTATTTTAAGACAACCCTAGCATAAGGCGAAGCGTAACGTTCCTTCGGCTCGTCTCGCTGCGCTTTTGCACTTCTCTGGCTAATGGCACCAAGGTCATTAAGATTGCATTTGGCTGTCATACAAAAGGAAGGAAACGTTTAAAAGTTAAACCAATCTGGTCTTTAACGCACAGTCGAGTGTTAAATCAGAAGGTATTATTACTCGGCGTACAAATATGTTACGTTCACATGGCTTTCTCTGCCTAATATCCTTATTATCATATATACACATTCTGCAAACGCTTATAGAATTTTTTTTTTATTCAGAGGATCCCAAAACATATATTTCCGGTAAAATCGTCCGGTATCGAATGTTTGGGTACAATACAATACCTTCTCTATACACTATGTACATAGCATGTGTAGAGAAAGTAAAAATGTAGACGTCTATGCGTACGCTTTTGTGTGTGTGTGTGTGTGTGTGTGTGAGAGAGAGATAGAGAGAGAGAGAGAGAGAGAGAGAGAAAACACCATAATTAAAAAATAAAAAATCGGTAAAATATCAAACTTGGTATTTAGGTTTATTATCTTCCAAGGATGCGCACGAAGGTTTTGGGAATAATTCTCTATTAGCTCTAACGATTTTGATTTAAATACCGTATATGATATTTTACACAACAAATAAAATGCATAGCTTGAGTTTTTTGGGTACAGCCTCTGAAAACCTCTTCATTCTGGATACTTTTGCATAATTGGTAAACCGCTAAGGCAAAAACTGGCTGCACAAAAAACTTAGATCCCGTTAAAACATAAAAATAATGTATTATACATTATTTTTGTGGAATTAAACCATTTCTGAGATATTCCTCTTAAAATGCTCAGAAATGTTCTGATACGGGACTTTGACAACTGATTTCAACCATATGGCATTAGCTTTTATCGCTTTAGTCTAGTGTACTCCCTTATTTCCCTTCTACTTACAGGGAAGCAAGTAATAAGACCATTTCTGCTAAAGTTTATCTCGATTAATTTGAAGTAGATAGAATAAGATTTTTAACAATTTCTTACAGAGATGCAGAGAAAGTTATGTGAAGATGTTTATATGACAAACTTTCTTCTTTAATTTTCTGGGAATAGCCTGTGAAGACCTCGTCATTCTGAACGTATTTTGCATGACTGGTAAAGCATAAGAGCTATGCAAAAACACACTACACCCAAAATCTGATGCGTTCCAATCATATAGTTCCATATACAAGCTATTCTTATAAAACATTATTATTTTGTTTTTTCTAAATCATGCCGATCAAGAAAAACATTAGCAGAATTATTGGTCTTATCACTTGTTTCATTATAAGCAGAAGGGAAATAAGGGAATACATTATGCTAAAGCGATGGTCAAATCTTTTAAAAGCTAGTCGCTAAGTGAAACAACTGAGGTTCGGTTTGAGAGAAGCTAAGATAAATTAAAATTGAAACCAATAAGGAATATCTCGAAAACGGTCACGTCTACAAGAAAAATGAATATTACATAACTTGTGTGTTTTAACGAGACCTACATTTTTGTGTGTTAAGTTTTTGTCTATCTCGTACGATTTCGCCGGATCAAAAATTCTGCAAAACTCATCCAGAATAAAGAGGTCTTCAGAGGCTATTCCCAGAAAATTCAAAATATACATTTTATTTCCGATGTAAATATATTTAACACACTGTATTTTAATCAAAATCGTTAAAGCCATTTTTGAGGAAAACAAATGTTTCAAAAACATTTCCTGTAAAGGATAAATTGTAGTGGGGGGATTTTCTTGAAAATTTTCGTGTGCATCCTTGGAAGATACTAAACCTAAATAACAAGTTTGGTATTTAACGGTATTTTCGTTTTTGAACTATGCTGGCCAAAGATACACATATATACACGCGCGCGAGGGCCCTTTCCTAGGAAAACTTTATTTTTTTATTCACGGTATCCCGAAACGTATATTTCCGGTGAAATCTCCACATCGAATTTTTGGGTAAAATTACCTACTCTACGTACTAGAGAAAGTAAAAATGTAGCTGTAGAGTAAACCGTTTCAGTTTTAAGCTACTTAAACTTTTCTCAAACGGGAGGTTATCTTTCGTTTCATCTCTCCCTTTTTTTTTTTTTTTTTTTTTTTACTTTCTGTACACGTACTATATACATAGTGTATAAAGAAGGTAATGTAATCCACTCAAACATTCAAAACCGAGTTTTCACAGGAAATACATGTTTTGGGAAACCCTGAATCGAAGAGCATTTTTTATGAAAATGACCGTGTGTGTGTGTCTGTGGGTAGCATAGCTCAAAAACGAAAAGTCCGTTAAAAACCAAACTTGGTATTTAGGTTTGGTATCTTCCAAGGATGCGATACGAAGATCTTCACGAAAATCCTCCCACCCCAACTACCCTTTTCATGGAACTTTTTTCGGAAATTTTGATTTTCTAAAAAATGGCTCTTAACAATTTTGATTAAAATATCGTATATTAAAGATACTTAACTGACAAATAAAATGTATATCTTGAATTTTCTGGGAATAGCCTCTGAAGGCTACTTTATTCTGGATGAATTTTACGGAATTTTGCATAACTGCCAAACCGTAAGAGATGGACAAAATCTTACCACACAAAAAATGTAGAGCAGCACGTTAAAAGAAACAATTTATGTCATATACATTTTTTCTTTTTTTTTTTCGTGGAGTTGATCGTTTTTAAGATATTCCTTATTTTTCCTGGTCGTACAAAACGAAGCGAATTTCTGTTTGACATAGCGACCGACCGCCTTTTAAAAAGACTGTCGCTTTATACTAGTGTATTGCCGTATTCCCCTTCTCAATATAGATTCGCTTTAGTTGGAAAGGGTGTGTAGAGTGCGAAGCGATAATCAAATGTTTGAAAACAGGTAGCACTACGCTACGTTAGAAATTCCATACCCTCTCTCCATCATATCGTTTCCCACTTTGGTATTGTATTTTCGTTTTTGAGCTATGTTGTCCACACACACACACACATGGATATTTTTCTAAAATGTCCTTTTTTTGGGATTCAGGTGACCTCAAAACTATATTTCAGGTGAAATCTCGACTTGGAATATTTGGATGGAATACAATGCCTTCTATTGTACGTGTACAGATAATAAAAATGAAAAAGTAACAGCAAAGAAGAAGTAAAAACGCGTTCCCCAAAGTCAAATATGAAAATCGAACCCAAAATTGCTAGCTTATCAGTTCAACACCGTGACCACAAGGTTATGGAGGTACAATTTGGTTGCAGAGCCGTAAATATTTCTTTTTATAGTCAATTATTAGGACGTAACATGGCTAAAGAGTACTTATATGATCAAAACCTGAGCCTGCAGGATGAAGTCCAAGTGAACGTTTCAGACATCAAGATGGCGGTCTTTAGAGCTATGTGCAAGTAAAACGAGGGACACAAGAGATACGCAGACCAAGGAAGCGATGGACGGACTGACCTGTGACGTCAGACCAGGCAATCAATGCCTAATCCGTGAACTGGAGCAACAACGAGAACTATTAACTCCTCCTGGAGTCTATAAAGATAGGTCTGATGTTTGCAAAGAGTCGAAACTGTTTCCCTTTATCAAATGCCCGGCTAAGATAAAACTTCAGAGGAAAGCGATTATCCAAACGAGAGTAGTAATTGTTTAAGGAACAAAAATGTTACAAATAAATCGCTTAAAGTTTGACTACCTAGGATTTATCCAACTGAACTTAAATTTTTATACATCAAGGATCTAGCAGTTGATTTCTTAACTGGTGTGCAAATGCAGTTCCTTAAAGACAAGAGTGTCTTCTTTTTTCTTTTGTTTGCTTGTTTTACAATTTACAAAGGTGATGTATGGTATTGCACCCACAGGATTTTCTCTAGCTGTTCCACAAACTTTCCTTTATCTACATCATGTCAATTGAGATGATCATTAGCACAAGGTCTAATAACTTGCGGCCGTTTAAGTAGAAGGAAAATAATGGAATGCACTATGCTAAAGTCATAGTCCTATGCTTTAAAAGCAATCGCACGTGAAAATAAATGAAACTCGCTTCTTTTTTGCATTCCCGGGAGTAAAAAGAGATGAAACGAAGGTTGACTTCCCGCTAGAGAAAGAATAAGTAGTTTACAATGGAAACCAAAAACAATGAATGCCTCGGAAATGATAAATATGTGTTTTATATTATTTTATATGTGCAATGTATATATCATTTTATATGTGCAATGTGTGTGTGTGTACATATATATTATATGGCAAAGTATATGTTTTAATGTAATATACATTTTTTGTGCAGTAAGTTTTTGTCTATCTCTTACTGTTTAGGAGCTATACAAAGGTCATCCAGAATGAAGAGGTCTTCAGAGGCTATTCCCACGAAATTCAAGATATGTATTTTCTTCGTCATGTAAATATCTTAAACATATGGCAGTTTAATCAAAATCGTTTAGAGCCGTTTTTGAGAAAGTCAAAATATTCGAAAAATGTCCCATGTAAAGAGTAATAGGGTGTGGAGGAATTTTCTTGAAAAGACTTCGACTCACATTCTTGGAAGATACTGAGCTTGCATACCTACAAAATGTTGAAAACAAATTGATACAACAGCACTCTATAAAAATATCTGCAAGTCGCAAACACTTCAACCTGGAAAGTTGTATTTTGAAAACTTGCATTTCTTTTTGCATCCCACTTAAATCTTGCTTAAGTATTTACATATACATCTAAACGAAAGAAAACTTGTACCCAAAATAGTGAATATTTACAATGTTCACTTGAGGATTTTAAACCGAAATTCACACACATGATGAGGTTGAGAAGTGAATATAATTGTAAACGGAGCTGTCAATCACTAGGATCATATCAACGCTGCCGGTGTACCTGATTTCTTCCCGCAACAGTTCTTTTACATGTAAGTAAATGTACTGACTTGGGATCTGAGGCATCTAGACCGACAAAATGTAGTTAAGGCACACTCAGAACCACTACATGAACGGGACCGAACACAAATATCACGATCGAATCCCAATGTTTAATGCGAGTGTCTAATTTAACCTCACTTCTTTCGTGACAGAAAGCAAAACTGGGAGTAAATTACTGGATCATTTAATTGTGGATGCAAGTGGATAACTTCTCTAGTAATTACTCATTATTTTTCTTTGTACAAATTTATGAATAAACACGGCTATAGAGTTGTTTCGAAACGACACGAACGAATACAACAGGCCTACAGCTTATACTTGCATTAGTCCAATTCGATATCGAGCTTCAAAACTCTCTTTAGTAACATCGGACCTCTTTTTTATGTAATATTGAAAATTAAATCATTTTGAGATTAGGCAGCGCAGAAGCGCTTGTGTGTGATGCGCACATTATTACTCTTCAGAGGAAGTTTTTTGCATGTATCATGTAAACAAACTGTTTCTATCAGTTGGTTATAAGAAAACCTGGCCTTGCTTTCAGGTAAAGGGGCAAAGGAGATTGCGAAACGTACGTATTAATCTCGGGCATCTTGTACTTATTAACTTAATCATTTTATAATTATACACAACTTACTGTAAATATCATGCTAAATATATAAATGTTCCATTCAGTAAAATAAACGTCTTGTTTCACTACAAAAGGGGTTTGTTTATGTTAAACTTTATGTTCAACAGCTGGGCTTTCGTAAGACAAGGAATGTTAGCTAACCACTTGCAGCATGCCGGTATGTTTACGAAATTAGGAATTTGTACTTCCCAATCTACCTGCGTTACCATGGTAAATGACTAATCCTCGTTGACCAGTTTCTTGATGTACCTTTATTGGCGTTGAAAACTTCATTTTCGTTTCACAACATCGACGTCTTGGTTCGGTGTCGTTTCGAAATAGCTTCTATATTTAGCATTCAAGCGCCAAACCAAAGGACGTACATATTTGCTTTGTATTTAACAGCCAAATTCCTTTCGTTTCGATAGGTTTCCGTGAAAGAGTTGTTTTGCACATAATATCTGAGAGAGGGAGGGGAGGAAATGCAAGAAAGGAAGGAGGGAGGAGAGGTAGAGAGCAGAAGTGCAGACTAATGTTTTAGATAGAAAGCAGTTTGAAGCAGTTTTGTTTTCTTCAACTTTCTGCTTGGCCATTATTTGAGCTAAACATACTAAAACAAAGAGGTAAAATGGACGTAGTGTCTTCATATGTTGTCCTCTGGATTGCGTAAAACACCAGTTTGGAATATGAGGTCCGTATCCATATTTGCCCCCCACCCCTTTTCATCCCACTTCCTTTCAAAATAGATCTCGTTTATTTTTCAATTTTGAAAACTTCAGAAAGCTTTTATTCATCGATTATCTTAAATGCAACTTTGGGTGCAAAAGAAACAAAAACGTTCATTATTTGCTAAAGCTCGCAGGCAATACCCATTAAATAGTTACTCGGCCACACAATGTTTAAAGCTCTATTTATGTTATTGCTTTTATACTAAGAGAATAAGATCCTGGTATGTATGAGTCGAGCGGATTTCTTTCTTCTAAGCCTTCTCTGTTGTGCAAAACCTACATGGAAATAACGGAAAGTATTCTCTCCTCTCAGAGATCGCAGTGGTTCTCGTCAACCTGAGTTTATGATGAAAAGTTTCCTAAATTCTTTCCGATAAGCATGTAAAACACTATTGTTGTATGCTGGGGATCCCGTGGCGGTACAGTACCTGCTCTAGCCGGTTCAATTTCCGGCTGGAAGGGGAAATTTTCTCTAGGCACGGTTATTCCCTATCCTTCGTGTGTGTGTGTGTGTGTGTGTGTGTGTGTGTGTGTGTGTGTGTGTGTGTGTGAGAGAGAGAGAGAGAGAGAGAGAGAGAGAGAGAGAGAGGTAATATACAAATCCCGAGAAAAACTAGAAGTCCAATGACAACTGTACGCGAGTTAACATTATTGTCGATAGGTAATTATGTTCTAGAAGTAAACTGTTGTCGATATGATCATTACAGTTAAATGGAACAAAAATTATGAAACGCCACGCTTAGTGTATTCACATATAAACATGCAAAGTGCTCTCAAGCAGGGACAAAACAGAAAGATTCATATTTTCCAAAAGCAGCCCTGGTTAAGATGCAACTTGTTTCATATCCCTGGAGAACTTAATGTTAACGCTGACTGGCATCGCAGTTCACACAAAATGGCGTGTTTATTCAAAGTGCATCGTCCTCCCTGGTGTAAAGGTAACACACGAGCCTCTGGTTCCCAAGGTCGCGGATCTAAATCCGAAGAAGGGCGATGGACTTTTTTTTTTTTGCGCAAAAATCCTTAGCATGCCTTCCTTTGGAAGGTAAGTAAAGCCGTCGGTCCTGTGTCATAGATTTACACATAAAAGAACTTAAGTCTGATAAAGAGGCCTCTGGGCAAAATTAAGCACTATTTCACGCCCAATATAGAGTGGGACGCTAAGAACTATACCATTATAGAGCGCCCATAAATAAAACTCAATTTAATTTAATTTATTTCAATTCTGCTATTAAAAGCAAGTTCATTCTGAGGCCGCCTGTCTTTTATTTAGGGAAACTTTGCTATATGCAGAGACACTTTCTGATGTCTACGTCACATGTCCTCATGTACTGCCAAATGTTCAGATCTTCGAGAGAGTTAGTATTAATAGTATTGGATGTACAACTTTGCTTTCGTGTTTTTTTTTCCGGCATTCAAGGTTTTATTGTAAAAATGGTCATATATTTACGATTTAAAATATTGTCCATCACTGGCCACTATTTCAACCCACCTTTCAGGCAGCGTATGCATCCTTTGTCGGAAAAACTGATCATCTTTTGAGACGATCCATCCAATTATTGACTTCTTCATAAGAACGAAAATGTTAGTCAGCTAAGCCGTGTACCATTGATCGAAACAAATGATAGGCAGAGGGAGCAATGTCTGGAGAATACGGCGGGTGTGGCAGGACTTTTCATTTCAGCGTGTCCAAATATGTTTTGATCGACCTTGCTACATTGAGATGCTGCAAAGTCACTTTATCTGCTCTCATATTGCGGCCTCTTGTCTTTCAATGCTCGGTTTAAACTCGTTAACTGCTTTCCGATGCAGATTTCTGTGACTCTTTCAGTCGGTTTTAGCAGCTGATAAAACACTACGTCGAGATGGTCCCACCAAATACTTGTGGGAGCATAGCCGGGAAGTCCCCATAGTTTTCTGCGCTTGAGGTTATCGTAATGAACCCATTTTTGTCACCAATCATTATGCGATGCAGAGATCCAGCTTTGGCTCTCAAGCAGATATTCACAAGCAAACATCTTTCGGCTTCAACTCATACAGCACATTAGCTTCTTTCTGAATCATTTCCATGGCTTTGGGGCGCTTTGAAATGGCTTGTTGAGTCACTCCTAATGATCCTGTCAAGTCTTCTTGCATTTGACACGAATCCTCGTGAATGACTCCAAATCTATATCTGAAAACCTCTTCCACCACCATGCCTTCTTGGATGTCAAAATCACCGTTCGTTGAAACTACTCACGACACGTACTTTCTCTAGTAAGCTAGTCACAAGTATTTTAGAGCATTCGATGATGATATCTTCATATTGAAACAGAAAATCAAAATCTCTCGCAAATGACGTATGCCGACATTTTTCAACGAGAATACCCTTAAGCTACGGACACAAAGCCACTAATTTTCAATGAGGTTATGTTGACAAATGTCCGAGCTTATTATACGAAGTGTTCATCTGTTCATTTCCACCACAACTTACTACAAAAGCAATCTAATGGAAAACGGCGGAAGCAAAGGTGTACACTTGTGTAGCTTGGGGAAGCTGCTGTGATGAATCAAATGTTCATATTCGTGAATCTTTTGCTCTCTGACATGTCATTAATTAAGAATAAAATACAATATATATATATATATATACATGCACACATACTGCCGTGCAGTAAGGAGCCATGCTCATACATCAGTAAACCATTCAAATAACAGATTGCACATACACAAATATAAATACATACACATTTTATAATCCAATTCAGTAATTTACACATGGAAAAACATATGAACTGAAACCTCGCGATTTTTTTCAAAATGGAGATTTTCATGGTATGTTTTTTATATTTGTCAAATATACCAGCTAACACTGACTGAAATATACAAATTGCTAGACAATTCTCCTCCCTAACGAGTTTGGTGAATGTATGGCTCAAACTTATGTTTTCATTCCAATATTTTTCTAGATGACGACCCGCTCTTATGCATAAAATCAGGTAGATTGCTTTGTCTTGTTGAACGAATGAAGCCAAGTCCCTAGAATCATCTTATGCAGTTTACTGGTATCAATGTCTCGAAAGCATACAACTTGTAATAAGATGGCACAGATTATTAGCAAACAAATACGCAGCTCATATTATCTTAAATAACCATCGATCAAGGAATAAATAGTTAACTATTATATGCTCTTCAACGTCAAGGCAGCTTTATTGGCAACATATTTATTAGTTACTCCGTAGATATGCCGACTTGCCTTCTGTGTACGCGTTTTCACCCCTACCTTACATTCACATGACTGTCTCTAGCTGTTCTACAAACTTCTTACATAAGATTATTCTGCTTTCTGCACCTTGCTAATCGAGGTACTCATTAGCACAATGTCCTTATAAGTAGGAAGAAAATAAGGGAATTCACTAGGCTAAACCGATAGTCAAATGTTTTAAAAGCTGCCGTTATGCGATTGTCATAACAAATCGCTTCTTTTCTTGGCTAGGAGTAGAACAAAAGAAAAACAGACACTCCCGTCTGAGAAAAGTGTAAGTACTTCACAATCGAAACTAATAACAAGGAATATCTCGAAAATGGTAAGCTCCACGAAAAAAATGTGATTGATATAACTTGTGTACATTTTTTGTACTGTAAGTGTTTGTCTATCTCTTACGGTTTACTGGTTATGACAAATTAAGCAAAATGCATCCAGAATAAACAGATCTTTAGAAGCAATTCCCAGAAAATTCAAGATATACTTTTTATTTGTCAGGTAAATATCTTTAATATACGATATTTTAATCAAAACCGTTAGAGCCATTTTTAAGAAAATCAACATTTTCGAAAAAAGTTCCATGTAAATGGTAGCTTGGGGTGGGGGGATTTTTCTCAAAATCTTCGTGTCGCATCCCTGGAAGATACTAAACTTAAATACCAAGTTTGGTACTTTAGCTACTTTTCGTTTTTGAGTTATCGTGTTCACAGACACACGGACCTTTTTCTGAAAATGCTTTTTTTGGATACAGGGGGTCCAAAAACATGTATTTCCGGTAAAGTCTCGGTATCGAATTTTTGGGTGGAATACAATACTTCTCTATCCCTATGTACATTGTACATAAGGGGCTACAGAAAGTAAATATTATAGATTGTTATATTGTTCTGTGAAAGACAGGTTTAATGCTGATTGATTCAGTATTAGATAAAAACAAATTTAAGAGCTGAAGGCTATAAGAATTCCTTTGCTTGTGCATCAAATCACCTCCTAGCGCAAATCTACGTTTACTATGCCATTAACAGTATTTATCAAAAGGTATGACCTTCATTGAGACTAGCCAACATAAAACAGTATAATCGTATATTAGCTTATTAAAGATGCTATGACTAAGGATACATTATCTCACGTCTTATGAGCTCACTTTGTATAGTGCATTATGAAAGAAAAAGTTCTGTAAAAGAATTCTGTTCCATTCTCTTTTCTATTCCGGGAAGTAAGTACATTCATAACCTAATAAAATGAGGCTCTTTGCAGAAATAGCAGTGAGTTTGAACTAAAGTATTCTGAATGTATAGCATATTCAAACGCTTCTCCAAGTTTAATATCAGTATAAAATGTCATTATAAATAATTTGACTAAGGATTAAACACGGTGTGAAAGAAGTATTAAGGAAAGTACTTAATAGAATGACAGGGTGTTCAAATTATCAATTAAACATTTTGAGGCTCGTGTGAATTAAAATAAATGCTTTACTCTCAACCGGCAGGTGAGTTATTCACCGTAAGATTTGTTTTTATAGCATTCAACTTGCACACTAATGGTTATTACAGGCGCACGTGGGTTTCGCTATCACATCCTCCTTATCAATCCTTATATGATAATCGTATTCTCAATTTGCAATTTTATCGAAAACATAATTACATATCACTTTCTCTACTTTTATATGCACTGATATTGCATGCGCCCAAGTGAGTGTCTGGACACTACCAGAATAAAAAAAATAAATGGCGTGTTATTTATGGACGCTCTTTAACTACTGTGGTTCTCAGTGTGGGTGTAAAGAGCGCTTAATTTTGCTCAGAGGCCTCTCTATCAGGCTTGAGGTTCTTTTACGTGCTGTAAATGCATCCAGTCCAGTGTAATTGGCAGGCTGAGGGCAGCCCGAGGTGTGCTAGACGTGTCCCTGTTCTCGGAGAGAACTTCACCACGTTCTGACGGGATTGTGGGTTTTGCAGGATGGCGGGTGTGTTTTGGGGTTGTGGAGTGACAGGAGGAGGCAAATATTGCTCCTCGACGGTTGCCTTGATGGTGCAACGGCCCTTGTGCACCGCTGGTATGTGTTAATCAAAATGTTTGTTTTGAGGTTTTAATTTTGAATCCAAGCAACTCTTGAAGGATTATAAGGAGCTTAGCCGTAGCAGCTGTTGGTGGTGCTCCTTCGTTACCGGGGATGCCCGCAAGCCATGCGGAGAAGCCGGTATCGCATGAAGCGGCGGTTTGTGGGATCGTAATCCCCAAGAGACTTAACGAGGGCGCTCCGATGGAATGGTAACCCTTCGTTGAATTTTGTTGCCCGACGCCTAATCTCGTCCTCCAGGTACGGTAGACCAGAGGCTTCGTGCAGGAGTCTCGTTGGAAAGCCTCGAGGCACAGGATAGATAGCCCGAAGACACCTATTCTGTGCCCGCTGAAGCAACAGCAGACTGGAGTCTGCCGCCATGCCCCAGATCTCACAGGCGTAGATTAACAAGGGGATTATGAGAGCCCTCAAAAGGCGCAACTTAAGGGGAACCGTCATCGAGGACCTCAGCATCGCGTACAGTGAGGCCGCAGCCCCATTGCCCCGGCACCACAGCCCCCTGATGTGCTCCCTACAAGTGACGTCCCTGTCAAGCTTCACCCCCAAGTAGGTGATGGTGTTGGTCCATTGTATCCTTCGTCTGAGGTACGTGAATGTGGGGAAGTTTGCGGGAAAGCGGCGCTTGGTGAAGAGAATAGCGTGGCTTTTCTCCGGATTTATGGACAATCGCCAACGCTCGCACCACTTTTGGATGAGGCAGAGGTGTCTCTGAATGGGGTTGAAGGCTCTGCGTGGGTGTTTGTTTGTACAGTATAACAGCACGTCATCAGCATACTGAGCTATGTTGACTTGCTGCACTGTTGGTAGGTCGGCCATGTAGACGCTAAAGAGCGTGGGGGAAAGTACAGAGCCTTCGGCGACTCCGCCTCTTATTGGCCTAGGTGTTGATTTGTGTCCCGCAACTGAAACTACAAAATATCTGTGTTTAAGGTATGAGTAGTAGGTGTATGATGTGTGTCGGGAGCTCCAGTCAGATGAGTTTGAGGAGCAGACCCGCGTGCCAGGTCGTAGAGAAGGCTTTCTCCACGTCCAGCGACACCGCCGCAGTGTAGGCTCTGTCCTGGAAACCCAGGGCAGCGGCCTCCACCACTCTCAGTAGCTGCTGGGGTGTAGAATGCCCTGTAAATGCATGACGTGGAACCAATGGCTTTACTTCCCTTCCGGGGCACTACCAAGGATAACCCAGTGCTACCGTTAAAATATTGTG
This sequence comes from Hymenopus coronatus, assembly GCA_030762935.1. NCBI lineage: Eukaryota > Metazoa > Arthropoda > Insecta > Mantodea > Hymenopodidae > Hymenopus > Hymenopus coronatus. Next base: position 2,888,252 of record CM060885.1, on the reverse strand, counting down.
ATGTTTCACAAATTTACAACATATGACAAAGCCTCCTCAGATACGCATTGGTATATGTGTAGGTCGCCATCTTGCACCTTCGCAAGAGACTGGGGTGACTTTGGATATACCGAATTGGGCCGACAAACTTTGGGAGCTGATACATAACTTTATTTTAAACTCTTTTTTGCTGCGCTAGACGAGTTAATGTCATTACTGCCTCCCGCCCAGGTAAGCATTTAATGCAAAATCAAGAATGCAAATTAGTATTACATTTATCTTAGTAAGGCATATAATCTTAATCCAAGAAACAACACAGAGCACATAAACAAGACACACACATCTCGTTGCTTACAGTCAATTACAGCTTTATTATTCAAAGCAAATGCTGGAACCCACGACCATTGGGATTAGCACAAAGAGGGCATGGACGTACCAGTTTTCTGCCGTACTCTCGCAAACACCAACCATTTCTCTGATTTTGCCAGCTGCACAGGTAATTCGTGCCACAAGGTCCTGTTCAGATTCAACAGGTGTTTCATACACTAGTGTCGGGGGTAAGATCAGGGGGGCGTGCCGGCCAGGCAATGGGTCCACCTCTGCCTATCCAGTGATTGCCGGATGTAGCCGCAAGATGACTACGTACTTCAGCACCAAAGTGAGCTGGTGCCCCATCATGTTGAAATCACATTTCCTGTCTGATATGAAGGGAAACTGTTTCCATTGTATTAGGCAAATTTTTTGCAGAAATAATAAGTAATTCTAAGCATTGAGTAGGGACGGCAAAATGTATGGCCCTAGTAAGAAATTATCTACAATACCAGCCCAAACATTAACACCAAATCTCAGTCGTCAAGGTAAATGGATTGATATTCAATTCAACGACCTAGAAGTTCAGCTTCAGACTACAACGACATAAAATGAAAAATGGACGGTAATTGTGATTATGATGCCACCTATCCACAGATAGTTAAATCGCGCCATCTTCTTGTCGCGAAGTAAAGTAAGGCTTGAGACCTGGAAGGCTGACTAGTGGACACGTGCACCATCTGCTTGGAGCGGAGAGAAGGCCTACTGTCCATCTTACAGATCAAACGAGTATCACGAACAAAGCCGTCGCAATAAAGAGACGTTAAATACATAGAATAACAATAATTTCGCATTGATTCTACCAGCTTAAGATTTTCAAGAAAATTGTGTCATACAATCCTTCACTTTTGAAAGTATCACCCCTCTTAAACCTGGATATGTCCGATATCTGTGTCACTAGTATGGCAAACAACTTTCAACTGCTCGCGCGCACGTGTGTGAGTGAGGGGGGCTACGCACTCTTCATTCGCATAGAAGGTATAAGAGTAGGACAAAAATATACTTCAGATAAAAAATCGGTTACTTTCACAAGACTTTCTTCAACAATGTATTCTTTAAAAAGCTTATTTTTGCACGCTAATCCAGAAAAATACATTTGCATAGGCACTTTTAATACACATTGAACATTCAAAGAAACAAGGGAATACATATGCTAGGCTTACGAGTCAAATCTGTTAAGATCTGGTCGCTATGTGATGAATTGAGATTTCGTTCTCTTTGCTAGACCAGGAGCAAGAAAAATTAATAACTCCTATTTGAGGTAACTATAACGATTTTAAAATTGGAACCAACAAGGAATACCTCAGAATCGGTTAACCGCACAATATAGACACAAATTGTCTCACACGACCTGCCAGTTTACAAAGTCATCCAGAATGAAGAGAATTTCTGAATGTATTCCCAGACAATATACGATATACATTTCATTTGCCATGAAAAAACGCTAATCTTATTTTATTTGATTACAAATTTATTGGAGCAATTTGATCACTAAAATTTTTCGAAAATTCTTCCATGTAAGGGGTAGTTAGGGAGCGGGATTTTCTTGAAAATCTTCGTGTGGTATCCTTGGAAAATGAACTTCAAATATCAAATCTGGTATTTAACCAACTTTTCATTTGTGAGTTGCGCTGTTCACAGAGCTAGCTCTCTCTCTCTCTCTCTCTCTCTCTCTCTCTCTCTCTCTCTCTCTCTCTCTCTCTCTCTCTCTCTCTCTCTCTCTCTCTCTCTCACACACATACACGATGAACTTTTTCCAAAAAGTCTTCCTCTTAGGTTTCAGCATGGTAACCGGTGAAATCATTTCAACATTTTGGGTGGAATACAATGTTCCCCCTACTTACTATACTAGCAGAGAAATTAAAATACAGTTAGTGCTTAATGATATGGTTCTAGCATCACTCCTAACTTTGAGATTCTACGCAGCTCTCACCACCTCCAACGCGAGGAACTCATTTATAACAAAAACTACTTTGCAAAATAAACCAATTTATTTTTGATCTGGATGTAAGACTTGTCTGATTTGATATCGTGATTAATACAGGTGATATCGTAGTAAATGAACAAGGAATATCTCTCAATTGGTGATAATACAAAAAGTCACTGTAGTGTCACGCCGTCAGTTTTGATTTTCAGTTTTCTTCCTCCTGTTTCTCATTCAGTTTGCTTTCGTTGTGAACTGGTTTTAAAAGACATATTTTAAGCTTTAACCCAAAATACTAATAATTATTTATGACATATACTATGATTGAACATATGTTTTAAACTACAAATAAAGGACAATTCCCATCTCGTATGAAGAAACTGCTTCATTGCGTAACAAAGGAATGGAGAGATCTAATGTCTTGTATAGCGTTATTCTGCGATAACATTTAACTTTCTACAGGAATGCTGGACATTTTACAAAGGTGGCTGTATAATATCAATTTAAATTCTGTTCTCCTCAGAACTGTTTCAAAGTAGTTGTTTTTATTACTTTCTCTAGACGTACTACGTACATAGTGTATAGAGAAAGTATTGCATTGTAACCAAAAATTCGATACCGAGATTTCACCGGAAATATATGTTTTGAGATCACCTGAATCAAAAAAAAAAAAAAAAAAACATTTTTAGAAAAATGTCCGTGTGTGTGTGTGTGTGTGTGTGTTTGTGTGTGTGTGTGTGTGTGTGTGTGTGTGTGTGCAGCATAGCTCAAAAACGAAAAGACCGTTAAATACCAAACTTGGTATTTAAGTTCAGTATCTTCCAAGGATGCAACACGAAGATTTTCAAGAAAATGACTAACGATTTTGATTAAAATATCGTATGTTAAAGATATATGCCTGACAAATGATATGTATATCTTTGAATTTTCTGGAAATTGCCTCTGAAGACTACTTTATTCTGGATGAATTTTACGGAATTTTGTGTAACTGGTAAACCGTAAGAGATGGATAAAAACTTACCATACAAAAACTATAGAGCACGTTACAACATACAATTTATGTAATATACGTGTTATTCGTGGAGTTGATCGTTTTTTAGATACTCTTTGTTTTTGGTTTTAGCTTTGAAAAATTTATACTTTTCTCATACAGGAATTTGTCAACACCTGTCCATAGAAACAAAGAAATTTCAGTCACATAGCAACCAGCTTTTGACTATCACTTTAACCTGCGGTACTCCCTTATTTTCGTTTCTACTTACAAGGAAGCAAGTAATAAGACTTTCTGCTAATTTTTCTCGATTAGCACGAAGTAAATAGAAGCATAAGCTTTTTAACAATAATTTGTTACACATATGTAGAGAAAGCCATGTGAATGGAACACATCAGATTTTTTTTTTGTTCTTGTGTTTATAGACAGGCATTCCTTATAGACTGAAGTTCCGTTCACATGACTTTCTCTACATCGTTGTAACAAATTATCGTCAAAAAACATATACTTCTACTTTATGGTAGTCGAGATAAACATAAGCAAAAATTGTTTTAATTACTTGCTTCCTTGTAAGTACAAGAAAATAAGGGAATACACTAGGCTAAAACGATAGTCAAATCTTTTAAAAGCCGGTTGCCACGTGGATGAAATTCGTTTCTATGCAGGGCCATGAGTTTACAACTTTCCGTGAGAAAAAACTTTAAGTATTTTAAATCTGAAATAAATAAAAAGGAATACCTCAGAAATGGTACACAACATATATGATACATTGAGTGTTTTAATGTGATCTACATTTTTTTTTTTTTTTTTTTTTTTTTTTTTTTTTTTTTTTTTTTTTTAATCTCTTACGGTTTACCAGTTCCGCAAAATTCACCAAATTCATTCAGAATAAAGAGGTTTTTAGAGGATATTCCCAAAAAATTCAAAATATACATTTTATTTAGCATATAAACATCTTTAATATACAATACTTTAATCAAAATCTTTACACCCATTTTTGAGAAAACCAAAATTTTCGAAATGTTTCCCATGTGAAGGGTAGTCTGCGGTGGGGGAAGGTTTCTCAAAATCTTTGTGTCGCATCCCTGGAAGATACTAAACTTAAATACCAAGTTCAGTATTGTACCGACTTTTCGTTTTTGAGTTATCGTGTTCTCACACACATACACACACACAAACACACGGACCTTTTTCTGAAAATATTTTTCGGGACACAGGCGACAGTAAAACGTTTATTTCCGGTGAAATCTCGGTATTGCATTTTTGGGTGGAATGCAAAACCTTCTCTATGCACTATGTACATAATACGTGTAGAAAAAGTAAAAATAAGTTCCTACGCTTTACTATTACGGATTTCTATTAATTATTAATACCCAGGACAGAAGTGAAGTGACAAAAGAGCTGGTATTATTCACTTGAATGGAAGTGAGATTTTTAATATATGCTGAACTAAAATATCACACTTTTTAATCTCAATTTCAGACAGTTTAAACCATTCACCCACCAATTATTAAGTTTAAATTTGTACTTTCTCTACACACAGTAGGTAAAGGTAAAGAAGGTATTCATTTCACCAAATACCGAGATTTCACCGGAAATACACGTGGGAATCAAAGAAAAAGGCATTTTTAGAATAAGTTCTGCGCCTGGCGCACGAGCGCGTGTATCTTATCTGTAGACAACATAAAACGAAAAAACGAAAAGTCCGGTTTAATACCAAGCTTGGTATTTAAGTTCAGTATCTTCACCTCCAACTACCCTTTACATAGAACATTTTGATTTCTTAAAAAAAAAATTACCGCATGTTTAAAACATGTTTGTTAAAAGCGAAACGTATATCTTGAATTTTCTGAGAAGAGCATCTTCATTCTGGAATGGCTTTTGTAAAGTGGTGAACCGTAGATATGCACAAAAAATGTAGATCTGGTTAAAACACAAAATGTATGTTCATATACTTTTTGTAGTATCAGCCGCTTTCGAGATAATTATTCTTTGTATTTCTCATCTTTTGTTTCATCTCTGTTTTGTTTTACGCCTGGTCATGCAAAGAGAACAATATTTCAGTTGTTACAAACATCTTGATCGCTTTAGATCTTTAAGACAACGATTAGAGAAATCCATCAGATTTTTCCGAGGAAATATAACGCAATATGGTGTTTTACAAGACAAGTTTTCTCTAACCTATCCGTCAATATGAATGTGTGTGCTCACATGACTTTCTCTGCAAACAATTGTTACAAAACATTATTCCTTTATCCAAATCGTGGTAACCGAGATAAACATTAGCAGTAATTGATTAGTGCCTTCAAAGTAAAAGGTATTACACTAGTCAAATCGTTTAAAACGCCGGTCGCGGTCGATCAGGAATAAAAGAAAAGAGATGAAACGAAAGATGACCTTCAGTTAAGTTGTGAAAGCATAACAAGGAATATCTGGAAACGGTTAACTCTACAAAACTAATGAATATTTTTATGGCAAGTTTATGTCAATCTCTTACAGTTCGTCAGTTACGCAAAATTCATGCAGAATGAAGAACTATTCAGAGGCTGAGACTAGAAAATTTAAGATAATCGTTTTATTTGATATGCAAGTATACTTAATATACGCTATTTTTAATTGGAATCGCTAGGGCGATCAAAACTGTTGCATATATACCTAAAGGGTACTTTGAGGTGGGGAATTTTCTTGGAAATCTCTGTGTCCATTCTTGGAAGATACTAAACGTAAATATCAAATTGGACATTTAACGGTCTTAATGTTTTATTGAGATGAAAACTAGATATCAATAATACCAGCAGTACACGTGCCGATAAGACCATAAATATAATTTACATTTGTAATAAACCCTACAGCTGCCGAACGTTGTGCAGTAGTTTCAAGTAAACGCTCGAGCCCTAAGCAAATGAGAGCGCAAATGAGAGCGCAAATGAAATTAGACCCCTATACTTTTACTTTCTCTACCAGGTTATTGCACTCCATCGAAAAATTCCATTATATACACGTTTTGAAGTACCGTGAATAAGGAAAAGGTCCCATGTGTAAACAGAATATGACCAAATGTATATATGCAACTTTCTGGAATCGAAGGCCTCTTCTTTTATAATGGCTATTGCATTACTGCATTTATACGCCGTGTTAGGTCATATTGGCGGCTTCGTGGCAATGGTATTAACCAGTTACGTTAATGTTTATCTTAACTTTAAACGCACACATTCACACTTCCGTTCATATTTCCAGAATCTGGATAGTGAATAATCTTGGATAGAGAAAAAGGGAATCGAACCGGGAACACTCGCACAGAAGGCAGATGCTCCACCAAGTTTTTCTTCGTTGTTGGTTTCAATTTTAAAATAGTTAATTCTTTTTTCAAATGGAAATATTCTCTAATTTTTTATTTTAAGATTGTTTTGATTTTCCCCTTTCCTGGTCAAGCAAAGAGAACAAACTTCAGTCAATACATAGTGACCAGCTCTTAAATCTTTTGGCTCTCTCTTCAACTAACTGTATTTTTTTTTAGTTGTATCCATACAGAAATATGTAATAGAAGCATTTCTAAACATGTTTTATCTCAATCAACATGAAGTAGTTAGAGAAATACACTTTTTTAAGAATACTGTGTTGAATACATACAGAAAGTAATGTGAATGTAACCTACACTTTTTAGTATGGGGCGAGAATTCCGATCCCACAAATGGAAATTATTAACAAATAATGAGTTATCAGAAATTAATAAATATTCATATTACAGGTCCCAGGGGAATAAAACTTGTCACACAAAAGCTGTAAACCTAGATTAATAAACAGCACCAGAAATGTGCATTTTTTGCAAGATTTCGACAAAAACAAAGCTAAGCGAAACCGCTGCAGACTTACACTAAGTATTGTTTTTCCAAAGCGAGTTCTACTATAAAAATCTGATGTGTTACATTCACAGGACTTTCTCTACATCTCTACAACAAATTATTGTTACAAAGCGTATGTTTCTATTTACTTCATGCTATTTGAGAAAAAACTAGCAGAAATAGTCATATTACTTGCTTCCTTGTAAGTAGAACCGAAATAAGGGAGTACCATAGGTTAAAGTGATAGTCAAAATCTGGTTGCTATGAGGCTGAAGTTCCTTGGTTTGTATGGATAGGAGTTGACAAATTCCTGTATGAAAAAAGTACGTTTTTCAAAGCTAAAACCAAAAACAAGGAATATCTAAAAAACGATCAACTCCACGAAAAAAATGTGTATAACATAAATTGTGTGTTTTAACGTGCACTACATTTTTTGTATTGTAAGTTTTTGTCCATTTCTTACGGTTTAGCAGTGAAGCAAAATTCCGTGAAATTCATCCAGAATAAAGTAGTCTTCAGAGGATATTCCCAGAAAAGATATACATTTTATTTGTCAGGTAAATATCTTTAATATATAAAATTTTAATCAAAATCGTTACAGCCATTTTTGAGAAAATCGAAATTTTCGAAAAAAGTTCCATGTAAAGGGTAGTTTGGGGTGGGGGGATTTTACTCAAAATCTTCGTGTCGCAGCCCTGCAAGATACTAAACTTAAATACCAAGTTAGGTATTTTATCGACTTTTCGTTTTTGAGCTAAGGTGTTCACAGACGCACACATAAACACACGCACCTTTTTCTGAAAATGCTTTTTTTGGATACAGGGGACCATAATACGTATATTTCCGGTGAAATCTCGGTATGGATTTTTTGGAGTGCAATACCTTTTCTATACACTATGTAAATAGTACGTGTAGAGAACGTAAAAAACAGCTTTAGATTAGCATAATACATTTTCACTACAATATACGATCTAGGTGGAGTGATAAAGAAAGGTCACCTGTCAATGCTTAATGCAGAATGAAAATGTGAGCTTTCAAATCACTACAAGAAGTCTGTGTAACACAATAATTTGCGTTTAGTTCTGCAGGTAACGAGCATGACCTGCTGCAGTTGCCATGGCAACCGACCCGCAGTTGCATAAGCATATCGGTTTGTTTGTTGGTTTTGATGTATCGAGGACTGCTACCTACACCTTGATGACAAATGACTGCGGTATACAGCTCTCTCCCGCTGTTTTTCGTATCCTGGAAAATGTTATTCTCAATCACACTCTCACATTTGTTTTGAGGTTTATGGGAGCGGAAAAAAAGAGCACTGTGTGTGTGTGTGTGTGTGTGTGTGTGAGAGAGAGAGAGAGAGAGAGAGAGGGAGAAAGGAGGACGAATCCTTAGGTTGCTCCCGTGTCGTAGGATTTACAACACGTAAGCAAACTTAAGTGGTAGGTATGGGACACTAAGAACCACAGTAATAAAAATTTCATTTGCGTGTATGAGAGAGAAAGAGAGAACTTGAGTCGGTCATCCTCCAAGGTTATCCTTTTTTTCAAACCAGGCGGGGGGTGATGGTCCTGTGACGTAGATACACGGCACGTAAAACAATCTCAAGCATGATGAAGAGGCCTCTGAGCAACATTAAGCGGTCTTTCACACATAATATAGAATGCGAGCTGAGATAGTTAAAGACCGTCCATAGCAACCAGCTTTTGACTATCACTTTAACCTATGGTACTCCCTTATTTCGCTTCTACTTCCAAGGAAGCAAGTAATAAGACTATTTCTGCTAATTTTTTTCTCAATTATTATAAAGTAAATAGAAGCATAAGCTTATTAACAATAATTTGTTGCAGACATGTAGAGAAAGCCATGTGAATGGAACACATCAGATTTTTTTAGTTATGCTGTCCACACACATGTGCGGATATTTCTATAACAAATTTTATTCAGGGGTTCTCAAAACATATATTTCCATGGAATCTAAGTATCGACTTTTTGTGTCGAATACAATACTTTTTCTACCTACTATGTACAATGCACGTAGTCCCAGAGAAAGTAATATGTAGAATTCAATTTAAACAACCAAATGTAAACGTTTGAACGCGCTGCATATAAGCTCGTTGCTAACTGTTATACAAAGAGCCGAGAATTTTTATTGTGACAGAAGTAACGTCAAAACAATGAAGTATAACACACATAATGGTCAGAAAAGTTGTAAGAGTATCACTAATAGGATCATTTTGCCTATTCAAGTTATTTCAAATTCAGAATATTTCTTCAAGATCTGAAGCTGAAGCAAGCCAACACAGGATTATGCGATGATTCCAAACCAGCAGTAGGCGCTAACCTCCCATCAACCACGCTTCCCATATCCCCTTTCGGTTTCCCTCCAGGAAAAAATGAATTAACACTTGTTAGCTACATAAATCACGTTGCTGTCAAAATTCGTAGAGTATTAAGACCTTTCCTAAAGGTCATGATGGCCAATTATATAAACAGGAGGATAATAATGGGTCTTGCTGCATTGCTGCGGCTTGAGTGCCGTTTACATAGTACGTGTATAGGCCTTTATTTTCTCTATACATACTATGTACATAGTGAATAGACAAGGTATTGTAATGCACCCAAAAATTCCATACCGAGATTTCACCGGAAATATATGTTTTGAGATCCATGAACCAAAAAATCTGATGTGTCCCATTCACATGACTTTCTCTATATCCCTGCAACAAATTATTCTTAAAAAGCCAATAATTCTATTTACTTTATGCTAATCAGAAAAAAAAAAAAAAACAGAAATAGTCTTATTACTTGCTTCCTTGTAAGTAGAAGCGAAATAAGGGATTAAAGTGATATTCAAAAGCTGGTTGCTATGTCAATGAAGTTCCTTTGTTTATATGAACTGGAGTTGACAAGTTCCTGAAAAACATAAGTTTTTCATAGCAGAAACAAAAAATAAGGAATGTCTCAAAAACGACGAACTCCACGAAAAAAATGTATATGACATAAACTATGTGTTTTAACATGCTCTAAATTTTTTGTGTAGTAAATTTTTGTCCATCTCTTACTGTTTAGTAGTTATTCAAAATTCGTAAAATTCATCCAGAATAAACTACTCTTCAGAGGCTATTCCTAGAAAATTCAGGATATACATTTTATTTGTCAGGTAAATATGTTTAATATACGAAATTTTAATCAAAATCGTTAGAGCTATTTTTGAGAAAATCAAAATTTTCGTAAAAAGTTCCATGTAAAGGGTAGTTGGGGGTGGGAGGATTTTTCTCAAAATCTTCGTGTCGCATCCCTGGAAGATACTAAACTTAAATACCAAGTTTGGTATTTTACCGACTTTTCGTTTTTGAGTTATCGTGTTCACAGACACACTGACACACACACACACACACACACATGGACCTTTTTGTGAAAATGCTTTTTTTGGATATTGGGGACCCTAAAACATATATTTCCGGTGAAATCTCGGTATCGAGTTTTTGGGTGGAGTGCAATACCTTCTCTATACACTATGTACACAGTGCATATAGAGAAAATAAAAAAGGATTTTAAGAAAAATGTCCGCGCGCGCGTAAGTGTGTGTGCGTGGGGGGAGGCAGCATAGCTCAAAAACGAAAAGACCGTTAAAAAACAAACGTGGTGTTTAGATTTGGTATTTTCCAAGGATGCGACGAAGATTTTCAAGAAAATCCCGCCACCCCAACTACCCTTTACATGGAACTTTTTTCGAAAATGTTGATTTTCCAAAAAATGGGACTAACGATTTTGATTAAAATGTCATACATTAAAGACATTTACACGGAAAATAAAATGTATATCTTGAATTTTCTGAGAACAGCCTCTGAAGACTACTTTATTCTGGATGAATTTTACGAAATTTTGCATAACTGTTAAACCGTAAGAGATGGACAAAATCGTACCGCACAAAAAATGTAAGAGCACGTTAAAACACATAATTTATGTTATACAAATTTTTTTCGTGGAGTTGATCGTTTTTGAAATATTCCTTTTTATTGTTTTCACATTTAAAAAACTTACTTTTCTCATACTCCTGTCCATACAAACAAAGGAACTTCAGTCACATAGCAACCAGCTTTTGACTGCCACTTTACCCTTATTTCGCTTCTACTTACAAGGAAGCAAGGTATTTCTGATAATTTTTTCTCAATTAGTATGAAGTAAATAGAAACATAAGCTTTTTAACAATAATTTTTGTAGAGATGTAGAGAAAGTAATGTGAATGGAACACATCAGATGTTTACTTATCACGTTTGCTCTACTTCTCTCCACTGCCTTCTCTACATATAATAGAACGATACCAGTTTGATTAAATATCACACTGCGTTAGTTTGATTATATTCAGAAACTACTGGCTTATCCGACATTATTCTAATGATGAATTTATGTACTTCGCCCCCAACCGTTCTTTATTCAATTACTAGCTGCCCGCCCCGACTTCGCACGGGTGGTGTACCTAATGAAAAAACTGAGACAAAATCTTCCGTTTACAATACGACCATGCAATGAAATAAAATTACAATTAAATAATTTTACAATACTTTATTGTAATGCCTTGTACAATTGTACTGTAATGTACAATATTTGTCGTTTTTCCTTCCGGAGAGAAAACAATGGTTTATCGACTCTCGAGCACGCAACGTATAACTGCCCACGGCAATTCAAGGGTCATTCCACACATCTCACGATTGACCTTGGGATTTATTGTCATTACGAATGCAAAACCTACTGGAAACTCAACAGGTTTAAATTCAAAATGGTATTCTTGGAATAAGTACATCCTCGCATTTGAACTTTCCTATGATAATAGTAGCTTAAATAAATGTTTTTAACACGAGTCTTCTTCCGGTATACAATTTCGGTTAGTTGAAATTGCGTAGCATAATTATCACCGAGTCAACCTTGAGCGGGGTGGCGGTAATCCTGGCAAATCCAATGAATTTAGAAATTCAGCTGGATAACTGATGACTTCATTTGGATCGATAATGGAATAGATCGACTTAAATGAATGCATTTGTCCATCAATTTTACTCTGGATTTTTATATTCAAATCATCTACATTCTTATTAGTTGCAGCTAAAATGGCTCGCTCGCTCAACCAAGCATGGTTTTTTGTAATTCACACCTATATTTGGGAACACTTTCGATATTAATTCTTCCTTTGACGCTGTGAAGTGACAAAACTTTGGTGGAAACGAAATGAGGCCAGTGTCTAATAATGCATTCGCATCTGAAATGCGCAATAAAGGGCAATGATCTGCGTAATGTAACACACACACACACACACACACACACACAGATGGATAGTTGGTATTGCGAAAAGGAGGAAGACAGTGTGGAAAGGATGACATGCAGTTAACAGCATGGGTAAGCAAGGTTCCCGTTGGAATAACAGCAATGGCAGCGCTTCCATAATGTGGCGGGTAAACGCTGAAATAGGTAATGAATTACATTAAGGAGAAAGTTCACAAAGTAGTATTCATGCTTCTTCCGAATCTCTTCCTTTCCTCTTACTTTTTTCCACCTCTTTATTTTCTTCTATTTCAAAACAGGCATTTTTAATGCTTTAGTTTACACACAATGCAGAAACCCTTAACATATAAAGCGACCCAACTGCCTGTATGTGACATTTGCAGATATCCATCCGCGCCGTTAAAAATGTTGCAGAACTCAACGGCGCTATTTCATCGAAAAAGTAGCCCGAGAGGAACAGTCATGAGACTTAGTTTTAACCTCTTGTTTATTAGCGGAGACGGTGAGAGGTCAGTTCCCCACTGAGCTGTTTGAACTTCGAATACCCCTTTGAGTTCTGCAACTCTCTGAGTTCAGTTCACCAAGTTAACCTTTCTGAAAAATAAGCACTGTCTACAATAGCGAGAAAAAAATAATATCGGTTGTTTAATTACACTTAGATTCATTGATTTCTCTCTCAATGCATACCCTCTAACGAAATGATTACATTACAAAAGAGAAAAAAAAGTTTTTCTTATCCAGAAGCTTTAGTGTATACATCTATAGCATTAGAATAGAGGCTATTCATAAGTTAAGATTCATTTCACTACAACGACATCTGCAATATTTGTTTTTGTTCCATTTACACCCCTACTTTAACTGCAGTGGACATATCGGTGCTATTTTATTTTTGAAACATATTACCTATTATAATGGAATTATCTCGTACACATTTCTGATTTTCTTTTGATTTGTGTATTGGATTTCTGTCTGTCTGTCTCTCTCTCTCTCTCTCTCTCTCTCTCTCTCTCTCTCCCTCATTCATATTTCCAGACTCTGGGGAGGGTATGCAATAATTGCCACACCTTAGCCGAAAACAGAACTCGGGGCCCCTCGCAAAGCGGAAGAGCCCAGCTCAGTATTTGATAAATGGCAATTGAAGTAATAGCTAAATATAAAATACAGTCTTGCCGTTATATTGTCCTGTATGCTATTTAAGTTTTATATCATGATGATTATGTGTTTCAGTAGGTAAATACAGAATTTCTTCATGGAAGTTCTACGAAATAGTTTATCAACAATCTGAACTAAACAAAAAACTGTGATTTGGTAAAGTGACAGGGAAACTCTTTGGAACTACGAACTCTTTGATATGTTTAACCTAAAATTGTATGTAAGCATTGTTTTTCCATTGAATGAAAATGATTTTACTTTTTACTTTCACTATACGTACTATGTACATAGTGTATATAAAAGGTATTGCACTCCACCCAAAAATTCGATACCGAGTTTTCACTGGAAAGATATGTTTTAGGGTCACCTGTATCCAAAAAAAAAGCATTTTTACAAAAAGATCTGTGTGTGTGAACACGATAACTCAAAAACGAGAAGTCGAAAAATACCAAACTTGGTATTTAAGTTTAGTATCTTCCAGGGATGCAACAGGAAGATTTTGAGAAAATCCTCCCACCCCAACTACCCTTTACATAGAAGTTTTTTCGAAACTTTTTAGTTTCTCAAAAATGGCTCTATCGATTTTGATTAAAATATTGTATATTAAAGATATTTGCCTCATAAACAAAATGTATATCTTGAATTTTCTGGGAATAGCCTCCTAAGACTACTTTATTCTGAATGAATTTTACGGAATTTTACGTAACCGTAAGAAATAGACAAAAACTTACCACGCAAAAAATGTAGAGCACGTTAAAACACACAATTTCTGTTATGTACATTTTTTCGTAGAGTTGATTTTTTATATATATATATATTCCTTGTTTTTTGTTTCAGCTTTAAAAAACTTAAACTTTTCCCATACAGGAGTTTGTCAACTCCTGTCCATACATACAAAGGAACTTCAGTCACTTAGCAACCAGCTTTTCACTATCACTTTAACCTATGGTACTCCCTTATTTCGCCTCTACTTACAAAGAAGCAAGTAATAAGACTATTTCTGCTAATTTTTTCTCGATTAGCCTGAAATAAATAGAAGCATACGATTTTTAACCATAATTTGTTGCACAGATTTAGAGAAAGTCATGTGAATGGAACACATTAGCGTAGCAGAACCAGCGACTCTGATGTACATGCAACGGGTTTATACTGAAATGTGTATGATTTGTAGTAGATTCAGAAATAATGCAGTCTACTGTTTGGCAGGAAGCGTTCCATTGATCGCGTTTCTGTGTACAGTTATCACTGCAGAATAGCGTGTAAATGTTTCCTCGAACGGATTGAAATAAGCATGCGCAGTCAGAAACAATCATACAGAAATGCGACTGACTGCTCCTAATAACATTTAAATGTATAGGTTATCATAAAACTTTTTGTCAAACACAAGACACCATTTCTCGCAACAATTAACAGTCGATATCACTGCCTCGCATTGCAACTTGACAAAATAATTGGCGGGCGTAGTCTCTCCATTTTTAAATCCAATAATAAATGACAAATCTTTAAAAATGAAGCTTATACAACTCCATGTGCGCGAGTTTTTAAAAATGTCCACTGTAGAAAGCCACCGTGTTCAGTAAGTGGCAAGCTTTAACTAACGGTTAGCATTATCTGCAAGAGAAACAACAGCCCGTTCCCCGTTATTTTATTGGTTATTTTTTGTAGCTTAACCTGGGTGGTCATATCGGACGATGAACGAAATTGCTTCAAGTCACTGGACAGGATAAGGAAAAACACCGAACTCGCGACCTGTTGAACGTGAGGCATTATTCCACATACAGAAATGCAATGGGCTGCCAGTAGCACCTTGGTGTCAGAAACTTGTGTAGTCCATTCAGCAACTTTAGGCTTGTAGCACGAAATAAAATCTGTGTTCGGTGTGTTAAGTTTCCTTACCCCGGGAGTAAACTTTATTTTTGGAACTTTCTTATCGTCTGGTACGGAAAATATCATTGCTTTGGTGTTGATTGAATTGAAAACTGATAAACACTGTAAACCTGTAGAGCACGTTACTGCACTGTATTCCGAAGTATTGCCTTTTTGCGATATTTCATTAGCACATTTCCTGTGAATGAAAAAGTTAGGGATAGAGGGAAGCGTAAATAACTCAAAAACCGATTTTTTGTTATGCGAGATTTTCACATTATAAATATTCTCTGAGCGTTTAAGTCATTTAATTATGGCGTTAACTGGGTCATTCTCCCAGATAATGTTACATGCTTCCACAAGTTTATATTATAGGATAATAGGTGCACTTTTCTCAGAAACTACTAACGTTAAAGAGCTGACATGTTTTGTGAAGTTACAAACCAAGCAGTTTAATAAAGTGAGTGGAAATATATTTTCAAATGCAACACACTGAATTTTTAGAATTTTGAAGTTGTAATTTAAGAATAAGATTCTCTCTATTGTAATTTTCATTAGAACTTAAATCTTACTATTCAAAAAAGAATCCCTCATTTTGTCCACCATGAAGTCGTTGATCCCACATGAAAAAATCTGATATATTACATTCACATAGCTATCCACCTATTCTTACAAAGGCTTAATCTTCCTCTTGTTCCATGCAAACCGAGTTAAACATTTGCAGAAACGGTTTTAATAAAGATGTATCCTTGTAGGTAGAAGGTGAATCAGGGAATACATTCGGCTAAATCGATAGTCAAATATTTTAAAAGTTGGTCGCCATGTCATCATATTGAAATTAGGTTCTCTTTGCATGGCCAGGAGTAGAATAACAGAAAAACGAATGACAACTTCCTGGTTGACAAAAGTATGAGTTAAAATTTACACCAATAACAAAGACTATTTCGAAAGTTGTTAACTTCGCAAAAAATGGATCTCACAAATGTATTTTAAGAAGATCTACCTTTTCTGTGCAGCAAGTTTTTGTCTCTATTTTACGATTTGCCAGTTATGCAAAAGTTACTAAAAATGAAGCTTTTAGAGGCGACTACTAGAAAATTCAAGACAAATATTTCATTTGTCATGAGAATATGTTAATATGTGGTATTTTAATCAAAATCGTTAGCAACTTTTGATAAAATGAAAATTTTCGAAAAATGTTTCATGTAAAATGCCTGTATATGTATGATGCGATGCTGTTTCTACTGCGTATTACTCAGGTTTTTTACCTATTTGCCAACGCAGCAATTGTATTACGGAGTACGGGCAACTTAAACGTGCCACCAAAACATCGCTAGTGGTATAATATATTCTGGAGTGCTCAACTGTTTTAGAACGGTTGTTTTTTCTGGTTGGTAGGTAGCAAGTATTTACTGCACGGCACCACAGGCGTGACTTAGGAAAACCTGGAGAGAGACAAAAAAAAAAAAAAACTATCAGGGAGGAACGGTCCTGACGGGATTTGAACCCAGAACTCCTGTTCACGAGTCCAAGTCTTAACGATTTCGACTACCTTGGAACGGTTAGTTACAACTATCGTGCTACTAGAAAAAATAATAATTGTATTTTCTAACTCTACTCTCACGATTCTACTTCTGCGTATGCTGTCCACTCAGGGCCTTCGGAATATCTCTGCTTACTTCACAGTATTATTTACATTTTGAAAATAAATACGTGTTTCCCGGTCATCTCAAATTATTTTGGGATGACATGCCACAATAGCGACTTACAATTTCTTAAGTACTCTGAAATCTGTGACATTTTACCACAAATTTTCATTATAAAATGATATGAATTGTAAACTTTAGAAAAAGATATCGATTTACACACTTTAGCTACCAATTAACTAAAGCTATAAATGGGCAGACGCATGTTTATTAAGTCACTCCAACTTTAAACCTTATTTTGTCGCAAACTTTTTTCTAGCACTTTTCCTTACCCAAATGCTCCACATGATACACATTTTCATTACTTTGTTTAAAAAATGTTATACTGGTTCTCAAAAGAACATTAATGGTTACATATATGTGTGTGTGCGTGTGTGTGCGCGCGCGCGTGTGTGTGTGTGTGTGTGTGTGTGTGTGTGTGTGTGGTGTCCCAGAATTCGACCGGACAAATCGGCAGAATTGTAGAGGGGTCCAAAACAAACAGTTTGAGATAGGGAACCTATGGGCTGTGGGTTCTAAATTCTTTGCTGCAACATGAGCTAGCACGCCACCGATCAAACCGCAGTGAACCTTGACGCTATGCTTAGCGTGTTGAGGGAGTTGAAGGTTCCAGCCCCCAAAGGTACATTTATGTTTAGTTGTCTCCTTTTCTGAATGTTGTAATGAGCCGTTCATATTTTGCTGCGTTACTCAATATCATTTATTCGTCACATTGCTCGTAGGTGCAACGGAGAATGGTTCAATACAAATTGTATTTAATATCTGTGTGGGTACACTTCTCGAAAGAGTTTCTAAAATACAGTGTTATCTACATTACAAATGAACAGCTTTCTCTGTAGTAAAACGAATTAAGAAGTGTGCACTAGTCTACCTGCAACATCCCTGCAAGAGGTATTTGGTAGCGAGGCGATGGTAGCACATCAGCTCTTAGGATCTGCGTTCAAACAATTTATTTCCTGACACATAATTACTATACACCTTTACAATATGAACACAATGTTTAGGTTTTCACAGCAGTTCAAGTGGTTAAAATGACATAATATCTACCTAGGATAAAATTAAAATAACGCTGTTCGAATCCTCGGAATAGCATACTTTATTATTCTACCGCTAAAATCATAGTTCACTTTCAAAGCATACATGACATGAATGTTTTCAACAAACCTAATTTTTAATTTTATTAACTTGCGCAGGCTGCTTGACAATTACTGCATTTAATATTGAATGCTACGTAGACATCATTCAGTCTTTTGAAATTAATTTGTGCTGCAGAGTTGATCGTTTCGGGTTCAGAAACTTACACTGAGTATGGTATCGTGGAGTTGGATGACCAGAGCCCTAGCTAACTACATACATATGATCTGAAAGAATTGGCAATTTTGCCAAACTTACAAGTGCAATAATTTTAAATGTCGTATTTATTGTGCACCAAGGTTGCATTCCTTCGACTACTGGCATACAAATGCGGCATTCTCAATGAAAATCTGTACTCACGTGTCCACATTCTTTTAATTTACGGCCATTGATGTGCTATACAGAGAAAATGCCATAGCTTTAACAGTTGGCAAAAGAAACAATAGGTTCCGTATCTCAAACTGTTTATCTAGTGTCCCTCTACAATCCTGCCAATTTGTGCGGTCGAATTCTGGGACAATCTGTCTGTGAGTGAATGTGTGTGTGTGTGTGTGTGTGTGTGTGTGTGTGTGTGTGTGTGTCACGGAGTGAGTGTATGTATGTGTGTGTGAGTATGTGTGTGTAAGTATGTGTGTGTGAGTGTGTGTGTGTGTTTGTGTGTGTGTGTTTGTGTGTGTCAGCGAGTGAGTGAGTGTGTGTATGTGTGTGAGTGTGTGTGTGAGTGACTGAGTGTGTGTGTCAGCGAGTGAATGTGTGTATGTATGTAAGTATGTATGTATGTATGTATGTGTGTGAGTGAGCAAGTGTGTGTGTGAGTGTGTGTATGTTGGAGTGGGTGAGTGATTGAAGGAGTGAGCGTGTGAGTGAGTGAGTGAGTGAGCAAGTGTGTGTGTGTGTGTGTGTGAGTGTATAAGTGTGTGTGTATGTGTGAGTACGTGTGTATGTGTGTGAGTGTGTATGTATGTGTGAGGGTGTGTGTATGTGTGAGGGTGTGTGTATGTGTGAGGGTGCGTGTATGTGTGAGGGTGTGTATGTGTGAGGGTGTGAGTATGTGTGAGGGTGTGAGTATGTGTGAGGGTGTGTATGTGTGAGTGTGTGTGTTTCTATATGTGTATGTGTGTGAGTGTGTATGAGAGAGTGTGTATGAGAGTGAGTGTGTGTGTGTATATGTGTGAGTGTGTGCGTGTATGTGTAAGTGTGTGAGAGTGAGTGTATGTGAGTGTGAGTGTGTTTGAGTGTATGTGAGTGTGTGTGAGCGTGTGTGTGCGAGTGTGAGTGTGTGTGAGTGTATGTGAGAGTGGGTGAGTGTGTGTGTGTGTGAGTGTGTATGTGTGTGAGTGTGTGAGAGTGAATGTGTGTGAGTGTGTGTGTATATGTGTGAGTGAGTGTGTATATGTGTGAGTGAGTTTGTGTACGTGTGAGTGTGTGTATATTACTGAGTGTGTATGAGAGTGAGTGTGTGTGTGTGAGTATGTGAGAGAGTGAGTGGGTGAGAGTGAGTGTGTGAGGGTGTGTGTGTGAATGAATGTGAGAGTGAGTGTGTGTATGTGTGAATGAGTGTGTGTGAGTGATTGTATGTGTGAGTGAGTGTGTGTGGTGTGTGTATGTGTGAGTGTGTTTGAGTGTGAGTGTGTTTGAGAGTGAGTATGTGTGAGAGTGAGTGTGAGAGGGGGTGTGTGTGAATGAGTGTGAGAGGGGGTGTGTGTGAATGAGTGTGAGAGTGAGTGTGTGTGTGTGAATGAGTGTGTGTGAGTGATTGTATGTGTGAGTGAGTGTGTGTGGTGTGTGTATGTGTGAGTGTGTTTGAGAGTGAGTATGTGTGCGAGTGAGTGTGTGTATGTGTGAGTGTGTGTGTGAGTGAGTGTATGTGTGAGCGTGTGTGAGAGTGAGTGTGTGTATGTGTGAGTGTGTGTTGAGTGTGTATGTGTGAGTGTGTGTATGTGTGAGGGTGTGTGAGAGTGAGTGTGTATATGTGTGAGTGTGTGTGAGAGTGAGTGTGTGTACGTGTGAGTATGTGTGTATATGAGTGTGTGTGTGTGTGTGTGTGTGTGTGTGTGAGTGTGCCAATTTCGAGAAATAAATGTCCTCTATTTTTAAACTCATTTACCTATAAAACAGCATTTTGTATGTAAATCCTTTTAAAAATGCATCAAGTGGCTCAGTTACTAGACATTGTGCACAAGCAAATGGAATTGAAGTTTTCAATTATAGGCACGTGCCTACGCGAGACTCCACATTTCCCTTCGGCTGAAGCTAACGGTCACCAGAGCAACTATGTGAAACAAGAACACGCTCGTCAAACCGGAAGTTCAACGTAGCAAAAATGGAACTGGCCATAAGTGGATTTACCGTGATAGCCCAATGACCTGTTGATTTGCATAGTATGAGGTATTATAAAACCTTACGAACAAGGCAAGTTTTTTTGTTTTTTTTTAAGATACATTTGACAATTTTGAAATGGTGTATAGACTTATTTTTCGCGAATTTTGAGCAATTTCATTTTTTCAGAATATATGTTTAGCGATAAATGAGAAATATCTAACTTTTTTTTTACAGAAAAATGCGCATTTATTTCAAGTTACAAGAATAAAACTTCAATTTCATATTTGCATCTTCATTCCCTGAAACTAAAGTTGTGTAAGAATTTTTAGAAAATTTCAGCGAAGAGAAAATTGAACTGAAAATTGTAGGTTGATAACAGATTCAATATTAGAATTTCAATCAAAAGAAAAATCTATAGCTCACCTGCCCGCTGAGAGCCAAATGTGAAACATTAAGAGTGTGGTCACCTTGGAAGCAGGATCCCAAGTTAGATATACAGTAAAAGACAATTTAAAAGTTTGTCTGTCGTATGACTTGGTTTTATTTTTTGTTTTTTTTGTTTTTGTTTTTGTTTGTCTTAACGTCCTTTAACCTGATTGGTCATATCGGACGATGAATGAAATTGGTGAAATGATGCTCAAATGATCTCGGGGTCCATGGAGCTTAAAGTTGCTTGACATTCGTCTTCTCAGTGCAAGGGAAACCCCGGGAAAAAAAAAACAACCTTATCCGGGTAACTCACCCTTAGCGAGATTGAATGTGAGGCAGACATGCCACCACCACACTACCCAGGCGAGCTTGGTCTAAATTGAACCCAATTAGGCAAAAGAAATTATATAACAGCAATATAAACTTTCGATAAGGAGATTTAAATAATGTAATGACATTTAAAACTAGTTGTATTAAATCTGATTTGCTTCTTTGTTACAACTTCAGCAGGTAAGCAATGGTAGTGAGGTAACAGCATTAAAAGCAAAAAGGTGAGTCTTATTACGTTTTCTGTGAAAAGTTGGGATAGTGATTTTTAATTTAGTTGCAACACACACAAGGACAACTACGAAAACAGAAAATGTCACAATTTGTAGTTGCAGTCTGCTATGTGATATTTGATTCTATTCATGACAGTAATTTGAAATAATAGGTTTTAAATTTGGAAATAAGAGCATTTAACATTAATGTTGCTTTACTTACCTCTCAATGTTCATTTCAGACTTATCATTATTGATTAATTATGCTCGAAAATTATCATGAAATTATGTCAAATGTTCAGCACCAATCAACTTAATTAAAATTTAATGCGAATTTTTAAAACAGTTGTCAACACAAAATGTGCCTGACTGCCTCCGTGGTCGAGTGACGTCAGCGAGCTGACTTCTCACCCGGGGGTACCGGGTTCGATTCCCGGCTTGGGCGGGGAATTTTTCTCTAGCCAGAATTATTCCCTATCCCCCACAGAGTCTGGAAGTTTGTATGAGTGTGAATGTGTGCGTGTTTGAGTAAAACAAAATGATTTAAAAATCAACGTAAAAAAAAAGAACCTACAGACGAGTTGTTTCAAGTGGAGCCCCGATATGATCTTAGATGTTAAAGGGGCCTCTGACATTACAAAACCTGTGACGATGCGCGCTTTCCCGCCACTAAATTATGTCATGTTCGTTAAATTTAAGGAATTGTTACCTAGCACTACTTAACCTTAGCAGAGATATATTCTCACAGTAAACAATCAACGACCTGTATATGTCAGCTTTCAATGCCTTTTCTACTCCAAAAGTGTTTATGAAAAGCTTCGCCACGTAAAAATTTAATGGCATTTAAAATTTGGATTGGGGGGGGGGCGGATTCATTACAAACGTCGCCACACCCCCAAATAGATTGCTGTACATCATTAAGTTTATCCGAAGCGCAAATGACCAGCTAATATTGACGCAAACTGAAAAAATGTATAAATCATTTGTAATAAATATGTACAATTTTAAGCTATAAAATATTACATCAAGATGCAAAATAACCTACAAGAAGCCAAGTACAGTGGACTCGTGATCATCTCAGTTAACTGCCTCGGCTGCAGAAAACTCCGGTAATAGCGAGCCACTGCGGGTGGTCTGACGTACTTTTGCGCTACTCTGGATTGATATGATGTAGTTCAGTAATTAGTTTGTCTTTTACCTAGCCACAAAGTGGCTCAGCACATGTTTTCTACTACACAGCGTGTATTTATTTATGATTCAGTGTGTTAACTCAGTCAACTCGCCAAGTGAAAGTAAGATTTTAGGTGTAAAAGTTCCCGGTCCTGCAACAATCATAAATTTTAAAATAAATTTCAGACCACATGAAAAAAATGTAAAAGACGGCGTACGGTTCTTACCGAAAAAACATTAGAGATATTGGTTATCGATTGAAGAGTCCCTTCTCTGAAAAAAAAATTGCTTAGGCGTTTTCCACATCAGGTAGACATTTTCTAATTAAAACAAAATTATTGACAATTTCTAATATAAAATAACTGTGATGCTCTGCAACAGCTTACACGGCCTATCTCTCGATGAGAACAATTGAAGGTGTTTTTTCAGGACAGAATTATCAGCTCCCTGGGTCCCCTGACCTATACCCCTACGATTTCTGTCTCTGGGGTACCTAACTTAAAACAAAGTGTACAAAACAAACCTACACACCCATGAGGAATTAAAACAAAATACCATCCAGGTGAACAACGACGAATGATGGAGAGTTCCCTAAAGAGGTACCAAAAAAGTATGGATAACGACGGTGACCAGTTTCAGCATCTCCTTTCCCAAGGTTGGTAAGTAAAACCTTTAAAAGTAGTTCATCTGCTTCTTTCTATGATAACGGCAGAAGGCGTCGAGTGGGCAGGCGGTTCGTACCTTTTTGACTCGCTTGTTAGGTCGCCTCTCGAAACTGCACTAATTATTATTACATTAATTCCATACAATTTGCAATTAATATGCTATGCAGTTTAATTAAAACAAACAAAACTACAATATATTAAATGAGATCGTGTGTTTTTAAATAGTTAACCCTTTTAGGTTAACCTCTTACCTCTCTTGGACGTTTACAGGTGTCTTTCTCCTCTCGTAATATGATTATTAAATATGTATAAATGAGAATACTTTTTTTACTTTCAGTATACGAACTATGTACATAGTGTATAGAGAAGGTACTGTATTGCACCCAAAAATTCCATACCGAGATTTCACCGGAAATATATGTTTTGAGACCCCCTGAACCCCCAAAAAAACATTTTTAGAAAAATGTCCGTGTGTGTGTCTGTGGGCAGCATAGCTCAAAAATGAAAAGACAGTTAAAAACCGAACTTGGTATTTAGGTTTGGTATCTTCCAAGGATGCGACACGAAGATTTTCAAGAAAATCCCCCCAACCCAAACTACCCTTTACATGGAAAAAAATTCAAAAAAATTTATTTTCTAAAAAATGGCTCTAACGATTTTGATTAAAATCTCGTAAATTTAACGTATTTACTCGACAAATAAACTGCATATCTTGAATTTTCTGGGAATAGCCTGTGAAGACTACTTTATTCTGGATGCATTTCACGGATTCTTGCATAACTGCTAAACCGTAAGAGATGGACAAAAACTTACCACACAGAAAATGTAGAGCACATTAAAACAAACAATTTATGTTACATACATTTTTTCGTGGAGTTGATAGTTTTTAAGATATCCCTTGTTTTTGTTTTCAGCTATGAAGAACTTATACTTTTCTCATACAGAAATTTGTCAACTCCTGTCCATACAAAGGAGCTTCAGTCACATAGCAACCAGCTTTTCACTATCACTTTAAGCAATGGTACTCCCTTATTTCGCTTCTGCTTACAAGGAAACAAGTAATAAGACTATTTCTTTTCATTTTTTCTCGATTAGCATGAAGTAAATAGAAGTAAGCGCTTTTTAACAATAATTTGTTGAAGATATTTAGAGAAAGTCATGTGAATGGAACACATCAGATTTTTTTAAATAGTCTCATACCCTTTTATGTTCACCACTTACCTCTCTTGGACTTTTACATGTTTTTCTCCCCTACCGTAACATTATGATTATTAAATATATATATATATATATATATATATATATATATATATATATATATATATATATATACATATATATATATTAACTAGCTGCCCGCCCCGGCTTCGCACGGGTGGTGTAAACTCTGACAAAATCTTCCGTTTACAGTACGACCATGCAATGAAATAAAAGTACAATTAAATAATTTGACAGCAATGCCTTGTAATGTACAATTTTCCTTCCGGAGAGAAAAACTTAGCGCCCCTACTTTGCAGACTCTCGAGCACGCAACGTACAACACGCGAAAAACACAATTCAAGGTATATTACACACTTGTAACGATTGATCTTGGGGTTTATTGTCATTGCGAATGCAAGGCGCGCTTAAATTTAAAACGAAAGTCGGTTGACATTAGTGGTGTTCTTGGAATAAGTATACCCTCGCCTTTAACTTCCCCATGTTATAGTAACTTAAATCAAATTTTTCATAATTTTTTAAGAGTGAGTTTGTTCTGCTGCATATTTTGACTGATTGATATTGCGTCATATAATTATCACCTAGTCAACCTTAGGCTGTAAATCGTGTGGCGGGAATCCTGGTAAATCCCTTAAGGTTGTGTGGAAAGGATGACATATGGAGGTAACAGCGTTGGCAACCAAGATGTCGTTGGCATAATAACAGTAATGGGAGCGCATCCATAGTGTGGTGGGTATACGCTGGCATAATAACAGTAATGGGAGCGCATCCATAGTGTGGTGGGTATACGCTGACAGAATAACAGTAATGGTAGCACATCCATAGTGTGGTGGGTATACACTGGCATAATAACAGTAATGGGAGCGCATCCATAGTGTGGCGGGTATACGCTGGCATAATAACAGTAATGGGAGCGCATCCATAGTGTGGTGGGTATACGCTGACAGAATAACAGTAATGGTAGCACATCCATAGTGTGGTGGGTATACGTTGGCATAATAACAGTAATGGGAGCACATCCATAGTGTGGTGGGTATACGCTGACAGAATAACAGTAATGGTAGCACATCCATAGTGTGGTGGGTATACGTTGGCATAATAACAGTAATGGTAGCACATCCATAGTGTGGTGGGTATACGCTGGCATAATAACAGTAATGGCAGCACATCCATAGTGTGGCGGGTATACGCTGACATAGGTAATGAATTACATTAAGGAGAAAGCGACAAAGTAACATTCATGTTGGCATAATAACAGTAATGGCAGCGCATAGTGTGGTGGGTATACACTGGCATAATAACAGTAATGGCAGCACATAGTGTGGCGGGTATACGCTGGCATAGGTAATGAATTACATTAAGGAGAAAGCGACAAAGTAACATTCATGCTTCTTCCGCATCTCTTTCATCCTTTACTCCTAACATTTTCCACCTCTTTCTTTATTTTCTTCTATGTCAAAACAGCAATTTCTAAGGCTAACAATGACGTAACTAAAGAGCAAGTAGATCCAGTTAGTCAATTGATAAGCTTTTATTTCATGATAGCTTTGTGTATTAAATTTCTCCATTTAACCCAAAATATTACTTGATCAAATGTATTAAGAACATCGCAATTGTAGTGTGATGGTGACGCACGTATTTTCATGTTCTTTAGCTAGCTCATGTATCACATAACGTCAAATAACCAACATCTGCAATAGGAAGTTAACCCTAAAACGGATCCCGTTATTTTCAGATTCTAAGAAGAGTGAACGGTTATGTGCATAGTTTATAACTTGTTCATTTTAAAGAATTACAACATAAATATACTTATTTCTTTGTTTAAACGATGTGACCAAGGGAACGATAGTTAATACCTAAGACATATATTTGATTTTCACAGTTATCTTGCGTCATTGTCTCCATAACCAGGTGCATGCCCTTAGCATTGAAGAAGAAAAATAGAGCAGTAGGTACTACGGTCTTCTGGTGGCAAATAATAAGTACGTATTTCAGGTGTTCGTCGCCAGCAAAGCTTCTTTATTTTAAACGATGGTAGTAAGTAAAGGACAGTTAATACATAAAAATGTATTTGAATTTCACTGCTGCGTTGTGTCATCTCGATAAACTGTTGCGTTACCTTAACATTGGATAGGGAGGAAAAATACTACCATCGCTATCTATCGGAAAATAAATAACTACTTACTATAGGTGTTCATCGTTAGGAAAACTTCTATGATTCTTTATTTTAAACGATAGGAGTAAGGAAAGGACAGTTAATATACAGGATGTTTAAAAAATACGGGGCATAATTTGAGGTATGCATTTCCCACATGAAGACAATCAAAATAGTTCATTATAACATGTGTCCGGAAATGCTTCATTTCCGAATTATGGCCTTTACAACATTGAAAGTCACACCTGTAGACAATCAAAAAAGTTCATGTCCGGAAATGCTTCATTTCCGAGTTATGGCCTTCACAACATTGGAATTCACTGGAAGGTTTTTCTTTCCGCAGGTCTTTGCCGTCAAAGGAGACATTAGGAGGGCGCTCTGATAGTTCATTCTGAGGAAGGTTACATTCAGTGTTCTTTAGGCGTTAAGACTGTGCGACATGTATTCAAATCAAGAGCTGACAGATATACACTTCATGTACGGTAAGGCGGACGGCAATGCTGCGCTGGCTCGTCGTTTGTACCAGGAGAGGTACCCACAGCGACAATGTCCAGATCGGAAGACATCTGTACGTCTCCATTCCCGTCTGTGCGAGTATGGAACATTCACCTCTCCTGGTTTGGGAAGGGGACGACCAAGATCTACAGGATGGAGGAGATTCTGGAGGCTGTGGACAGGACTCCTTCTATCAGCACACGACGGTTAGCGTTGCAAGTCAATGTTCCTCATACGACTGTCTGGAGACTGTTGAACGAGTATCAATTGTATCCGTATCATTTGCAACGTGTACAGGCCTGTCACCAGCAGATTACCCTGCACGAGTTAGGTTCTGTCAGTGATTCTTGCAGCAGTGTGGTGTAAATCCGAACTTTTCTGCCGTCGTATTATTTACAGATGAAGCACAGTTCACAAGAGATGGCATAACAAATTTCCACAATCAGCATGTATGGTCGCATGAAAACCTACGTTTAACTGTTGTATCTCATCACCAGGTGCGGTTCTCCCTCAACATGTGAGCCGGTATCATTGGTGATCGATTAGTTGGACCCCATGTACTTGTATACAGACTTACGGGGCAGGCGTACACAAACTTCCTGGAAAACACCATACCTGACGTTTTCGAAGACACTCCACTGATCAATCATCAACAAATTCACTTCTTGCATGATGGCGCTCCTGCACACTTCAGCCTTACGGCTCGCCGGTACTTGGATCGAAGGTTTCCTGATCGATGGATACGTAGAGGTGGCCCAATTGCTTGGCCTCCACGCTCACCTGATCTGAACCCTCTCGATTTCTACTTGTGGGGCCATTTAAAATCATTGGTTTATTCGTCTCCGGTGCCGAATTTGGAAACCCTTCGGAATCGAATTGTGGCAAGTTGTGAGGACATACGCAATACTCCTGAAATTATGCCCCGTATTTTTGAAACACCCTGTATAAAATGTATTTGAATTTCACTGCTGCAAATGCGTCAATGTCTTGATAAACAGGTGCGTTGCCTTAACATTGAATATATAGCAGTACTACGACCATTTAGCAACAAATAACGTGTACCACTGCCATCTGGCGGCCATTAACTGAAATGCGTTCACTTAGCACGGTTTTTATTCATATTATGAGATTTTAAATACTTTCCCGTACTATTTTTTAACATTTTCATTTCCACAAACCTTGTAGTGACAATAACGGAAAATTTTTTTTTTCAAGTTGATGCAGTCGTTGGGAAGTGATACGCGTACATAAATTTCAGCGATTCATTTTTATATATATATGGATCTGTTTGATTTACACAGTTATCTTGCGTCATTGTCTCCATAACCGGGTGCATTCCCTTAGCATTGAAGACGAAAAATAGAGCAGTAGGAACTACGGCCATCTGGTGGCAAATAATAAGTACATATTTTAGGTATTCGTCGCTAGGAAAGCTTCTTTATTTTAAACGATAGGAGCAAGGAAAGGACAGTTGATATAAATGTATTTGAATTTCACTGCTGCATTATACCATCTCGATAAAGTGTTGCGTTACTTTAACATTGGATAGGGAGGAAAATATTACTAAAGCCATCCATCGGAAAATAAATAACTACTTACTCTAGGTGTTCTTTGATTCTTTATTTTAAACGATAGGAGTAAGGAAAGGACAGTTAATATATAAAAATGTATTTGAATTTCACTGCTGCATTGCGTCATTGTGTCGATAAACTGGTGCGTTACCTTAACATTGAATGGGAAGGGAAATAAATAGCAGTACTACGACCATTTAGCAACAAATAACTTGTACCACTGCCATCTGGCGGCATTAACTGAAATGCGTTGACTTAGCACAGTTTTTATTCATATTATAAGATTTTAAATACTTTCCGGGACTATTTTTAAACATTTTCATCTCCACAAACTTTGTCGTGACAGTAACGAACACAACAAAAAAAGAATTGTTCAATTTGATGCTGGGAAGTGATACGCGTACATACATTTCAGCGATTCATATATATATATATATATATATATATATATATATATATATATTAAATGAGTTAGTTTTTTTTTTTTTTTTTTTTGTTTTTTTTAATAGTCTCATACCTTTTTAGGTTAACCACTTACCTCTCTTGGACGTTTACATGCTTTTTTCCTCTCCCGTAACATTATGATTATTAAATATATATTTATTAAATGAGATAGCCCTTTTTTTTTTTTTTAAATAGTCTCATACCTTTTTAGGTTAACCACTTACCTCTCTTGGACGTTTACATGCTTTTTTCCCCTCCCGAAACATGATTATTAAATATATATATATATATATATATATATATTAAATAAGTTTTTTTTTTTAATAATGTCATACTTTTTTGGGTTAATCTCTTACCTCTCTTGGACGTTTACAGGTTTTTTTCCCCCTCCCGTAAAATTATGAGTTCTGAATTAAGGTCCCTTTTCTTAGACAGGGTCACACATGTTTAAGATATTTTCATGACAAATGAAACGTATAATTTGAATTTTCTGGGAATTGCCTCATGTTCTCTTCATTCTGGTAAACCGTAAGAAATAGAAAAAAAAATCTATTTACACAACAAAATATAGATCTCGTTAAAACAGACAATTTATGTCGGTACATTTTTGGTTTACCTTTTCCGAGACATTGGTTTAAAACTTTTTTCAAATGTGAAATGGTTATTTGCTTTTTTAAAACTGTTATAACAATAAAATAATATTATTATCATTTGAGATCATACAAGCAGAATGGAATTTCAATGACAATCAGAGAACCACTATTAAAAGATTTGACTATCCTTATTGCCCTTGTACTCACAAGGAAATATGTAACCAAAGTAATTTCTGCTAATGTTTACCTCGATTAGCATGAATAATCTTTTACAAGAACAGTCTGTTGCAGATTAGGCATAGACAAGAATGTGAATCTAACGCATCAGATTCTTATACAATTGGTAATTCTGAACGGATATAAAAACATTTGCTACACGTAAAATGTTAGCATGTTTAAAGCATACAAATTGTCACTTTTTAAGCATTAACCACATCAGAATTATTCATTGTTATTGGTTTGAACTTTACAATGTTTATACGTTTTTAAGTGTTCAATCACCTTAATTACTTCTCGTAATATGCAGCCAGCATGTGTCTAACTATTGCTTCAGCCACTTCTGGATATGATTAACATGAAGCTTTTGATAAAATAGTTTGAGAAAATGAGCAGTAGCTATTAGAAAATAGGAAACAAGGCAGAAATGGACGCTACGCTGTAACCTTAAAGCCTATTTTTCACTTGTGTTATTTCGCTTTATATTCTCTATTCTCTACCCTAGTAGCGGAGATGATGATTTCCCTCAAAAATAAGACATGCGGATTTCAGTGTAAATACAAGTTTTGCGGTCCCCTGAATAAAAACCAACATTTTTCTTAGAGAAAACACACTCGCGTGTGTCTTTGAACAGTAAACTCGGAAACCAGACTTGAGATTTAAGATCAGGACCTTTCAAGGATGCGACACAAACATTTTCAATAACACCCCCCCCCGAACCTTTATTGGTAAAGTTTCCGAATATTACGATAGTCTAAAAAATACTTCTTAATAGTTTTGACTATGGTATTGATTGATATTTTCATGAAAAATGAAATATACTTTGAATTATCTAGAAATACTCGGCGAATGTTTTATTTTTTTTTTTTTAGTTCAGAAATAGTTTTCACGTTAACTGATATAGCGTAAATATATAATCGCAGCATACTTTAATCAAATAATTTGTTTACAGAGATAAGCATTTTTGAAACATTCCCAGTCATTGGTTTGAATTATCAAATACGTATCTATATTTTTCTCTAATGAAAATCATTCTATTTTTTCCCCTAGTAGTCATGCAAAGGGCATACAATTTCGAAACGATCACATGACATCCTCTTTAAAAATCTGACCATCGCTTTACCTACTGTATCGAACCATATGGATGAAACATAATCTTATTAGAGTACATAATACATTGATATGTACTACAATCATTCTTTACCAGCACCCGCACCCACAGAGTCTGCACGTATGAATGTGCGTGCATTTAATAGCATAATATTGAAAAAACCAACGTTAAGAAACCTTCAGAGAGAAAAGAACCAACATTTTCTAAAGCAAGGTCCTCGATATGGCCATAGAAGTTAAAGGACACACTATAAATAAAACCATAAAAAAAAAAAAAAAAAAATGTTGAGCGTTAAGTTACCATAATATGTATAATGTACGCTGTAATCTTATCAGTAAGTTTCGAACCATTGCATTATCAAACATAAATTAATAACTAAGACATAATAAAATGTTTCTAACCAAAATAGTTTAATAAACTTGCTGTTTTTGTTGTTGCATAAATGTAATACATACTGCATAAAACTGCAATTTTTAAAATTATGATTTTAGTATGTATATATATATTATTGTGTCAAGAAAGTTAGGGGAATTTTATTGTAGGCCCTTCTGAAATGATACATTTATGCCAACGAATAATCCAATCATCAAAAAACATTTTTTGTAGGCACTTTTAGGAATCGATGTCAATTGTCGCCGCGAATTTTCCTTTATGTCTTCTATTGGCTGAAAACGGGTGCCTCGAAGTGGTAACTTGAGTTTTGGAAAGAGAGAGAAATCAGATGGAGCCAGATCAGGTGAATACGGTGGTTGTTCGATGAAATTTTTTGAGTTTTTGGCCAGAAATTCGTTCACAATAATAGCCTTGTGAGCTAGTGCGTTATCGTGGTGCAGAATCCATGAGTTGTCATTCAACAAATCTGGCCTTTTTCGCCGTATTTGTTCTCTCATACGCCGCATAACGCTCAAATAATAGTCTTTAATTACCATCTGACCTTCTGGCAAGAACTCTTGAGTGCACGACACCACGATAATCGAAAAAACTGTCAACATGACGTTCAGTTTTGATCGAGTTTGACGTGCCCTTTTAGGTTTCGGTTCAGTTGGAAGGCGCCATTCGTAAGCTTGTTGACTGGCTTGAGTGTCAAACTCGTAAACCCACGTCTCATCACCAGTTACAATGCGTTTCGTGAATGTGGGATCGGAACTGGCTTGTTCTAGCATGACTTCAGCAATCCTTACGCGATTGAGTTTTTGTAGAAAATTCAAGTCTTTCAAAAGTAATCGAGCTGCAACGCATGTCATGCCCAAACAATCGTTTAAAATGGTACGAATCGATTCGTTAAGACACAGAAAGTTCAGCGGCAATCTCTCTCAGACCTAAATGACGATTTTCAGACACCATTTTCTTCACTTTAGCGATGTTCTGTTCAGTTGAAACCGTTGATGGCCGACCAGAACGAGGCAAATCTTCCACCACATCTCGACTACTTTTGAATGCACTGTACCACTCATATGCACATGTTTTTGATAAAGTCGATTCACCGTAAGTCCTCTGTAACATTTTCAGCGATTCGGCACACGAAATACCATTTGCAATGCAAAATTTGAGACAGATTCTTTGTTCAATATTTGTATCCATCGTAAAATCGCAAATCACCTTTGAGATGAACTAACATAATGGCGTACTGTAAACAAACAATGACAGATGACGACCAAACTCCGCGTGGGTATAGAGGAAAGTTGTACCAACTTAGCGACAACAATAATTTCGAATCCTCTTTTAAACAGGATTTTTAAATTATCAATTCCCGGTACTTTCTAGACAGAAGATGTATTATAAATACACACAATCAAATGTTGAGTGTGTATAAAAGAATATGGTGCCAATTTCAGGAGCCGGAAATTGGTTTTTAAGGTTCTAAAAACCTAAGGTGTAAAGTACACACAAAAACTAACTGTAACACAATCCAAATCGGTAATTTCCGGAAAATATGGAGCAAGCAAATTGCTTATGTGGTAGCTCTGAAATTATGGCATATATATCCTGCCCCGCTGATAGCGCCTAAACCCTTCTAAAATACGGCTGCAGCTCAGTCAAGATTTTCATGGAGACATTTACATTCTTTCATAAAAACCTAGAATTTCTTACCATGTAAAAGTTGACAAATCACTCAGCGTCAGGAAAGTAAAAGATTTGATACGCACGATATAATTATTGTTTTTTAAATCAACATTACACAGTTATTACTATAAATAGCTTCCGTATTGCATTCTTTCTCTACCCTGTATCTTTATTAGTGGCTATATAAACTACATTACGAAAACTTGAGTCTACTTCTATTTTCATCGAGAGAAATAAAGTAGTTAGAAGTAACTATATTACACAATTCTCATAAATTTAAACAGAACAGTGATAAGTCAAAAGTTTAAGAACTTATTCTAGCCTTAAAATTAGTACTATGTGCACCTCTTTTCTTGGCGCAGGGAAGCGAGGGCCTGTCTTTCTCCAGTGATGGAAACTAAAGAAAGTTCCCCCCCCCCCCGAGACATTGAGCCATTATGATAAGGTTTTATACGAGGGATGTCCCAGAAGTACCCGACTTAACAAAAACGCACACAAATTTGGGGGGGGACATCTTTATTTCTCTACATATTCTCCTTTCTACTCGATACTTTTCCCAGCGATGTTCAATAGCTTCAATACCCTGTTTATAGTGAGAACTACCGAGGTCTGCAAAATAACCATCAACCGCAGACTTCGCCTCTTCATTGTTGGCAAATCTTCTACCACCAAGCCATTTCTTCAAGTTTGGAAACAGAAAATAATCAGAGGGACTAAAAAGCAATTTGAACTTCAACTCATTGATTTTGGTCATAGCGATAATGGACGTGTGAACTGGTGCACTGTCTTGATGAAATAAAACTTTCTTTTTTGCTAAATACGGCCGTTTTTGCTCGATTTCATCACTTAAACGCAATAACAAGTTCGCATTATATTCGCCATTAATTACTTTTCCTTTTTTAAGATAATGAAAATTATTCCCCGTGGGTTCCAGAAAATTGAAGCCATGGTCTTGTCTGCAGATGCAACTTTCTTCGCCTTCTTTGGAGCCGATTCTCCCCTTCCAATCCACTGTTTTGATTGTTCCTTCGTCTCAGGTGTTAAGTAATGGACCCAGGTTTCATCCACTTTATGAATCGACGCAAAAACTCAGCTTTATTGCAGCGAAACATTGCTACACACTAGACTGAAACATCCTCACGACGCTGTTTTTGTTCTATTGTGAGCAAACGCGGCACCTACCCTGCACACGACTTCCTCATATCCAAATTTTCAGTCAGTATGGGATGTGCAGAACTTTTTGAAATGCCTGAATTGTCAGCTAGCTCGCACAATTTCATTGGACTGTCATCCAATATCATTTTGTGGATTTTCTTTACAATTTCTGGACTAGTAACCTCATTTGGTCGACCACTGCGATGTTCGTCTTGGCAGCTTATACAGCCACGCTTAAAATCTGCCATCCAATATTTCACTGTTGTAAACGAAGGGGCAGACTCCCCCAAAGTAGAATCTAGGTCAGCTTTAATGTTGGTTAAACTAAGACCTTTCAAATGAAAGTATTGTAACGATGCTCAGTTTTATCCATGTTTACAAATTCCCTGAGAACATTCACTAATGACGGCTGCCAAACAAATTCTAAACAATGTAAAATTGTCAGACTTCAAACTTAAGCTTTCTCTGCTTCCGAAATTGCGCGAAACCTAAGACTACGGAATCGCGCACCCAAAAAAAAAGTTTGCACATAACACTCTTCCCATGCGATAGCGAAGAACAACTGAGAATCGACAGGACTTTAAAGAATAACAAAAGTTAATTCAAAATCTTCTCGGGCTTCTAGCCAGGTAAAAACTTGGCTTGACACCAACGTTTCGAAGAAGTGCATCTTCCTCGTCTTCAGGGTGATCAGTTTTGAATTAACACGTCGCCAGGAAAGCTTCAGTTCTTATTTTAATAACAAAAGTATTCAACCAGGTGGAATGACTTAGGCGGTTACGTCTTTGGCCCGCTTTCGGGGTTCAAATCCCGTGGATAGAGCCGGTCAAGCCAGCTTTCAGTCTCACTGCCACTTGGCGCGCTTCTCGCAGGCAATAGATGCAGCTGAGCGCATAGAGAGGTTGATCAGCGACCGTACGGGAGTCTCGATTCTCGCTAATAGCAAGTGTAATGCGCGGAAACTCGCATAATCAGTCTTTCAAGTTGTATTATTTCATCTGTTTAAATGATTTAAGTAGCCTCCACGGTTAAGATGGTATTTAAATAACCCACGCTAAGGAAAGGGTTTAAAACGAAATGTGGTACACAGAATCTGCAGATATGTGAACGTGGTCTCCACTTTTGTTACAAATAAGTGTGTATATATTTTATAATTTCAAAACATTTATGTTGCGAGAAGTAATTCCATTTTCGATTGTAATCTGAATATGTTTATACATAGTAACACAAAGTATAGGTATGTCATTAACGATTAATATCGCTGATTCGAACCGTTTACTGTGAACATATTTTGGATATAAGTACTGTTAAACGATAAGTCATCTTGTGTTATTACTAGGACCCGGATTTTGAGCTTTTTATACATGCAGTTTTAGCCTTTCATTAACTCTTTAGGTTTTTAAACAAGTTTTTGGTTTCAGCTATAAAAACTTATACTTTTCTCATACAGGACTTTGTGAACGCATACAAACAAAGGAACTTCAGTGGCAGAGCAACCAGCTTTTGACTATCACTTTAACCTATGGTTCCCCCCCTATTTCGCTTATACTAACAAGGAAGCAAGTAATAAGACTATTTCTGCTAATTTTTGCTCCATTAGATGAAGTAAATAGAATAATTTGTTGCAGTGATATAGAGAAAGCCATGTGAATGGAACAAATCAGATTTTTTTCTCAATTGGCATCAAGTAAATAGAAGCTTAAGCTTTTTAACAATAATTTATTGCACAGATGTAGAGAAAGTCATGTCAATGGCAGACATCAGATTTTTCTGAAACTTTTATGAGCAATTCTGCTAATGTTTATGGTATGCTATGTGATTAGCAGCCTTAGATACGAGTTTCTTTAATACTCTAAGCGCCCATTATGATTAAATTACACGTTAGATGGACTAAGAGGAAACGCTTTTTATCCTTTCATATAGGAAATGATGTTTTTACTTATATTGTCTGGACAAGATGTTAAATCTCCAGACTGTCTCTTTAGCCTAGTGCATTCCCTTAGTTCCCTTCTACTAACAAGAAATTAAGTAATAAGAACATTCTGCTAATGTTTATCTCTATTAGAATTGTGTAGAAAGAAGAATGATCTTTGGTAAGAAGTTTGTGGAATAGCTAGAGAAAGGCATGTGAGTGTAATACATCAGATTTTATTTAACTAGTGCCGTACCTTTAATCAATGTTTTCTGTTGCTGCAATCGCATTTCTCTACTCACTCTTCTACAGTTTGTTCTACAACCTTTGTCTTGTCAATCCAAAAACCTGCGTTACTCAATTCATTGTAGATATAAGAAGAATACAAATAACTATTTTCCAAGCCGGTTGCTATAGGTATGATGTTGGTCTCCATGGTCTAGAGCAACGGTTCCCAACCGGTGTGCCCCGGCACCCTAGGGTGCTGTGTGATTGGCTAAGGGGTGCCGCGAGATATTGAGATAAACAAAACAAAAAAAAAAATACCTTCTACATAAGCCTTAAGTCTTGTAAGGTCTTGAAATAAAATAAGTCAAATCAATTACTCCCATGCACGGCAGATGGTGATAGTGGTCGATTCATTTCAATAATTCAGTTATACTAGTATCCCCCAGATGGCATTACAGCTATACCCTGCCGAACATTCCCGAGACTACTCGCTTCCTCACGAACATTCCGAGACTTCGACAGATGAATATATAAAAGTGTACGCCGCTTGGCGCTTCTTCCTCGCGTTGATTCACAGTGTTTAGCTGAGGATAAGTTCATTGTTAAACGTAAACGCCAGGACAGTGAAAGTGAACAGTCAACTCCTACTGCTTGCTTTAAGAAGCCAAATCTTACAGTTTCTCCCGGACCGTCGAATTCACCACATAAAGAAGACAAACGAAAGAAAAGAACATACCAGGTCAGTTACTTAGCGTATGGATTTAAGTGGAATAACAACGAGGAAAACCCTATCCGTGTGTGTTTAGTACCAGCAAACTGAAGCGGCATCTTACAACAAAGCATCCTAGTGTGTCACAGAAAAGTGTAATGTATTTTTCACATATATTAGAAGGGGAGAAGAAAACAGCTGTGCGAATGGTAAAGAGAATGACCATAGGTGATACTGCTCTTGAAGCCTCATTTAAAGTAGCAGAACTGATAAAAAAAAAAGAAACCTCATACTCTTGGAGAGGAAATCATTGGCCCTGCATGTCAAGTTATAGTTTCAACAATACTTGGCGAAGGAGCAGCTAATCAAATTTCGAAAGTTCCTCTGTCCAACAACACAATCAGCCGCAGGATATCTGAAATGTCATGCAATATCAACGAACAAGTCACGGAGAAAATAAAAACTTATAGAACATTTGCTTTGCAAGTAGATGAGAGTCTCGATATTGGTGACAAACCGCAACTCCTTGGTTTTATCAGATATATTGATGAAAAAGATATTAGTGAACAGTTTCTGTTCTGTAGACTGCTGGAGACTACAACCACAGGCCATGATATTTTCGTTTCTATTAATTCCTATCTCAATGACCATGATCTTTCATGGAAAGACTGTTGTGGTATATGTACAGATGGTGCACCATCTATGTCTGGGAAAATTAAAGGTTTTACTGCCAGAGCTCTCAATGAAAATCCATTCATTATTATAACTCACTGTTTTCTGCATAAAGAGGAATTAGTCGTGAAAGCGTGTAATGAAGATTTTCCTGAGGTGTTTAACCAAGTTGTGAAAATGGTGAACTATATGAAGTCTCGACCTTTAAAGTGCAGAATTTTTGAACAGTTATGTCGCGCAACGGATGCAGCTCATACCTCTTTGTTACTTCACACAGAAGTAAGGTGGTTGTCGCGGGGTCGTGTATTGAACCGGTTTCTCGAACTTAAAGAACAGCTAAAAACTTTTTTTAAGGATGAAAATCAAGACACATTTCATGAGCTCTTACTAAGTGATTCTTGGTGTTTTGAACTGTCGTAACTGGCAGATATTTTTCATAAGCTGAATGAACTGAACGTTTCGATGCAGGTTCGACATGAAACAATAATCTCCTCAACCAATAAAATGAAAGGTTTTAAAAGAAAACTTAGTTCTTGGAAGTCTGCAGTTCAAAAAGGAGATTTCTCGAACTTTCCATCTCTTCTTAATGTGGCAGGAGATAAAGATCTGGGTAAACTGAAAGACCGCATTTGTGATCACTTATCAAGATTGCAAGATGCAATAGATGCGTACTTTCCAACTATTTCCACTACGAATCTCGACTGGGTTGTCTCACCATTTGATTTCGTAGGTAGTGCAGAGGAAATAGATTTCACTGCTTGCGAACGAGATGAATTTATTGATCTTTGCGCTGATTCCATACTCAAAGGTAAGCTCACCATGAGTGAGGCGTCGGTGGCTAGTTTTTGGCTTCAACGGAGAGAGGAGTACCCTAACCTAATGAAGAAAGCAATTAACGCACTTTTGCCCTTTTCAACATCCTATCTATGCGAGCAAGGCTTCTCTGTTATGGTGACAATAAAATGCAAAGCAAGAAATAGACTGAATAACCTTGAGGACGATTTGCGTGTTTCACTGTCAACTGTAAGACCCGACATCACATATCTGTGTTCTAAGCATCAATCACAAGTTTCACATTAATCATTAATCGAACAAAATTTATTGATGTATTTTTACTCAGTGATTGTAGTAAAGTTTACTGTATTATGTTATGGTGTACGTTATTATTATATAATATTTCAATAAATTAACATATTAAGCTTAATTTTCTTTTAATTCAAGGAAGGGTGACCCTGGTGTTTAATGTTTTTCACAAGGGTGCCGTGAACTTCAAAAGGTTGGGAAACACTGGTCTAGAGTAACATGCTAGCCTACTAACCTCTAGCTCCCTAGGTCGCGGGTGCAAACCCGGAGGGGCAAGGATTTTTTCGGGTGTAAAAATTCTTAGCATGGCTACCTTCGGAAGGGAATTAAAGACGTTGGTCCCGTGTCGTACATTTTCGGTATAATAGAATGGGGCCCGCCTGGGTAGTGTGGTGGTAGCGTGTCTACCTCACATTCAAAAGGTCGTGAGTTCGAATCTCGCTTAGGGTGAGTTACCCGGATAAGGTTTTTTTCGGGGTTTTCCCTTATCCTGAGAAGACGAATGTCGAGTAACTTTAAGCTCCATGGACCCCGAGATCATTTGAGCATTATTTCACCAATTTCATTCATCGTCCGATATGACCAAACCAGGTTAAAGGACGTTAAAACTATAAAAAAAAAGAAAAAAAAAAAGAATGGGATACTGAGAACTACAGCAGTTAAAGAACGTCCATAAATAAAACACAATTTAATTTTTACTTTCTTTAAACGTACTATGTTCATAGTGTATAGAGAAGGTATTGCACTCCACCCAAAAATTCCATACCGAGATTTCACCGGAAATATACGTTTTAGGCTCCCCTGTATCCAAAAAATGCATTTTCACAAAAATGACCATGTGTGTGTGTGTGTGTGTGTGTGTGTGTGAACACAACTGGATTACGAAAAGTGGGTAAAATACCGAAACTGGTATTTAGGTTAAGTATCTTCCAGGGATGCGACACGAAGATTTTGAGAAAATACCTCCACCCCCAACAACTCGTGTCCATACAAACAAAGGAACTTCAGTCACATAGCAACCAGCTTTTGACTATCACTTTAACCTATAGTACTCCCTTATTTCGCTTCTACTTACAAGGAAGCAAGTAATAAGACTATTTCTGTTAATTTTTTCTCGATTAGCATGAAGCAGATAGAAGCATAAGCGTTTTACTATAATTTGTTACAGAGATGTAGAGAATGTCATGTGAATGGAACACACCAGATTTGTATATATCTTTGAAATGATGAACACCAAAAGGAAAAAAAAAAAGATAAAGAAAGTATGCAACAAAGGCAGAATAGATATTTGAAATTGAGAAAAGTAAGTATCTGAAAATAAAACCCATTAACAAAGAATATCTCGGAAATGGTAATCGCTACAAAAAGTTGCATTGGTGCACTTTTTGGGCTTCAGCGAAACCTACATTTTTTATGCAGTATGATTTTCTCTCCTACAGTCGACTGGGTATGCACAAATGGTTCGGAATAAAGAGGAATTAAAGAGCTCATTTCCATAAATGTCAAGATATGCATTTCGTCATGAAAATAGATTCATCATATGCTATTTTATTCAAAATCGTTATGAGTCATTTTTTTCATTAGCAGAAATAGTCTTATTACTTGTTTCCTTATAAGTAGAAGCGAAATAAGGGAGTACCATAGGTTAAAGTGATAGTCAAAAGCTGGTTGCTATGTCACTGAAGTTCCTTTGTATGGACAGCAGTTGACAAATTCCTATGTAAGAAACATATAAGTTTTTCAAAGCAGAAACCAAAAACAAGGAATGTCTCAAAGCCGAAGGAACTTCACGAAAAAAAAAAAAAAAAAAAAAAAAAAAAAAAAAAAAAGTATATAACATAAATTGTGTGTTTTAACGTGCTCTACATTTTTCTGGTAGTAGGTTTTTGTCCATCTCTTACGGTTTAGCAGTTATTCAAAATTCCGTAAAATTCATCCAGAATAAAGTACTCTTCAGAGGCTATTCCCAGAAAATTCAAGATATAGATTTTATTTGTCAGGTAAATAGCTTTAATATACGATATTTTGATCAAAATCGTTACAGCCATTTTTGAGAAAATCAAAATTTTTGGAAAAAAGTTCCATGTAAAAGGTAGTTGGTGGTAGGGGGATTTTTCTCAAAATCTTCGCGTCGCATCCCAGGAAAATACTAAACTTAAATACCAAGTTCGGTATTTTACAGACTTTTCGGTTTTGAGTTATCGTGTTTACAGACACAGACAGACACACACACACACACACACACACACACACACATGGACCTTTTTCCGAAAATGCTTTTTGTAGATAAAGGAGACCCTAAAACATATATTTCCGGTGAAATCTCGGTATCGAATTTTTGAATGGAGTGCAATATCTTCTCTATACACAGTACGTATAGAGAAAGTAAAAAGCGTTTTAACAATAATTTGTTCAAAGATGTAGAGAAAGTCATGTGATTGGAACACATCGGATTCTTTTTCAGCGAATGCAATACTTTCTATGCCTAGGTACGTGAAGATAAAGTAAATAATTAATTTTAGCCTTAAGACGCGGTCTACACCGGAAACTCTGGACCAAGATAAATAATTAATTAATTTAGCATTGAAAAGATAACACCTTTTCACCCGTTACAAACAAAAAACAGTATTACACATGAGCAACCGTTTACGTTGTGTGTGTGAACTCACACCTACATCTAAGATGATGGATTTCGTGATTCAAGAAGTGCGCGTTGGCAGCAAAGTGATGAGCCCCTATACGGCGCCCCATGCACCTCTATGTGTGTCAATACATGCTGCTCAAAGAGACAATGTCACTTTAAAAGTTGTGAAACTAGCACCGTATTCACCAATTTGATGGAACATTTCCACACACAGGTAAGTCACTCGCCCAACACTCTCACGTCGATATTTCTTGATCTTATACCCAAGTAGCTTTCAATTATATCTACGTTCGAGGGTCAGCTGATAAGGCCCGAGCCTCTCAATGAAACCAACTTTTAATTTTTTACTTTCCCTACTCGTACTATGTACATAGTGTATAGAGAAAGGTATTGCACTCCACCCAAAAATTCCATACCGGGATTTCACCGGAAATGTACGTTTTAGGCTCCCCTGTATCCAAAAAATGCATTTTCACAAAAATGACCGGTGTGTGTGTGTGTGTGTGTGTGTGTGTGAACACAACTGGAATACGAAAAGTGGGTAAAATACCAAAACTGGTATTTAGGTTAAGTATCTTCCAGGGATGCGACACGAAGATTTTGAGAAAAATCCCCACACCCCAAACTACCCTTTACATGGAACTTTTTTCGAAAGCGTTGATTTTCTCAAGATAGCTCTAACGATTTTGATTAAAATATCCTATATTAAAGATATTTACCTGACAAATAAATTGTATATTTTGAATTTTATAGGAATAGCCTCTGAAGACTACTTTATTCTGAATAAATTTTACAGAATTTTGCATAACTGCTAAACCGTAAGAGATGGACAGAAACTTACCACACAAAAAATGTAGAGCACGTTAAAGCACACAATTTATATTATACACATTTTTTTCACGGACTTTATCGTTTTTAGATATTCCTTGTTTTTGGTTTCAGCTTTGAAAAACTTACACTTTTCTCATACAGGAATTTGTCAACTCGTGACCATAGAAACAAAGGAACTTCACTCCATAGCAACCATCTTTTGACTATCACTTTAACCTATGGTACTCCCTTATTTCGCTTCTACTTACAAGGAAGCAAGTAATACGACTATTTCTGCTAATTTTTTCTCGATTAGAATGAAGTAAATATAAGTATTAGCTTTTTAATAATAATTTGTTGCAGAGATGTAGAGAAAGTCTTATGTATGGAACACATCAGATTTTTTCCTTTATTTCTCAACATAATCTCCAGAAAGGCTAATACGTTTGTCATATCGCTGCTCTAATTTAATTAAGCCATCTCTGTAGTGCGATTTATCAAGGTCCTCAAAATAGTTGTTTACCGCAGCAATGACCTCCTAGCTGCCGTGAAATCTCCGTCCTCCAAGAATTTTTTTGGGGTTTGGGAACAGGTGGTAGTCACTGGGTGCTAGATCTGGCGAATAGGGTGGATGTTCAAGCAATTCCAACTTTAATTCACACAGTTTTCCCATTGCAATGACTGACCGATGGGCTGGAGCATTGTCGTGACGAAACAGGATATTTTTTTTTACCAAATGATTTTTTTTTCTTTTCACCTCACTACTCAAACGTTGCAGTAAGCTTGCTTAGTAGTCACCGGTGATACTTTTACTCTTC
This sequence comes from Hymenopus coronatus, assembly GCA_030762935.1. Taxonomy (NCBI): domain Eukaryota; kingdom Metazoa; phylum Arthropoda; class Insecta; order Mantodea; family Hymenopodidae; genus Hymenopus; species Hymenopus coronatus. The sequence continues at coordinate 2,844,989 of CM060885.1, read as the reverse complement.
TCCAAGTAATCAATTCCCAGTGCATCCCAGAAAATACTCGTCATAACCTTGTTAGCTGACAAAACTGACTTTGCCTTTTTTGGAGTTGGTTCACCTGGCGCAAACTACTATTTTGACTGTGATTTACTTTCTGGAATGTAGTGATGTACCCAAATTTCATCCATGGTAATAAGCCGTCTCAAAAATTCACTGGGATTTCTATGGTAGAGCTTCACATTCTTAACAGAAACAGTTTTTCTTTGCAAATTTTGATCAGCTGTCAACAAACGTGGGGACCATCTTGCGCAGACCTTGTGAAAGCCCAAAACATTACATTCTTTTGATGTTTACAGCCTCTGCTACCTCAAACTTTAATCTACGGTCTTCCAGTACTAAACGATGATTTTTTTTCAATGATCTCTGGAGTTGTCACTTCTACAGAGCGTCCAGAACGAGGCTCATCACTAATGCTCGTACGTCCATTTTTAACTCTAAAACCCACCTTTTAATCATTGAATATGAAGGGGCAGAGTCTTTCAAAGTATTGTGCATTTCCTCCTTGATTTCTTTAAGCGTTAAGGATTTCAAATGGAAGTATTTAATCACTGCTCGTTTTTCCAAATCTTCCATTTTCGGGAAAACTCCAAAGTTGTTTTGTTTAAAATGCTGTCATTCGAAAACTAAACAAGATATTGACCTGTAACTATGGATACAACCTAATCTAGAGTTAAACTATACGAAGCTACCGTCTAACTGGCCTACTGGCGCCATATCTGTGTGAGGCCCGGGTGTGTGTGTGTGTGTGTGTATGCGCGCGCGCGTGTATATATAATTACTATGGTATATTAAATAAAACATTAGTAATGTATTAAAATACCACAGTATTTTGAAAATTATAACTGAATATATATGAATGCCTTCCATGGTTACCATGCAAAACCAAGGTCGCGGGTTAAAACTCGGCGGTGAGCGATGGATCCTTAGCATGACTTTCTTCGGAAGGGAAGTCGTAGATTTACGGCACATAAAACAACATCAAGCTTCATAAAGAGGCTTCTGAGCAAAATTAAGCCGACTTTCACGCCCAATATAGAATGGGATTTTATTTTATCAATAGCAAAGTAAGAGCAAGACTACATTGCATGGAACAAACAAAACGACAAGAACTGTAGAACGTATGAAGAACTAAAAATGATTTGTTCCATTAGCAAGGCTTTCTCTACATATTCTGTAAAAACTGTTCTTACAAAAGCTTATTCCTCTACTTTATGCAGGAATGGTCTTATTATAGTACCTTTTAACAAAGACAAGTGTAAGGGAAACAAGGGAATACATGGGCTAAACCGACAGACAGATGTTTTGAAAGATAGTCAAATTGTTATGCGAGTGAAATTTGGTTCTATCACCTGTCTGGTGTGCGAGGAGTGCCGGATTCGATTCCCAACAGGGGGAGTCAAGAATATTCCCTTTCCTTCCCAGCATCTAGAAGTATGAATATGATCTAATTAACAAAACAACAACAGCACACATGTTACAAATGTGAATGCCGTCGATATGACCATGCTGTTAACAGCAGGGTATAAATGGAACAGCAATAAAATCGCTTCTCTTTGCATGGCCTGAGGTAAATAGGGATGACAATACCCATTTGAGAAAAGTTAAAGTATTTTAAAATTGAAACCGATAACAAGTAATATCGGAATTTGTTAACTCCACTAAAAATAACAATATTTGCCCTTTTTGTACACAAAGTTTTTTTTGTCTATCAGTTATGCAAGTCATACAGAATGAAGGGGATTTCAGAGACTATTCTCAGGAATGTAAGATATACATTTTATTTGTCATGTAAATATATTTAATATTCCGGCATTTTAATCAAAACCGTTAAAACCATTTTCGAACTTTTTCCATGTAAATGATAGCTTGAGATGGAGGGATTTTACTGAAAATCTTTTTGTCGCTTTCTTGGAGGATACTAAACTAAAATACCAAGTTTGGTATTCAACCGACAATTTGTTTTTGTTATGCTGCACACACAGACCTTCACACAAAAACAAATCTGGGGTGCTCAAAACGTGAAATCTCAGTAGAAATCATTATGATACCTTCACTACACATTGTAATTGGAAGAGAAAGTAAAAAGGAAGGCAGAGAGCTTAGAATGGAGAATCGCTGTGTTAACCGGCAACATGTAGTACACTAATTCTATAACATTGCACTGCAGTGCTTCCAGATTACGCTTTTCAACACTTAGGGGAGCTGTGAGAGAACGTAGGCTTTCACGGCCGGAGTCATTGTAACTAAGAAATGTTTCCGGGCTGTTTTGCCGTGGTCTGCTGGTGTTAGGAGTACCAGACGTTTCGTCCACAACTACGGTGGACATCTTCAGTGGCGCGGTCGAAGTTTTCTAGGAGAAGGTTTCGCTGCGTCTGAAGCGTTGAGGCAGGAGCCAGGAGCAGGAACTAGTCGCCCGAGTGTACTCGGGCGGGGGCAAATCACCACGGTACCTATCCGCTTTTCTTGCGGATTTACCCCTGTGATATAGTAGATGTAGTCTTATGCAAGCGTTTTTGTCAATGTCAAAGTAATTGGGCAGGGTGTTCCCTCTGTGCAGCCGGCGCGGGCTGGTTTACCTATCTGAGTGGCCACCCACCCAGAGAGGGACCAGGCCCGATGCTGCTTACCTTGGCCAGCCGCTTACGGGCTGTCAAGGAAAGCAGTGCCGGCTAGCGGGGAGACCTGAAGGGATATAGGTACGGGGTGGGGGAAGCCAGTGTTGCAGATCTGGTCGGAGTACAACTGGATGGTCACCCGTCCGAGTCGTGACCATGCCCGATGCTGCTTAACTTGGCGGGTAATCCTCCTAGACTTTACGGCCTTCCTAAAATTCACAAACCGGAAGTTCCTTTAAGACCTATTGTTAGTGCCATTGGTTCTTCAACTTACACCATAGCTAAATATTTGGCGGATCTATTACAACCCCACGTCGGCTCAACGGACTCTTACATCAAAGACTCTACTCATTTCATCCAAAAACTACAAAGTATCACTTTACAGCCCCAAGACCTTCTTATCAGCTTCGACGTCGTCTCACTGTTCACTATGGTACCGGTACAAGAAGCCCTCACACATCTGAAACAATTTTTCACGGACGATATAGTAGCACTCTTTCACCACGTTCTCACCACTACTTATTTCCAGTGGAATAACTCATTCTACGAACAAATAGACGGTGTTGCCATGGGGAGCCCTCTGAGCCCGGTGTTGGCAAACTTCTTCATGGAATCGTTTGAGTCTACAGCCTTGAACGCAGCTGCACATAAACCCACGGTCTGGTTCCGCTATGTAGATGACACATTCGTGATATGGCCCCATGGACTAGAAGCCCTTCAAGATTTCTACCTACACCTCAACAGTATTAATCACCGCATCCAGTTCACCATGGAAAAAGAAAAAGACGGACAGTTAGCTTTCCTGGACGTCTTGGTCAAGAGAAATACCGACGGGTCTCTTGGGCATACGGTATACCGGAAGCCCACCCACACTGGCCGTTACCTAAACAAGGACTCGAACCATCATCCCAGACAAAAACGAGCAATGATCCAGACACTTAAACATCGGGCTACCCGCATCTGTGAACCGGAACAGCTACAAGATGAACTCAAGCACCTAAGACAGGCATTACATTCAAATGGTTATTCCGTCCAAGAAATCAATAGAGCTTTCCGTCCTGCCAAGTTTCAGTCCACACCTCAAAAGCCAGACCAACCAAAAAGTAAGGGCACGGTGTTTCTGCCATACTTCAATAATATCACCGACCGGATCGAGCACATATTGCGACGTCACAATGTCAAAACGGTTTTCAAGCCCACGAGGCAATTAAATAATTTACTACGCTCATCCAAAGATCCCCGGGAGCCGCTGTCATCAGCCGGTGTGTACCGCATTCCCTGTTCCTGCGGCTCGGTATACATCGGAACCACACAACGCAGTGTTACTACTAGAATCAAGGAACACAAAGCAAACTGTCGACTAGGCCACACAGAAAAGTCCGCGGTCGCCCTGCACGCTATTGAGGCAGAGGGCGAGCATATTATAAATTTCCAAGACACCTCTATCCTCTCATCTACAACACACTACCATGCACGACTACAGCGGGAGGCTATAGAGATTTACAAGCATCCGAACAATTTTAATAAAAAAGAAGAGGCACTAAAACTCAATAGGAATTGGCATCCCGTCATTGAAAGCAGGAAACGTCATCAAACGAGAAGCAACGAAGCGGTCCAATCAGAAGCCACGTTCGCCGGAGAGTCCAAGCCTCGCCCCCCACTTGCCAGTATAAAAGTAGCGATCCCGACAGTCAACGCAACACTTGGATGGGTGACCACTAAGTCCATGAGAAACCAATGATGTCTCTGCTAAATGACAACGCCCTCTCTAGTTAGAGGGTTAAACACAACTAATAACTAATGACTTCGCCAGACAGGGCAGCAGTAGTTGTAAAAAATATAACTAGCTTAGAATTTATACCAAATTGAAATATCTAAATGACTATGTCCTATGTTACAGGGCTGCAGACATACGAAATGTACCAACGACTTTTCCCGACAGGGCAGAAAATGTTATACTGACTACGTCCTTTTGTTACAGGGCTGCAGATATATGCACACACAATATGTACTCATTCCTCACCACAAATCTTCCAAGGGCGCAATCAGGGCTCCGGCCATGTTTGCGTCCTGGCCCTCACTCTCTCCTGGCTATGGCCTTTGGCTAGCCATAACACCCGCTCCTTGAATCCGCAGGTGCAACATGCGGTACTGCAGCATTCCTACACCCGAATTCTCTCCGGTGGAGTGGTTTTTTAGTGGGTATTGTCAGTTTAGGGCGACCCCCACACTTGGCAGAGCTATCCCCTCTGTCGCCTGTAGATTGGGTTTTTCCACTCCACTCGAAAAAAAAAAAAAAAAAAAAAAAAAAAAAGTCAACGCTTCAGACGCAGCGAAACCTTCTCCTAGAAAACTTCGACCGCGCCACTGAAGATGTCCACCGTAGTTGTGGACGAAACGTCTGGTACTCCTAACACCAGCAGACCACGGCAAAACAGCCCGGAAACATTTCTTAGTTACACTTAGGGGAGCTATTTTTACTTTCTCTATGCGCACTATGTACATAGTGTATAGAGAAGGTATTGCACTCCACATATTTCACCGGACATTTTCAGAAAAAGGTCAGTGTGTGTGTGTGTCCGTGTACACGATAACTCAAAAACGAAAAGTAGGTAAAATACCAAACTTGGTATTTAAGTTTAGTATCTTCCAGAGATGCGACACGAAGATTTTGAGAAAAATCCCCCCACCCCAAACTACCCTTTACATGGAACCTTTTTCCATAATTTCGATTTTCTCAAAAATGGCTCAAACGATTTTGATTAAAAGTTCATACATTAAAGATATTTACCTGACAAATAAAATGTATATCTTGAATTTTCTGGGAATAGCCTCTGAAGAGTAGTTTATTCTGGATGAATTTTACTGAATTTTGAATAACTGCTAAACCATAAGAAATGAACAAAAACGTACTGCACAAAAAATGCAGAGCACCTTAAAACACACAATTTATGCTATATACATTTTTTCGTGGAGTTCGTCGTTTTTGAGACATTCCTTATTTTTGGTTTCTGCTATGAAAAACTTACTTTTCTCATACAGGAATTTGTCAACTGCTGTCCATACAAACAAAGGAACTTCACTCACATAGCAACCACCTTTTGGCTTTCACTTTAACCTATGGTACACCCTTATTTCGCTTCTACTTGCAAGGAAGCAAGTAATATGGCTATTTCTGCTAATTTTTTGCTGATTAGCATGAGGTAAATACAAGTAAAAGCTTTTTAACAATAATATGTTGCAGAGATATAGAGAAAGTCATATGAATGGTACACATCAGATTTTTTTCTTTCGCAGTGGGAGTGTATGGACTTAATCTTGGAAAAGCGAAAGCGATGTGAAAGTTTGAGTGCCGCAACCGGGACACGGCCCAAGCCGAAGAATTGTCGAGTTACTGAAACTACTATACGATAAATGTTCACCTTGGCCCAGGGCTACACTCGCAACTATTCTCAAACCGTATGAGCATTAGGAACACTCATAGAACTGTGGAGTTACTGTAACTACTATACGATAAATGTTCACCTTCAGCCCAGGGCTACACTCGCAACTATTCTCAAACCGTATGAGTATCAGGAACACTCATAGAACTGTCGAGTTACTGTAACTACTATACGATAAATGTTCACCTTCAGCCCAGGGCTACACTCGCAACTATTCTCAAACCGTATGAGTATCAGGAACACTCATAGAACTGTCGAGTTACTGTAACTACTATACGATAAATGTTCACCTTCAGCCCAGGGCTACACTCGCAACTATTCTCAAACCGTATGAGTATCAGGAACACTCATAGAACTGTGGAGTTACTGTAACTACTATACGATAAATGTTCACCTTCAGCCCAGGGCTACACTCGCAACTATTCTCAAACCGTATGAGTATCAGGAACACTCATAGAACTGTGGAGTTACTGTAACTACTATACGATAAATGTTCACCTTCAGCCCAGGGCTACACTCGCAACTATTCTCAAACCGTATGAGTATCAGGAACACTCATAGAACTGTCGAGTTACTGTAACTACTATACGATAAATGTTCACCTTCAGCCCAGGGCTACACTCGCAACTATTCTCAAACCGTATGAGTATCAGGAACACTCATAGAACTGTCGAGTTACTGTAACTACTATACGATAAATGTTCACCTTCAGCCCAGGGCTACACTCGCAACTATTCTCAAACCGTATGAGCATTAGGAACACTCATAGAACTGTGGAGTTACTGTAACTACTATACGATAAATGTTCACCTTCAGCCCAGGGCTACACTCGCAACTATTCTCAAACCGTATGAGTATCAGGAACACTCATAGAACTGTCGAGTTACTGTAACTACTATACGATAAATGTTCACCTTCAGCCCAGGGCTACACTCGCAACTATTCTCAAACCGTATGAGTATCAGGAACACTCATAGAACTGTGGAGTTACTGTAACTACTATACGATAAATGTTCACCTTCAGCCCAGGGCTACACTCGCAACTATTCTCAAACCGTATGAGTATCAGGAACACTCATAGAACTGTCGAGTTACTGTAACTACTATACGATAAATGTTCACCTTCAGCCCAGGGCTACACTCGCAACTATTCTCAAACCGTATGAGTATCAGGAACACTCATAGAACTGTCGAGTTACTGTAACTACTATACGATAAAATGTTCAATGATTTTTAAAATATTTGTCAAGGTATGCGAGTTTTTTTATTTCAAATTATTATGTGTTTCATAGCACAATATCTATAGAATCTTAATAAAAAGTAAAACTAGCTGCGCCAAAATACTCATTGTGGAGTGAAATACGTGTGTACAAAATGTTATTGCAATATCTCAAATAGTTTCCAAGAAAAAGGTACATAAGTGTGAAAAATTATAAACCTGATAAAACGAGAAAAGAAAATGTTGTTTGTTTTATTTAGGGAGTGATCTACATACTTTAGATACTACTAAAATCCACCATAACTGTAGTCAGCTTCTTCTTCCTGGTCAGAAACTAAAGAAATATACCTTCTAAATAGTTATAACTATGTTTGCCTGTAAGATATGTAGAAAAACAAGGGATCAAAGCTGATAATCAGAAAAAGGGGGCGTGGCTTGACAAGTCCTAAGTTTTTAATTTATTTGGACCACAAAGAAATTGAATTAGGTTATCAAACCTTGGGAACATAAACTTGAATGTACTAACAATTAATTAGAGAAATAAAAAAAAAAAATTAAAAAATCGCCATTTTTACCCTTAAGTTTGTAATATCTCTTAGGAGAAATCTGTTTCCTTTAAATAAATAGTTGGGTGAATAAGAGTAGTAATATTTATATCCCTTTCAGATGAACAGAAACACTACCTTTTGATACTTGATCATTTTCCAGTTTTATATCTTTTAATTACCCTTAGAAAAACACGACTTATTTACAGATTTAAACACTCTCTCAAGGTCCTTCTAACAATAGCTTTTACCTTTTTGTAATTATTTCCCGCCTTCCTGTTGAATTGTATCAACTTTCTTCGTTTACTTTGACGTCCTAATGAATTTAACCATTGCTACGAAGTGCCTTGAAAAAAATTGTTCTTATGTTTTGTTTACGTTAGCATTCTAATTTCGCACTTCATAGACCAGATGCGCCACTAATTCAATTTCTTAATTTCAATCCACACAGTTTTAACCTTCAAAATAGGATATTACTAAATAACAACAATGACAGTTGCTCAGAGCTAGTCTGCACTTACTCTAGTAATAAGCGATGGCAATATGCCATAAAAATAGCACATTTATTAAAAACAGCACATGCATTGTATGTCTTACATTCACTCGGCGCCATAGCCGAGTGCTTACACCCCTCTTCTCTTACCAAGGCGGCTAAGGTTCGAACTTGGGGACTGCATGTGGGATTTGTGATGGACAAAGTGGCGTCTGGTTTTAACCTTCAAAATAGGATATTACTAAATAACAACAATGACAGTTGCTCAGAACTAGTCTGCACTTACTCTAGTAATAAGCGATGGCAATATGCCATAAAAATAGCACATTTATTAAAAACAGCACATGCATTGTATGTCTTACATTCACTCGGCGCCATAGCCGAGTGCTTACACCCCTCTTCTCTTACCAAGGCGGCTAAGGTTCGAACTTGGGGACTGCATGTGGGATTTGTGATGGACAAAGTGGCGTCTGGTCAGGTTTTATCCGTCTTCTCCGCCATTCATTCAACTACCTGCTCCATAATCACATTTCCTCTAATCCATTACACCGCCATTGCATATTATGTTCCTCACTCTCGTACTAGGCATCGGACTGATCACCCATCCTGCTAACAGCCACTGACTTGCGAGTCCTCCCTAAAACCATACCACATCCTTCGGTTTGGGTGGTTCAGCTCCATGTGTACAACTCCTGCGGTGCTGGTATCATCCTGGTAATCGACAGCGTCGTTAACATTTCACTCTCGCGCGTCTCTAACAAGTTATTTATGTACCATGTTCAACAGAGTGGAAACTTGGGTAATAGTTCACAACTTTAGACAAAATCTGATGTGTTCCATTCATATGGCTTTCTCTAGATGTTCTACAAATAAACTTCCCACAAAATATTCTTCTTCTTCTACATTAAGCTAATCGAGATAAACATTAGCAGAATGTTCCTGTTACTTAGTTCTTTATAAATAGAAACTAAAAGAATGCACTATGCTAAATATTTTAAAAGTTATGACTATGTGATTGCCATTGAAATTCGCTTCTTTGCAAGGCCAAGAGAGAAACAAAAGAAACATGGAGGCTTCCTGTATAAATATTTTAAAATTGAAACCCATAACAAGGAATATCTCGGAAACGGTTAGTTCCCACAAAATAAATTCATATGACATAAATTGTTGTTTTGACGAGATCTACATGTTTTGTGTGATAGGTTTTTGTCTATCGCTTACGGTCTACCAATTATGCAAAACTCAACCAGAATGCAGAGTACTTAAAAAGCGGCTCCTAACAAATTAAAGATGCACACTTTATTTGAAAGTGGAAATGTCTTTAATATATTGTATATTAATTAAAATCCTTAGCGCCATTCTTGAGGAAACCAAAATGTTCCAACATTTTTCCATGTTAAGGGTGGTACAGAATGGGGCGATTTTCTCAAAAAGCTTCGTGTGGCCTCCTTGGGAGAAAAGTCCGTTAAATACCAAACTTGGCATTTAAGTTTAGTATTTAACGGAAGTTTCGCTTTTGAGTTATGCTGTCCACAGTCGCACATATAAATACAGAGAGAGAGAGAGAGAGAGAGAGAGAGACCCGCACTGACCTTTTTCTAAAAATGCTTTTTTGGATTCATGGGATCTCAAAACATATTTCCGGTGAAATCTCGGCATCAATTTTTTTTTATGAAATACAATAGGAACCTTCTTTATCTACTATGTGCAGTGTACAAACGCGCTAGAGAAAGTAAAACATAAAAAGTACCAAAAAAGTATCATTAACCCTTATTGAAATAATACAGCAAGATACATTTTCAGTTTTTAAAAATTAATGTTCACAGTAGGTGTAGCTTTTCTGTCACCATGAATTCTTTATAGGACTTGGGAAAAGCTTCTTATACATGTATTCATTCATGATATAATTCTCATTCTCAAAATGTTGCAGTTTGTGGATTTTTTTAGTGGAATTGAAATAGACATTCAACATGTTGGCAAACATATTATAATGCAATTAAATGTTTCAAGAATTAAGTGATATTTCTATTATATACCAACAGAACAAGTGTAGGATTTTTAACATCAACATTACAGTTCAATAAAATAATAATTTAATAGCGGTTTCCAAATTTGACATGTTAGTACGTGAGGCTTATACCGCCCATCTCAATTATACCGGGACAAGCATATTTGTTTCAGTGCGAGTTTCTAATTGTGCACATTTATTATGTTTTCCTGTGCAGTCTATGCTTGGAAAGTCGAATCCGATTTGTGTTCCGATTGTGGCATTCATTTTTCAAGTCTGATTTTACTCTCAAAGCTTGTAAGATTGGTATTTAACAAGTCAAGCTCTTACTGTTTCTGGATAATCTGAGAACCCTTGAATCGCTAGGCATAAAAGGTATTTGCACACAGCATCGCCAGATACTGTCGCCAAAACTGCAAAAGAAATTTGAGAAACAGTGCGCAGTATTACTACCATATCTTTACAATTAGGACCAAATCCAGCGTCATACAGCCTTTTTTTCTTCTTATTCTTCTTTCTTCGTAGAACAAGAATAGAAGTGAGATTATTTTGGCATTCTTCCGTACCAGCTGCCATTTGCACCAATTTTAACAATAGACAGCAAGTAAACAATTTCAAGAAGAGTTCAAAGTTGCCTATATTGAAAGGTATAAAGACACTTTTTCAAACATATTATCATGGGGAATCGGCAATATTGCGTTTACAGGTCTAATCTTGGAAAAAATCGCACCTGATTGCGTAGCAATGTTAAGCACAAAAAGCTATTGTTTAACCTTATGCAACGCACCTAATTTTCAATTACGCTAAGCTAATTGCATGGGTATTCTGGTATTCGGCCCAGAATCGTTAGCCAGACATAGAACTTTACAAATATGAGGTGGACCAAAGAATCGATCAATTTTGATGCATTAATATAAAACTACAAACATATTTTGAGGAACTGTTAGATACAAAAATGTAAAGCACACATTCAGATTTGCAAAACTACTTGCTAAATAATTTAGCCTCAATTTCTCTGCACACACACGGCACATAGAGACCCTGCATGGCGGGACCACCTTTCTTTACGATCACCAAGTGTGCTTCGGCAACATTTAACTGCGTACGATTTCTTTTGTTTTAATAGTCGTTTATGTTATGCACTTCTGACTATTAGTAGAGCAATACTTTTTCTTATTAATTCTTTATAAAATTACCGATCGACAAAGTGTACCGTTAGCACTAAATACGACTCTAGCGTAGTTTCTGGTATTTGCTGTAGTTCCATCTCTTTACATAGTATGTTAATGTTATTACTTTCTCGGCCAAGTACTGTATTCTACCCAAAAAATCGAAGATTTCTCTGGAAATACGTGTTTTGAGGATTCTTGATTCTTTCTCTACAAGTACTATAGGTATATTGTACACAGTAGGTCGAGAAGGTATTGTATTCCAACCAAAAATTCGATGTCGATATTTCACTGTAAATATAGGCTTTGAGGTCCCCCGAGTGCAAAAATGCATTTTTAGAAAAAAGGTGCGTCCGCGCATGTGTGTACAACATAACTCAAAAACGAAAAACCAGTTAAATACCAAACTTGATATTTAAGTTTGGTATCTTCAAGGATACGGCACTAATATCTTTAGGGAAAAAAAACTATACTTTACTTGGAAGATGTTTTCAAATTTTCGATTTTCTCAAAAATGGCTCTGAAGAATTTGTTTAAAATAACGTATATTTAAAATATTTCATGGAAAATGAAGTGCATATCTTGAATCGCCTCTGAAGTCTCTTCATTTTGGATGAATTTTGTACAACTGGTAAACTTTAAGAAATTGATAAAATTTACTGCACAAAAAACAAGTCATCCATGTTTGTTTTCTTTTACTCCTGGCCACGAAAAGAGAACGAAATTTCAATGACAATCGTATAGTGACAACTTTTAAAACATTTGACAATCGTTTTAATAGCCTAGTATATTCCCTTAGTTCCCTTTTTCTTATAAGGAATTAATACGATCATTCTGTTTATGTCAATTGGCATGAAGTAGAAAAATTATCTTTTGTAAGAAGTTTGCAGATTAGATAAAGAAAGTCATGTGAATGGAACATATCAGACATTTAAAAAAGTGTGTGTGTCGGTGGACAGCATAGCTCAAACGGAAAGCCCATTAAATACCAAACTTAATATCTTCCAAAAATACGACACCAAGATTTTCACCCACCCCAAGCTACCTTTTGCATGCAAATATGTTCAACAATTTTGTTATTCTCAAAAATGGCTTAACGATTTCTCAAACTGCAATTCATATTTCGTTTTATATATCTTTTGTTTACTCTTGGTTGTGGAAAAAGAACCGAAGTTTACTGACAATCGCATAGCAACAGCTTTAGCGTAGTGTATTTCCTTATTTCTCCTTTTACTAACAAGACAATTTTCTGCTAATGTTCATCCCGATTAGCACAATGTAATTAAGGAATATTTTGTTTACAGAGCAGGTAGAGACAGATAAAATTAATGGTGTGCTGCATAGCAATCTATGTTTCATGACGAGATTATTTAGCTTTTATTTCTTTTCCAGTTGCAACTGCAGTTCACCGACTGGCGCGGTGCTTGTGAGACTCTCATGAGTTTCACTGCCACTGCACTTCGTCTAAATATGTATACATCGTGTATAACCATCCAGTTCGCTGCACCTCCTTGTGCTTTTTACTTTCTCTACACGCACTATGTGCATAAAGTATAGAGAAGGTATTGCACTCCACCCAAATATTCGATACCGAGATTTCACCGGAAATATATGTTTTAGGGTCCTTAAATAAAAAAAAAAAACATTTTCACAAAAAGGTCCGTATGTGTGTGTGTGTGTGTGTGTGTGTGTGAGAGAGAGAGAGAGAGAGAGAGAGAGAGTGTGTGTGTGTGTCCGTGTGTCTGTGAACACGATAACTCAAAAGGAAAAGTCGGTAAAATACCAAACTAGGTATTTAAGTTTAGTATCTTCCACGGATGCGACACGAAGATTTTGAGAAAAATCCCCGCATCCTAAACTACCCTTTACATGGAACTTTTTTCGAAAATTTTGATTTTCTTAAAAATGGCTGTAACGATTTTGATTAAAATAGCGTATATTAAAGATATTTACCTGACAAATAAAATGTATATCTTGAATTTTCTGGGAATAGCCTCTTAAGACTACTTTATTCTGGATCAATTTTTCGGAATTTTAGATAACTGCTAAACCGTAAGAGATGGACAAACACTTACCGCATAAAAAATGTGAAGCACTTTAAAAACACACAATTTATGTTATATACAATTTTTACGAGGAATTGATCGTTTTTAAGATATTTCTTGTTTTTAGTTTCAGCTTTAAAAATAATACAGGAATTTGTCAACTCCTGTCCATACAAACAAAGGAACTTCAGTCACATAGCAACCAGCCCACTTTAACCTATGGTACTCCCTTATTTCGCTTCTACTTACAAGGAAACAAGTAATAAGACTGTTTTGGCCAATTTTTTCTCAATTATCATGAAGTATATAGAGGCATAAGCTTTTTAACAACAAGTTGTTGCAGAGATGTAGAGAAAGTCATGTGAATGGAACACATTAGATTCTTATGGTTAGATATGTTTTAATCTTTTAGAGGAAACAGCCAAACATAAGCAATTATTTTTAAGGGCTAAATGTTTTTGAAAAATGAAAGTAAAAAACGTATAAGGTTATTTAAAAAATGGCAATGCTTACAAAAATCTTATGTTACTTTCACATGCTTTCCTCTACCTAATCTTCAACAAATTATTACCAAAGCTTATTTTTCTGTCTCCTACTTCATGTTAATGGAAATGAACATTTGCAAGAATGGTTTTATTATACATATCTTTGTGCGCACAAAGCGATTAGGGGAATGTAGTAGGTCAATAATTAATATACTCAAATCTTTTAAGAGCGGGTCGCTATGAATACTTTCAAATTCTGTTCTTTCTGTATGACTAAAAAAATGGCGATTTTGCAGTTGAAAAAACATGAAAAGTATTTGAAAATTCAAGTCAACAATAATCCAGAATAAAGAGATACTTCACAGGCTATTCATAGGAAAACCAAAATCACTTTCTTTTTGTCGTGTGAATATCTTAAACTTAAGGTATTGAACCAAAGACAGAAAATCGAAAATGTGGCAAAACCTTCCTTGTAAGGATAGTTTGGGGTGGAAACTTTATTGCAAACCTCTACCTCAGATCCCTGGATGATTTTCAAATTAATGGTATACTTTGGTATTTATCCAAATTTTCACTTTTGAGTTATGCTGTTTACACAATTTTTTCTATTTTGTTAAGCGTATTATTTCTGAGAAATCTCAACATTAAATTTTTGGATGGAATAAAATAATAGTAGAGAAATAAACCTCTAGTGCTGAGATTTATTATGGTAAAATAAATGCACAGAAAATTATAATATAACCATTATATAAGCAGAAAAGTTAACTATAGGACTGAGATAATTAGAAAATTAATTTAAAAAATCTGATGTACTCCATTCACATGACTTTCTCTATATCTCTGCAACAAATTTTTGTTAAAAAGCTTATACTTCTATTTACTTCATGCTAAGTTAGAAAAAATTAGTAGAAATAGTCTTATTACTTGCTTCCCTGAAAGTAGAAGCGAAATAAGGGAGTAACATGGGTTAAAGTGATAGCAAAAGATGGTTGCTATGTGACTGAAGTTCCTTTGTTTGTATGGACAGGAGATGACAAATTCCTGTATGAGAAAAGTATAAGTTTTTTAAGGCAGAAACAAAAAACAAGGGATATCTAAAAAACGATAACTCCACGAAAAAATGTATATAATATAAATTGTGTGTTTTAATGTGCTCTACATTTTTTGTGTCGTAAGTTTTTGTCTATCTCTTACCGTTTACCAGTTACACAAAATTCCGTAAAACTCATTCAGAATAAAGTAGTCTTTAGAGGCTATTCCCAGAAAATTCAAGATATACATGTTATTTGTCAAGTATATATCTTTAATATATGATATTCTTATCAAAATCGTTAGAGCCATTTTTTAGAAAATCAAAATTTTCGAAAATTGTTCCATGTGAAGGGTAGTTGGGGGTAGAGGGATTTTCTTGAAAATCTTTTGTGTCACATCCAAGTTTGGTATTTAACGGTCTTTTCGTTTTTGAGCTATGCTGCCCACAGACAGACAGACACACACACACACAGACATTTTTGTAAAAATGCTTTTTTTTGGATTCAGGTGGTCTCAAAACATGTATTTTCGGTGAAATCTCGGTATCGAATTTTTGGGTACAATGCAATACCTTCTCTATTCACTATGTACATAGTACGTATAGAGAAAGTAAAAATTTATTTGTTCCATGTTCTAGTTTGAAGCAGGTTTTACAAAACTGTGGCATTAACCCTGTAAATGAAGAGAACTTCACACCCTATAACATGACAATGGCAACCTAATTGCATGCACTTATTACATATAACGTTGGAAAACTGATTTGTTTCATAATTAAATTGTGTCTCCTCTGACAATAGCCAAATGTCCACTTGCAGAGTAACCATTAATTAATTACTAAACAAATTTACAGGTTATGGCAATGAATAAATTTAGTTGGCTCCAACAAATGCAGTAAATTTGTCTTCCTAACCTTGTTATACTGGATGATAAATTTAAGAAAAATCATGATCATCTAAGAAAGTTATTGTTACTTCAGCTATGAATTGGTTACTGTGTCGTAATACTGCCCTCCTCAGCTATAAAGACATCCCTCAATGTAGCTCTAAGGCTAATGAGCATTTTCCCACATGAAAGAGTTAAATTATAATAATTATATTGCCTTGATGAACAAAGTTAACTCTAAAATAAAACTTATTTACAATCAAGTGCAGTTTAATAAAATCACAAAACCTGTTATAGTGAAAAACAATTCAATACTGGAATACACATTTTTGGCTTAGGAAGGCAACATAGGAGGTAATTTAAACCTTAAAACTATAGAGTGTTTACAAAAGTTTTGAAATGTATATAAAATAACTGCTACCAGTAGTACTTGGCTTCTTAATCAGAATAAATTTAAAAGAAATGGGCACCTTGTTAATTATATTAAATGAGATGCAAAAATCTGAATTTTAATATATTTCAATATATTATCTATTAGTTTAATGTATACTACACTTTAATAAATGATCTCCCTAAATAAATAAATAAATAGATAAATAAGTGATACTAATCAGAGCAGTTGTACAACTATTGTACAATCTTATTACCTTACTGATTCTAAGGAAATACATCTATAGTATGCTTGAGAACAAACAGAAAACACCAGCATTTGCAGACTTTTGATTGTTTCTGAAAATAGACCTGTTACCTGTCATTATGACCTAGCAGCTGGATAAATGCCAGCTGTCTCAAAGTGTAGTATTAGCTTAACTCCCTGGTTAATCAACATGATACAAGATGTTTTATGACTGATAAACCAAATATGTGTAATAAAATTAGCAAATTCACGTTATCAGTTTCATAAAATATTTTGTGAATACACAATCAAAATAATTATAAACTATGAAATCACTGTAAAGCATGTGTACAATTCTTGCGATACATCATTGCAATGCCAAGTAACAAAATAAAACCTAGGTATACATAATCATACCCAAATATTCTTAATTGTTTCTGAATATATATGTGACGCATGAGGTTTTTAAGGAAAAGCTTGCATTTGATCAGTTATCAATAATAAAATGACAATATATATCAAGAAGAAAATCATCTTTAAAACCATAGACTGTGTATTTGAGGCATCATTAACACTTCGACAATAAGCACTTGACAAAAATTGTTCATAAAATTCAGTCCCGAGTTGTTAACAACAAAATGGCCGATATCTAGAAGCAAGTGAAGAATTAAAATTTGAAGAAAACTGATTTGCATACACCAGCTCAAATAGATGATTGAACTTGCCAGAAAACTTCCCACTTCAGTAAACATATTATAATTGTTGGCCTAGAGCAAGTTAAACTATGAAGAAAGCAATAACATAGTAATCACATATGCTGTACCACTCCAGTACTCAAGTTTTTCACTCTAAAGGCAGTGATGTAAGTACAGTAGTCAACATTATAAATTGTAAGCAATAGTACAGGCGGCCGGCACAATGAAGTAACCTCCACAAAAAAATGTACAGTTGAAATGAATTGTCATTTAGGCACACAGAATATTTTTTCATGTATACTTTACACCTAAGAATACGAAAACCTGGTGCATTTAGTAGGTCATTGCCTGCTTTGCAACATTGTTGTGATATACCTATCCAGCTTTACTAATCCATATTTTTCTGTCACTCCAACATTGTTGTGTATGCAAACAAATCATATCACATAATGAATGTTCATTCATTACTCTCTAACATCAAGATTTTGTGCTCTGAAGGATGCAGGGTTAAAAAGAAATTATATGATATTTGAAAATTAAAACATTCTAAATGAAAATTTAATAAATGAATAATGAAATAAACTGTGTTAATACTGCTTTAAAGTATGCGGACAATTTATGAGCTAATTGTTTATTTGTCCTTGTGAATGTTTTATTCTGAATGAAGATTATATGAAATAAATTTTCAAGGAAATTCTAAGCTTTATGCTTTTTTGCATAGCAGCATATGAATATAATTTAACAATAAGCAAATGTAAAATAAAAACAATAAAATTAAGGTCCTACAGTCTAATTGCCAAATAATGCCGCATTAAAAACTATGCTACAGTTTGCACATTTATCTTAAAACTAGGACTAAATGCATAACACCATATTGTTACACAATTAATGGCCAGTGTTAGGTCCAGTTTTTTTTTATAGTGATTAATGCCCTCTTTTGCTAATTATGGTACTGGAGGCAATTAACTGGTGATACATGGAATGAAGATGGAGCACTGGTGGAATGTGATGGCAGGGGAAACTGGAGAAGCCGCCCCTGCACTGTTTTGTTCACCAGGCCTGGGATCAATCCTGGGCCGCGCGGGTAGTGGAAGGTCTAGAAGGATGGAAGTTGTCTATTGCAGAATGGATGCCACAGCTACTCTCAAGTTCTTCTCCAGGCATCTCAAAAATACTCAAAACTTCACCGTATACTCAAAGAAAAGAAAGAGAGGGAAAGTTGTAGTGAACAAGTTTGTCTTAATAAATGAAATGGTGTTGAAATTCAAATAAGCATGTTTACTTCAGTAATAAAAGAGATAAGCGATTTGAATTAAACTCAATGGCAGCATTAGACATCTTTCTGCTAACCTCAGGAATCCTGTATGCCAACAAAGAAACACTCGCTTAGAATAACAACAGGAAAACAAATTATATTTGAGCATCCATTATGTGAGTATGACATTTTATTGTTCTGCAATGGGTTTTCAATAAAAAGTATTCTTCTGCACTTGTGTCTGTTTCAACTTCACTTTCTACTAACACCTAAAATTAGAATCCCTGATTTACTTATAAACAACTTTATTCTACAGTGTGGCCACTTCATCAAATATTGGTGATAAATGTTCTCAATATTGAGACGGTATATCAAAACTTCAGTATTAATTCTGTAATATAGACAAATAGTAAGTTACAGGAAGGACTGTGGCAAAGTTAAGTGTTTGTCTTTGAAAGCATTGACAAAGTTTAGCAGATGGTGGCCCCAAACAAGGGATGACTGTTATACATGTTCAAAGAATAATTATGTAAATGTGTGTGGCCATTCAACGAGGGTTTTCCATTGTGATTGAGTCAGGAAGATCTGGCAGACATAACATGGTGTGCTATAAGCCAACGTAAAGTTCTTAACAGGTAGATATGAATGGTTTAGTTCAGTATGATAATTCAAGGAGTGAATGTGTGTTTAAATTCACTGGTGTAAATTTTATTCTTCATTATAACCACAGATACAGTGATAAGAATTGAAGCCCACATATTCCATTACACTTGGCTCCAACATCATGTTATATTTGCTCACTTTTATATTTTATTAATGGTAATCTCATATTAGGTTTTGTTTATTTGGAGAAAATCAATAGTTGGGAATAATTTAATTGACTGTATCACAAATAGGAGCAATATGGGAGAAAATTGGAGAAGCAATATACACAGCATATATTCCTTGACTCCTCAAAACATTTTCAGTTGGCTTTTTCAGGCAGAAAACAAATTACAATCACAATATGTGGTTTATATTACCAACATGACATATTTTCAAAAAAAAAAAAAAAAAAAAAAAAAAATTGTGGGGTAAGCAATGGAGATCACCTGGAACACATACTGCACACCTTTTGTTTAATCAGCACAAAGTAGTATGACAAAGTAAGAGTGAAATAGATAGCTGAAATGTGCAATATGGCAAAGCTTTTGCAAAAAACTGCCTAATGATCTCTACAGTTTCATTACTAGTCCATTATGAGGAGCACAGAATTTCTATTTGTATTTAAGGTCCAAATTAGAAAACAAGGCTTATCCCAAACCTTTTCATATCCAAATAAATAATAAAAATGTGGGTATTGTTGTGGCACTGCTTTAGTTCAAATCAGTATATTGGCTTCTTTCAGTTTCCAGCCTCAGTACAATTTTAAAAACAATATCAGATACAAGGAACGCTTGTTTGAAATATTCTTGTGTTTCATTGAGACTAAGGATGCTGATCAGCAGTGACTTCACTCTCAAGCTATTGATTTTTACTTTCTCTATAAGTACTATGTACACAGTGTATAGAGAAGATATTGTAATGCGCCCAAAAATTTGATACCGAGATTTCGCCAGAAATACATGTTTTAAGACACCCTGAAAACAAAAAAAAGCATTTTTAGAAAAATGTCCATGTGTGTGTCTATCTGTCTGTGTGCAGCATTGCTCAAAAACGGTAAGACCGTTAAATACCAAACTTGGTATTTAAGTTCAGCATCTTCCAAAGATGCGACACGAAGATTTTCAAGAAAATCCACCCACACCAAAATACCCTTCACATGGAAAAATTTTTGAAAATGTTGTTTTTCTAAAAAATGGCTGTAATGATTTTGATTAAAATATATATTAAAGATATATACCTGACAAATAATATGTATATCTTGAATTTTCTGGAATAGCCTCTGAAGACTACTTTATTCTGGATAAATTTTACAGAATTGTGAATAACTGGTAAACGTAAGAGATAGACAAAACTTACCACACAAAAATTGTAGAGCACATTAAAACACACAATTTATATCATATACATTTTTTTCGCGGAGTTGATCATTTTTAGATAGTCCTTGTTGTTGGTTTCAGCCTTGAAAAACTTATACTTTTCTCATTCAGGAATTTGTCAACTCCTGTCCATACAAACAAAGGAACTTCAGTCACATAGCAACCAGCTTTTGACTATCACTTTAACCTATAGTAACTCCTTATTTCGCTTCTATTTACAAGGAAGCAAGTAATAAGACTATTTCTACTAATTCTTTATCAGTGAGCATGAAGTAAATAGAAGCATAAGCTTTTTTAACAATAATTTGTTGCAGAGATGTAGAGAAAGTCATGTGAATGGAACACATCAGATTTTTTTTTTATAATTGTAAGTGCAGCCACAGGCAAGAAGAGTTATCCCAGTTGTTCTCCACCATAATAATAGTGATAATGATGATTATGATAATGATAACGATAATAATAAAAAAGCTTACAGTACATTCGAAGATCTCAGACAGGAGCAGCCTTGAAAGATAAACTCAGGGCTTGCAGCATATAGAGGGAGATGAAAGTCAAGGTGAAAGTGATTCAAAATGGGAGATAAAGATTTTTATAAACATTCATTTGCCACAGATAAATTGTGAGGAGGCTCACAGCCTTATGGAATGGTGCCAAGAAGTGATTCATCCTGCAGTTTCCAGCAAATTCATGCCACTGTCAGTAGTGATTAAACTAGGATTTATGAATATGACCTGGAATCAAAGATACGGCCTGTAATATTTCCAAATAATTCACTGTAACAGTGAAGCAATCTCATATTTTGTTTGGAAAATGTTGCTCGTTACTTCTCACAAAGTCCACAAAGATTGCTATAATTTTGTTCCAGAAACAATGTTTTATTATCTCTAGAATCTTAACTGTATAGTTGAATGTACAGTAAATATCTCCATGCTTTAATATATTTTCAGCAGAAAGCTTCTAATTAAGCTTCTGCACATGAAAACTTAAAACTGACAGTTGTTCTTTCATTGTGAAAGCAACTTGAAAGCATGGCTGGTTCCACATGAACTGTCATATGCTTACGGCTTTTGGTTATTAATACTCTAACTATAACAAAGTTCCTCACAATTGTCCCAATGATGACTAAGAAGCAGGAGATATCAAAAGTTACAACTTTGACAATTCTGCTAAATTTATTAGAGTTGAATAGTGTCCTTAGAAACCAGTATCGCAAACCACCACCATGAAAGTTTCAATTCAGCAACAAGGGGTTTTTAAAACAGAAACCCCATTATTTTAGCAGCAGCAGAAAAAAGGAACATTAACTGTTGCATCTACTGCACTGTAAAGTATGTGTGCATGTGAAAATAAATTGAGATGCAATGGCCAATATGAACATAAACAAATGTGACACTTTTAGTTAAAAAGGTGTCTGTCATGATATGCCCTAGCCTTAATTTGCAGTCATTAAAAACATGTGGCGGCAAATAATGCACAATACTTTGAATAATGTTATGTTGGAACACCACATACAATTCCTTCATTTTGTACAACAGGCATCACTGAAATACAGTGTTTGAAGCTCCAGTGCAGTGGCAGTATGCAATATGTTGACTTAACAGTGACAGTGATGTTCTTGTCCTCAACACAGAAACCTTATGATTTGATGTATTATCTATCACTATGGTTTTAATTAAAAAGCCCTGTCTCTTTATTTAGGAATATTAGATTGCTAATCAAATGTTCTTAGAAAGATCATCATTTGCTTTACCTTTTCATGATTGATGAAACAACTGCCCTATTGTAATCTCTCTTACATTAATAGTCATGCTTGCGGTAATATGATTTACATTTCTGATATGAACTTATACATATTTTAATAGCTTTGGTCATCATTGATAGTCATAACATAAATATCTGCAAAAATAATGACAATTATAAAAATATTAACATAGTAAAACAACAAGCTCTTCAACTTGGTCAATACTATTGTACGAGAATAATTTAATCAAAAAGTTTCATATTTATAGCAGTGAAAGTGAACAGCATCTTGATAAATGGTATCTAACACAATTCATCTCCTTGGTAATTGTCATTCTCTTGCATGGGCTGCATAATGTTACTGCAAATTGAATTTTCTGAGCACATAACTCTGGCACAAACTAAACACTTTCCATAAATAGGAAGTATTTCTCCTTAGAAGGTATAAATGTAGCAAGTGATTGCTTTCAACTTCTGACACACATCACCTGTTTACCTTTATACTACAGTTTAAATTACATGCATTCCTATTAATCATTTCATTCTATCCTCTAACATAAAGAGCTGTACAAAATAATTTATGAAGAACTGTAGAAAAATCAAGAGGGAAAATGCTCAAAAAAAAAAAAAACTTAACATAAGAGGAGAGAAATAACTCGTATACAGGGTAATGATTAGAGCAGAACCCTGAAAATCCTAAGTGTTGCATAACCTGAACAAATTTGTGATTAAGGAAAAAAAAATTAAAAATAAAACGCTTATTATACTGTAAAGAAAGGATTAGAACTCATTATTGAAATTACATCATTTATCAGCACAAAACGTTTGCTGAACAAAAAATATTTTACTGCAGGCAATTTGCCTGCACATATTGCAATGTATAGTTTACTTTTGCTTCTGCGTAAGTACTATATTGCTACCTCTCACAATTATGAAGCAATAGCCAAACAAACTGTGCTTTAACCAATAGTACATGGCAATCATAACCTGCCATTTCCTCACATCACTAAGCTACTCTGCCTTCTGCCTCATAATCCTATATTTGTATACACACTTTTGTTTTTTTTTTGCTTTCTCCTGATAATTCAAATATTTTCAAATCCAATAAGACAACATCCATAATTAGTTCGGAATGCTGCGGTTCTACGTATGTGCACACCAAAGGAGCAGCTGTAGCATTGAAGGCAAGCTATCGTCACAGCTGAATCAAACATTGGAAATGAAGTGGCAGTTACGAACGTGTGTGTGTTCTGACTCAGACACGTCAAGTCAAGCCTGATTTACAAAGTGTAGAATAATTATTCTATTGGCCACAAAATGGTAGCAATTCCACAAATAATCTTATTCTCAATGCTCCACAATTAATGGATATAATGCTGAAAGAATTAAACCTTATGTAATATGCCATCAGAACTCTCAGTTCTACTGGCCTCATTATATTAAATTGCTCCATCTGTCTTGCTTCCCATCTTTCCTTCATTCTGTCCCTCTCTCTCTCACAACCTTTCCCTGTTTCTTCCTCCCTCTTTCTTGCACACGTCTGTGATATTTTGAAGATTGGTAATAAAACTGTTTTTTTTGGCAGCTTAACAAAAATTAAGATGTGAGCAACTCTTTTGTCTCCTACTTATTATTACAATGTGATCAGTACCAATCTGTAACTGGCCTACATGCATGAATAACACTAATGAAACCTTTTTACAATTTCTTATAAGTCTTCCAAATTGTGAATACAATAAATCTTGCTGAAAACATTATACTACACAATATTTGCAAAAATAACTGAATAAGGGACATTTTTCAGTAGTCATTTTTCACTCCATTAGAATCCACCTTCATTGGAGAATGTATTTAAGATTTTATAAAGTGTATTTTCCAAGTGAAACCTAAGGAACATTATACACAAAGTTAACAAAACAGTAACAGTTTTAGCTGTCACAGAGCATTAATGGATAGATCTAGTTACTAGTAACAAATAGCTTATTTGTTTTCGTGTTTATCACATTTGCAGCTATGTTACATTAATGGTTATTAATTATGATTAGCTGTACTATATGCATACCTTTTCTTGAGCACTATTTTGTAGGGAAGTGAGGTCAGGGGGAAGAAGAGAGAGGTTGCTTGTCTGTGTTGCTAACCAAAGAAAGTTTCTTTCAGCCACTATGATGAATAGATTACCTAAATCACTGAAAACCGCTTGGATTATTAAACAAAACAAGTGCGTGAGCTCTGGGATATGCAGACAAAATAAAACCTTAGCATTGAAGTCACTAGATATCAGGGTATGTAATATACTTCATGTATCCAGTTGTTCTGCTTCCGAAACTGTGCAAAACATAACAAATGAAAACTAGGGAGCTGAGCACCCAAGAAAGCGTACGCGCATAGTACTATGTTTCAATATGAATACTGATATAGACTTACTTTTGTTTGATATAATCTTAGTTTATCTAACTTGTACATGCATTGAAATAATTTTCATGCATTTATTCATTTTGCAATTACTAGAACATCTTCAGGTGAATGGAAATGTATAGGATCCTATATATAAACATCACACGATACAACATAAAAAAACATCATTACTGTCAGCATCAACATGACCAAAATAAAGCATATAACATAAATATTTTCATAGAAAACCCATAAATACAGTATAATAGCTACAATCCTACAGCTCACAATTAATAGCCTATGATGCAGATTAGTACACTGTGACCAATCTCACTTCAGATGATTCATCTATCATCAACAAGTTTCAGAAGATATTCAAGAATTATGACATCACCTTAGTTCCAAAAATCAACTACGGCATTAAAGGATCCTATCCCAACAAACAAAAAACTGGGAGTTTATGAAATTGAATGCTCAGACTTAATCTAGGATACATTGAAAGGACAAAATAAAGTTTGAAAACAAAACTAAGAGAACATATGAGAAGCCTAAAATACAAATAGAGAAATCAGTAGTTGACCATCATTTCTGGTTATCATAACTTGAAATCACAGCTAATATAAAACAGTTAAAACCAGCTTATAAACACACAGAATTAGATGTCTAGGAGATCTACATCATGAAGAAAATGAACCATATTATGAATTTTTATTTACTGCCATACACAACTTTTTGATCCAGCACCAAATGCACCTCCAGCTTATTGTTGATGCCAGCAAAGAGATTCAGTCAGAATTAGGGGCTGAAAATGGGAAGAAGTGTTCCTGAAACTGGTCCCAGTAAATGAGGTTTTTTGTTACAATAACAAACTTAAATTTGTTTTGTTTAACATTCTCATTGAACCTTATATCAAATATGGTAATGACTTTTTAAAGTCAATGTTGCTAAAAATGAAGCTTTAAGTTATATGATACCTCTACATTATTTCAAGTATTGAGACATAAAACGCATAATTTTCATGTACAAATTTAACTGTATGGTATAAAATCTCAATAATGAAATGCAATTCGGCAAAGTGGAAACATATTAAAGGCTTAAAGAATTTCTGGTAATCGATTTCACAATCTGACCCCAGGAATTTGATTGATTAATTTTTATAATAAATGTTACACTCCTGAGATCAGAAAATGGACAAGATTCTGTATATATCCCCCAAAATCAAAGTTAGTAAAGTGTAAAAATTAGGCTTTCCCTTAGCTGTGTCCTGATTAATTGGGGCTTTATCTTCACAGATCATCTGCAGTCACGGGTAAAAATATCCCTCAGCTACACTCAGCAATTTGAGACTTTCAATAGTGGGGCGCACCTTGCAGTTTAGGACCTGCCCAATTCACACAGTATTAATTATTCACATTTTGTCAGCTCTATACCATTAATATCCACTTGCAATGTATATGGGCGTAAGCTGCAAGATAAATACAGAAACCTGTTGCAGTCCCTGAACAAAAACTAAAACATGCTTTAAGAGCACCACATATTAATGGAAAATTAAGACTGCAATTTTTGAAGGAAAAAAAAAAAAAAAAAACAAAACAAGACAGCAATTTCAAAGGAGGCTTTCAAGAGAAAAATATTTCCTTTGGAAGCATGATATCAGTAAAATGCTTCACAAGAAGTCTATCAATGTAAGGTATGTTAACTCAAATGTAAAAAAACAATGAAAAGCTATTGGAAGCACATGAGAATAGCAATGAATCAAGCACGAAAAATGGATTCACAAAATACAACCATAATGAAGATCCTTTAGATACCAGATGAAAAGGCAATATGGGGATACGGGTTCATATGCCAAGACAAAGATTAACTATCATATGATGAGTTGTTCTAGTATAAATTAGTAAAAGCTTTTAAATAAATTGCACAATGAATACAACTTGCTATGCTGGCCAATGAGACTATATATATATTGCATTTTTAACTAAAAGGTAACATTTAAAAGATTTCCATTTCACTTTAGAAATCTAATGCTGTTGGTACCATGAGAACAAATAAGAACATGCTGCATATAAATATGCTGTGGTCAATTGGAATGAAAATGAAGAGAAGGAAAGGGCAGGTACATCCAAAGTGTGCCCTTGAGTAAGCTATGGGAGGTGTAAATTGACAGCTTTGTTTCCTATAATGTGACACACAGCTGAAGGTTACAGGAAACTATTTTCGTGTCATTCAGATGTGTGCATGTTCAATTGTTTCACTTTCTTTTACAAGATGAATGTAAAGAAAATAACCAACACCTCCTTAAAACCAATTTGGTCATCAGCTGCTTTGAAGTCTTTAACACCCCAAAGTTCAGTGTTAGAGGTCAAACTTCAGCTGCATTGTGGCTGCAAGCTAAAATATGTGGTTTTCCAAAAAAACAATGGAACAAAAAGATTTATGCTACATTTGGGGGAGGGGGAGGGGCTAAAGTTCTTGGCAATGCAAAAGTCAGTTGAAGAACTGTTTTGAGATCTACCAAATCCAAAAATCATTAGGCCATCAAAATCAGTGATACTTTCTAACTGATATCATTCATTCAAAATTTAAGGAAAGAAGTTCCACTTTAATGACTTCACAGGATAACAACTGAACTGAATATCCAAGCTTTTGACCTTCTTAACAGTTTACCTGATGAAGACTACAGATAGCCGAAAGCTTGCATTTTTATGAATCCAATTTAACTCAGTTGTTATCCCGTGAAGTCAACACTCGTAAAGCTTCAAATTGTGGAGGGCCAGAAGACGCAGCCTGCACCTGGTGAAGTTAGTCCTTGTGGGAGCAAGATGGCAGACTTGATGAGAGAGAAACAATACTATAGTGAAATGTAAGTGTTGTGTAAAATGTTTTAGTCAGTAAATATGTATAAAATACTCCTTCTCATCCTTACTCTCATAAAACCTCACACAAATCTTTAAGTTATACTTTCATTCCAAATGCATTTTTAAGCTTTAAAAGGATTTGTGCAGCTGCACAGGGATTTAAATCTGGAAGTAGCCACTAGGGTATTTAAATAAAATGCCAATAGGTTAAAACAGAATGGAGAAAACTGCATTTACAATAAAGACCCTACCTTTGAGTAGAAAACTTAGAATGACTGATGATACATACGAGAAAAAATATAACTAAATCCTGAAATTTATCTCACACACATCATAAAATGAAAGAAATAATAATAAATACATTACTATTGCAGAGAATACAATGACACTATACAACGAACGGTAAGAGCTAAAGGAGAGATTTTCCATCAGCTTTACCATACTATTGCAGTTGCTGAGCACAATTTATCTTATGCTTACTAAAATTTAAGGGTAAGAATAAGCACAATAAATACCCAAATATAAGAAATCAATAAACTCTCCATTACACTAAGCACCAATTATGATGAAGCAGCATGAAGCAAAGCACCAATCACAACACACTTAAAATCTTGTTACAACTAAATTTAAAAGTGTTAAAATAACTTTAGACATTAATATACACTTCACAGTAGAAGAGTAAGAGTTATGCCTCTTTTATATATATGCACATGTAACTGATTTCACTTTTCTTGCAGATTATGTAGTCAGGTGCAGTGCTGCATCCTACCTAAGGTAAAAAATGAGAATGTTGCTCGTACTCCATTCCATTCAGCACACTACAGAAATAAAGCAAATGTGCTGCTTTTACCCCTCAAGTCATTTCTCCCTTTCACAATTCCGTGCACCTAAAGGTCACCGTGGCTAAATACATTTTGCAAACAAAAATATTTCCCTATAGTTTCAGTGTAAATGCGAGGCACATTTTTTACTGTATATAAAGTTTAAATGTTGTTGCCACAGTTGTGATTTTGTCCTTAAACAATAACTTTCTTCACTCATTAAGAAGCCCCAGATAGCTGTTACTGATTATCACTTTATTTATTCCTGCTGTTAAGGGCATTTTGAAAGGTTAAAAACAATCAAATGAAGTCAGATTAGTGATTTGTTTATTGAGTGTGGAAATGTTACCTTGCAAACATTCAGCATCAATTGTGAGAGGTTTATGGGAGAAAAATATGAGTAATGGAATGGTAGGAAGTGGATTAAAGAATTTAAAAGGTTATGATGAGCCACAGAGCAGCCAAACAGCTATGAACATAATTTGGTGAAAACAAACATTCACAGCGTTTCACCATATTGTGTTATCTTCACATTTCAAGTTCAATCATGTACAGCATTGCGACAGAACACTTACAACTTTGAAAATTGCGCTCAAGATGGGTGGCCAAAAGCCAAGAACAAACAATTAGCCACTGAACTGGTTTTTCTCATGTGGTTTGCTTACACACATTGTTACAGGCATCTCAGTCACTCCTATATCACAGTAACACATTAACTCTGTGAAGAAGTAATTCAAACAGACCATATCCCCTCAAACAGAAGATCCTGAGCACAGCTTCTGCAAGAGACAAGGTGTTTAGCTGATTGTGACAAAGATGTCTACTGGAAACACTAACAACGTTCTGTTGTGCAATGCAGAACCAAAGACGTGGAATGATTTTGCGTAGATTCATGACAGAGCCATACAGAGCTAAACAACTTCAAGATCTGATTGCATCATTTGTTTGGGTAAAATTCAACCACCCTCCCTACAGTCCAGATTTGGCAGCATGCAATTTTTATCTATTCCTTCATCTGAAGAAATTCCTTGGTGCAAAACATTTTGACGGTGTTGTAAAATAATAATTACAGATGGCTTTCATCACAAGTAGCATCAATCTTTGACAAAGGTATACAAAAAATCTGATGTGTTCCATTCACATGACTTTCTCTACATCTCTAAAACAAATTATTATTAAAAAGCTTAGGCTTCTATTTACTTCATGCTAATTGAGAAAACATTAGCAGAAACAGTCTTATTACTTGCTTCCTTGTAAGTGGAAGCGAAAAAGGAAGTAGCATACGTTAAAATCATAGTCAAAAGATGCATGCTATGTGACTAAAGTTTCTTTGTATGGACAAATTCCTGTATGAGAAAAGTATGTTTTTCAAAGCTGAAACTAAAAGCAAGAAATATCTTAAAAACGATCAACTCCACGAAAAAAATGCATATAACATAAATTGTGTGTTTTAAGGTGCTCTACATTTTCTGTGTAGTAAGTTTTTGTCCATCTCTTACGGTTTGCAAGTTATGCAAAAATCCGTAAAATTCATTCAGAATAAAGTAGTCTTCAGAGGCTATTCCCAGAAAATTCAATTTTATTTGTCAAGTAAATATCTTAAATATACAAGATTTTAATCAAAATCGTTAGAGCCATTTTTAAGAAAATCAAAATTTTCAAAATTTTTTTCCATGTAAAGGGTAGTTTGGGGTGGGGGGATTTTCTTAAAAATCTTTGTGTCCCATCCTTGCAAGATACCAAACTTAAATACCAAGTTTGGTTTTTAACGGCCTTTTAACTTTTTGAGCTATGCTGCCCACAGACACACACACAGACAGACACATATTGACATTTTTCTAAAAATGTTTTTTTTTTTTGGATTCAGGGGGTCTCAAAACATATATTTCCAGTGAAATCTCGGTATTAAAATTTTGGGTGCAATACAATACCTTCTCTATACACTATGTACACAGTACATATAGTGAAAGTACAAATGGTTTCCCACTTGAACAATTGCCAAGAAAACGAGTAGTAGTAGTAGTAGTAGTAGTAGTAGTAGTAGTAGTAGTAGTAGTAGTAGTAGTAGTATAAGCTGCAAGTCATTAATAAAGTATCACAAAAATAATGTATTTTTTAAAAAAATGTCAGTACTTCAATACCTTGTATACTTCTAATGTCTGTCTCATGTCTAAAAAGCGGTATAGGTTAAAAGGAGTGTACTATTGCTACATATACTATATGTGCTCAAACGCTGGCACTCAGCTGCAATTCGTCCATGAATTCAATGTATTCTTGTAAATTATACATCACCAAATAGCGAAAAATATGCACTGCATTTAAAGACTATTGTAAAACATTTATATTTTGCCTTTTATCTCTTTTCTTTATAAATTTAGTATGTCAAAATTTATTTTACAAGCACAAAAAGATGTCAAAACAATAAAAGTTTTAATTTTGTAGGGTTCATCATTGTTTGCTCTTGGAAAAATTATGTTCAGATGAGTGGAACATTTTAAAACAGTAAAAAAATGAATGCATTGTGCTTTGCGCTATTCTATTTTATTGCATTAACCTAGCATACTTTTGTTTCCCTTAACTCCTTTTCCTTTCTATTTTAATGGCATCCTTAAATATTCTTTCATTTGTTTCTACTTATATCCTATACACTACTGTTTCTGAACACTCGGTAGCCTCAGCTGCTCTACTTATTCTCTTATTAACACTCATTTAACTTGAATAATTTAATGCATTCATTATTTTCCAGTTCTTCTACTAACATTTTGTTTCTTCCAAGTTTCTCCTTCCATTATTCACTAAAATACACTCACAGGGAGAAAAAAAAAAAAAAAAAAAAATGCAACATCATTAAGGAGTGCTTAACTTAAATGAAGAGGTATGTACAAGATAATACTTCAAGATAACA
This sequence comes from Hymenopus coronatus, assembly GCA_030762935.1. Taxonomy (NCBI): domain Eukaryota; kingdom Metazoa; phylum Arthropoda; class Insecta; order Mantodea; family Hymenopodidae; genus Hymenopus; species Hymenopus coronatus. The sequence goes on along the minus strand of CM060885.1, from coordinate 2,813,712 downwards.
TCATATGATGATAAAACCAGCACAATGTAAGCATACAAGACCTAACAGTCACATTAATATTTGGTATACCCCCTCAGGCAGACGATCGTACAGGTGGCGAATGGCTTCCTGCGATACACTGTCCCAAGCATCCTGTTGTCGCAGTCCGGCAATGGTTGTGGCCTGCCTTGGAGACCCTGTCAGTTTCTTTCCCACCATGTCCCACACATGTCAATGGGAGAGAGGTCAGGGGACCTTGTTGGCTAGGGCAGTTGCAGCAGCTGTATGGGGACATGCGTTATCTTGTTGAAACAACATGTCCCTTCCTGTTGAAGAAATGGATGGTTTCACGTCCCTGCACAAACAACAAAGGCATCCCTGATAGCTCCTCACACCATGAAGTCAGGAGTTGGGCCTTTGTGTCATGACGATTACAATCACCAGCTCTATGATGGCTGTGTATGCATACTGCATGTAGACAGAACCCACTCTCATCACAGAACGCCATTCAATTGTTCAATCAGTCCTTTCTCGACACCAGAGAATACATGGATAGCATGTGCTGGTGTAAGAGGTATCTTGGAGAGAGGCACATGTGATTTGAGTCCTGCTGCTAGAAGATGGTGTCACTCCAGGTGCTACATGTGCTCGGATCGCTTCCCTGGGTGCTGTTCGGGCACCTACCGATTCCCATACAATCTATCGATCCAGAAGTACAAGTGTACAATGTGTACGCCCAGAACTAGTGTGCGATTGTGAGAATGTTCCACAGACCATTGTTGAAAGCACTGACACACCACCCATACATTGCCCCCAACATGTGTAGTAACTTGTCGATAGGTCCATCCAGCTTCACGCAGGCCAACAATTCAACCCCATTCAAATGGCTGTAGTTGTGCGACAGTAGTTGCATTGTTGTGCATGGCTATGTCCTAGAGTGTCTTTTGACACCACCATTCAACCGTTATGGTACCACAGTGACTGTCTGCAGAAGCCACACAGGTCATAGATGGCCTGTACAGTGCCATCTGTTTCCGCTGACCACCACACATCAATCACCAAAGCATTATCCTCATGATAAATGCAGTCTATCATGCTGTTGTATTTATTTTTTCTGTGAGTGTATTTACATAAAATTCAAGATAACCAATATCAACACTTCCTCATAATATAAACATTTTCTTAGATATTTATGCATTCTATCTGCCCTCTGCCTCTTGTCATGAGCTGAACAGATGAATGACTATTGTTTGTCATAGGTAATGAATGCAAGAAGTGCCAAGATTGTTTTAAAAACTTCCTCCAACCCTTGTCAACATTTGTCTCATTTGGTCTCCATTATAAACCCAATAGCATAATTTTCTCGCTACCTGGCTTTTCTACTATATAGATATAGAATTTTCCACTCAGCTTAAAGATAGAGAATGAAAACTAAACAGCTATCAGCACTCTAGTTTACTCCAGCTAAAAAAAAAAATATTATTGCAATCTGGCCTTTAGTGGAATAATTACTGCACGATAGACATTGAAGCAGCAAATATCTGACTTTTACTAAACACACATTTTCTTTAGAAATCCAAACCAACTAAAAATCAAAAACAACGTAATCTGATAGAGAAAAGTATTTTGTATAGGAAAACGTGCTCAGAGCTGAAAATTATAACTATTACATATTTACGCTCATGTTATTAGTAACTTGGTGACAGTGCAAATAGAAAAGAATGAAACCAATGGCAACATGTATTACAGATATCCCATTTAACTCCATACTTTTAAGGCTGAGACAAGCTTAAGTTACAAATTCTGTCCAAGCGCCTATTCTTTATGAGAAGATTAAAATGAACCATGGTACTGAAGGAATAAAAGAATAAACAAAATAAATTTAAAAAAAAAAAAAAACTAGAGAAGGAAGCACTGCTGGTAAACAGAAAAGCATGTCTTAGACTGCTCTCTTCTATTTCTGCACTTCCCATAGTGGTTTCATAAAGACACACAAAACTTCATTGTAACCCATATATTCAATCAAAATTTCATCCATAAGAAAAAAGATCTTCACATAACTTTTTCTACTCACTCTTATATAAACTATCCTTTAAAAAGCTTAATCTGCCTTTTGTTTATCAAGATAAGCTTTCATCAACAGTACACACTTTGTTGTAGATATAGATTATCCAGTTGTCTAAGGTGAATCTAATTTTTAAATAGCAGATCCTCTGAGATGATAAATTCCATGTTCTTTGCATCACCATGAGAAAAATAAACAGTGATTTATCACTTGTAAAAGTATAAGTATTCAAAAATTCAAACCAATAACAAAGAACATCTCAGTTATGGCTTCCTTAAACAAGATCTATATTTTTCTATTAGTAAGATTTTGAGTATCTCTTATGGTTTAAAGGTAAATATGTTACCTAGAAAGAAGACACTTCACAGGATGCTCCCAAAGAATTCAAGAGATATGCATTTTATTTACCATAAAAATACCTTAAAAAAATTAATCAGAGAAAATAAAAAAATAGCAAATGTGATTCCATGTAAAGTGGTAAGGTGAGATTCTTGAACATTTTTGTGAAATTCTTATAAGATTGGTGTTTTAACAAATATTTCATTTTTGAGTTATGCTGTTCAAACCATCATATATACAGATATGTTTATAAGAATACTTCTAGTGGATTCAGCAAGCCTCAGAACGTGTTATTTGCAGTGAAATATTTATAGGTATTGCAGTTTTGAGCAACATAAAAAACGTCCACTTACTACAGGTAATATTAGAGAAACTCAGAAAAAAATATAAAATTACCTATGTGACATAAAATCAAAACAAAAGGTAAATAGGGCATACATTCTCTTCTAAACATTACCAGATTTTCCACAATTTCAATTTCATCAAGCTAAGTTCGTAAAAGAAAACTCCAGCCTCCATTACCATACCCTGAAAATTATCTTAAGCAATAGCACAAATAAATTCCAGCACTTTTTCCTTAATTGGAAGATAACTCTTACATCTACTCTTAATATACTGAAGTTCAAGGTATACAGTGCATAACACGCTTTCCTAAAGGAAGGTAAGTCAAATGTTAGGGGTACTAAGAATGTGACAACCTTCTTTGTTGCTGAAGTTAACATTTAAAATACAAATATCAAACAAATGAAATCATAGAATGTAAACATAGAATAAAAAGACTTCACAGGATTTGTCTAACTTTAGGCATTTGTTTATAAAAAAACTAAAATAGTTAAATCTTTGTTGCACTGTGCCATGATGCATTTATACATAATTGCTCAGAAGAGTGAATGTTAAACAAAATAAAACAAATTTATTTTCTGTGTAAAGCAATTCACTGTTTGGTTCTTCAATTAATGACACTTTATCACACAGATCAACATCTAGGTTGAAATATTTTATGGTAATATATATTATAATATTTAAAGTATTTTACCCAAATATGTTAGCAAAGTATGAAGTATATATTGTTTGCAATTCTTTAAATAATAATAGGAACTATAGAGCACTATAAAGGCCTTAGCTCCCCAAATCTTGCACCGTCAAAATGTAATCACCACTGAAGTGACAGTCAATGTATACCTCCTTAGCTAAATCACTTCAAGCTAATAAGCAAAGTTTTCTTTAATAATGACAGTACATTTATGTATTTATGTACTGCTACTGCAATTACATAAAACAAAGCATATTATTTGCAAATATCACTAGGTAGAGCGAAAAATGTCACTTACCACCTCCAGAATTCCAACGATTTTCAGTCATCCCTCCAGTCTTACACGAAGCTCCATCTGTAATCTGGATTAAAATAACCAGTAAATAACACGTACATTCTCAAGCTCGCACCATTTAACATTTATGTGCAACAGAGTCATTCAATAATTAGCAATTCCTTAACATGCACAGGTTAGGGTTGACATTCTTTTACTTTACATTAATTATACTTTCTCTTAGCACCACTTTTGTTTTTCAATTTTTCCTTTAGGAATTACAGCAAGTATTAATTTGTAAAGGCATTTAATACATACACACACTGATTCTCTGAATGACTCAAGCTTAAAAGTACTCCTTCTTTTATTAGAATACCTGAAGATGAAGTTTGTTTCGGACATTCATTGCTTCTTTCCAAGTGCGAGTTCTTGATTTCGTCTCACATTTCAGCTCATTTCTTCTGTACAGCACTGCTTTTTATACAATTAGCCAAACGCCGCACTTGTAAAAACAGTTAAACGTAGTCTACTGCATACAACTATGAGCATTATGCACGTAATTTTAATCACAAATAATTAACACGGAACTTGTCAAGCTCCCGAAGTTATGCACTCCTAAAATGTAATGTCGAACTCCGAATTCACTGCTCTAAAACATACCTTTCTTTCGGATCCAATGGATTTTTCAAAGTACCGAGATCCCTTTCGCGTCAATAACTACTATATAATTCAATAGAAAAGTACATTATTTTAATAAAATAGTTCCTACAAGAACTGAGAAAAACTCATCTAGAAGATGGCGACCGCCCGTCAGTTGCCGATTTATGATCATTTTCTTGCACGGTCACTTTTGACTGTTTAATACCTGCACAGTACTACATTTCTGAAAACCTTGTCAACACAAACAAATATATCTGGATCTTAATTATTCGTCAACACACTAGTAGCAAATTAAGATCCGTCCAATAAAAAATTCTTGCCATGCTTCCTACAAATACCCCAAAACTACTCCAAATTGTTTCGCAGGTGACAATGACGTCATACCATCACACTATCGGGCATTTTCGGATGATCTCGCGGGAATTTGAGACACTTTACACCAGGGACATATGCCACAATGCAAAATTTTTCAAGCATCACATTCCTTTATTCAGAAGATGTCAATTTCACTTGTAATTTACTTGGTTTTATAGCACAATTTTTGTAATCTATTTTGCAACAAACAGAAACATTAAAAGCAATAATCAAAAATGTTATAATTGTTTTATTGTTACATTAAATTTTAAATTTCACACAAATGCTTAATTTAATGTATGCTGTTTCCATAAAGAAATCTTAGAGCAGTAAAATAAAGTATTTATCCATTTTTTATCCTAGCCAATGGACACAAATTTCTGATTAAAAAGTGCTCAAACTTTGCTCATGGGTCAGATAAACAGGAAAAGGGTTATATTTTATTAAAACTGAAATTGTAAAGTTACTAAATTTATTATTGTTGATTTTATCCCTAACCAAATATACCTATGTATTGTAGGTACTATTTATTCTATGTTCATTTTAGAAGTTGGCCTGGGTGTCTCAGTGATCAAATACTGCTTGACCAACATTGTGTGTTAGATCCTGGCTTGAAGTACTGCCATTTAGTGCACATTAATGTTTGATGCTAAATTATATTTTTTTAATTAAACCTCTTAACTTTGTTGTATATAATACATTACATATATGGCAATTAGAAATAAACAACAACCTAAAATGAAACATGATTCTGGGGTTCTGCCCTGTCGCAGTCTTGATTGCATAGTTAAGATCTAATTAATACTTTTAAATCTTAAATCAGAGTATTTTTCATTTAAATCTGTTTCTGGACCTGGTGGGCAGTTCACTGAATTCTTTTAAACTGCGGGTTGCTGTGATGGTCAAATGAATTATGCAGGTCTTTGCCAGCTGCAATTTTCCTTATTGTACAATCAATAACATTAATACAGGAATCTCTGATCATAACTCAATATTTGTAAGCCCGGAACTACCGGAGAAGAGTAATAAAATTTCATCTAAGGAAAACAAAACCATTTACAAGCGGGTATTTAATGAGCAAAATATAGACTATTTTAAGCATCTTTTAAGTATAGAGTCTTGGGATACTTTAGATAATAATTGCGTTAACAAAAAAGCAGCAGATTTTTTTAATATAATCTCCCATTATCGGGACGTAGCATTTCCATTAAAGAAAGTGAGACTCTACTCTAATTTCTCGTCTAATTGTAAAAGTTGGCTAACAAAAGGAATTATTTTATCATGTAAAAGAAAGAGGATGCTTAGGGAAGTTAATAAAATGACAGAGGATCCCAAATTTAAAGAATATTTTAAAAAGTACTGTAACACTTTATATAAAGTTGTAATTGCAGCAAAGAAATGATATAATGACAATTTTATTAATAGTCACCAGAATAAGGGCAAGGCTATTTGGAACATAGTAAAAAAAGAAACTAATAGTAAGCAAAAAAATGATAAAATAACATTAACTGTGAATAACAACACAATAGTAAATAAAAAAACAATCACTGACACATTTAATAATTACTTTGCAGTAGTGGCTAAGAATTTAACTAAAACCATGCCTCCACTATCTGATAATATAACCTCTCCACAGATTATAAATAATTATGCCTCACTTTATTTATTTCCAACTACAGAAAAAGAAATAGAACAAACTATTAATAGTCTAAAAAATAAAAAATGTAGTGGATATGACGATATACCTGATGCTCTCGTAAAGGAATGTGGAACTTATTTACTCAAACCATTATCAGATATCTGCAATATATCCCTTACTACCGGCTGCTTTCCGGATGTTTTCAAAATTGCTAAAATTGTGCCCATTTATAAGAAAGGTAATAAAACCTGTGTTGAAAATTATAGACCCATTTCTTTACTCTGTGTGTTTGCTAAAATACTCGAAAAAATAATGTACAATAGATTAGTACCCTTTTTATTAAAGTACAATATAATATCTGAATCACAGTTTGGGTTTCAAAAGGGTAAGTCAATAAATATGGCTATTTTCTCCTTTTTAGAAGAAATATTTAGTGCAAAAGACAAGAATGAACATGCCTTAGGGTTGTTTGTCGATCTATCTAAGGCATTCGACACAATAAACCACAACATTTTATTAAATAAGCTTGAAAATTATGGCATCAGAGGAGTTGCTAATGACTGGTTTAGATCATACCTTACAAATAGAGCCCATTTAGTCGAAATTGATGTATGCGGTCAAATTTACAAATAGCTTAGTGTGGCTCCATATTAGGGCCAGTTCTCTTCCTTATTTATATAAATGACTTACCATTACACATGACTCCCGTTAATACTGTTCTTTTTGCAGATGATGCAAACTTTGTGTTCAAAAGTCATTGCCAAAATTCGCTACAACAGACTATACATGACTCAATGTCAAAATTGTGTAACTGGTTAAATTATAATAAATTATTGTTAAATGTTAATAAATCAAGCTACTTAAATTTTGAAAAGTATCCAAACCTCACAAATCAATTCCAAATACTTGTAGAAAATAGCCCAATAAGTCACCAACATTCTACTAAATTCCTTGGTATTACAACTGACAACACATTAACATGGAAAGATCACATTCTCATTCTTAGTAATAAATTGAATCGTTTAACTTACGCAATAAGAGTGTTAAGCAAAGTTTGTAGTAAAGAGGTAATGAGAGTGGTATACTTTGGATATATACATTCAATAATTTCATTTGGAATACTCTTTTGGGGGAACTCTACCCAGTCAAATGTAGTATTTAAAATACAAAAGAAAATATTAAGAATAATGAATCAGGAACCACCCCATGCTCCAAGTAAACCTATCTTTGAAGAGCTTAACATACTCCCTCTACCATGTATATATATCCTAGAAACAGTCTCCTTCATTCATAATAATATGCAATGTTTTGAGAGAAACAAGGATTATCATGCCCATAATACCCGAACAGCTGAAGCAATACATCTACAGTGTCATCGACTTAATAAAACTCTCAATAGTGTATCCCACAAAGGAATAATTTTATATAATAAGATACCCAAATCTTTAAAAGCTGTGCCAGGAAAATTCTTTAAATCTAAAATGTATAAATGGTTATTAAAACACAAATTTTATAGCATAAATGAATTTCTTAACTTAGATATTTAACTACTTAACTGTATTCTGTCACACCTGTATATTGTATATTTATATTTCTTGTAATAATTAGTTTGTAAGTCTTGACGAAGCCATATGTACAAATTGTATATCCTCGGTGAATAAAAAATTGAATTGAATTGAATAGTCTTCTGTAAGATCTATTAAGGACTGTTGTTTATTTTTGGAATGTATATCTGAGTGAATAATGATGTAATCAATAATGGGGCATCTGTTCTGAATAGTTTGTATTTTTTGTATTTAAGAAGAAGCTGAACCCCAGATTGAGCAACTGTACATCTATATAGGTAGGTCTGATTGGTGATGCCTATATTAACCTTTTATACTGAAGAGATAGTGAAGATTTTGAGGACAGGCAATGTTTATTCATGTCACAAATTTTCTTTATTAAGAATGTAAAACGATATCTCCATGTTAAATGTTGATCCCAAAGTATCTTACTGAATTAGATTTTGGTGCATTTATAAGATGCTAGACTTTTTAGAGTTCTTTATAATTCTCCAATATTTGCACCACATATCTATTGCATCACAAAAGTTTTGAAGATGACTTTCAAAGGTATCTTTACTCATTTCTGCTGGATAAGAATTCAAGAACATGACACCACTGACATGATAGCTACTAATGCAATTAAATAAAATAAAATTAACCCTCCATGGTAGCTGGGCAGGAAGTGTTTGCCTCACATTCAGAGATCTCAAGTTTGTATCCTGATTAGGATGTTTTCTCAGGTTTTTTCCTTAGTCATGCAACTCTAACCTCTTGGTACCCCAAACCCATTTGAGAATCATTTCAAATATTTCATTCATTTAGTATCCAGCATGACCTATCCCATTGAAGGATATTAAACTTCAAGGGAGAAAAAAAAATAATAATAATAACAATAACAGTAATAATAACAATAATAACACCAATAATAACAATATTAACAACACTAATAATAATAATAATAATAATAATAATAATAATGTTATTATTAAAATAAGAACTGAAGCTTTCCTGGCGACGTATTAATTCAAAATCTTCTCGGGCTTCTAGCCAGGTAAAAACTTGGTTTGACACTTACCCGAGAAGATTTTGAATTAATGTTATTATTGTTGCTGTTGTTAGTATTATCATCATGACCAACACCATTACTTATCATCACTGGACTATTTCTGTTATATGGTGCCTGTGAAAGGGAATTACAGGAAGAGTGACATACATACTAAAATCATTCTGGAATAAGGAGTTAAACACAATGATGTTGAGTGTTATCATTCCACAGTCATTAGTCAAAAGGTGGAAGTCTGTGTTACCTTATTAAATTTGTGAGCTTTAAGCAAATGGAATGGTAGAGCACCAGTAACAAGGTTAGATAGATAATTTGTAGACTGGATTCAATCAAGGAGAGGAAAGACATACAGACCAAGAAAGAGCTGGATGGAGATATAAGAAATGGTATTTATGAAAAAGAAAGGCTTGAACAGTTGGTTTGGGAAGTAGGAAAAGAATGGAGAAAGAAGATAGTATAAACATTTTGGATTCATACAAGAAGTCAAAAATCAGAAAAAAATTTAGAAGTACCAACTCAAAGAGAAACTTTCATTGCTTGCATCAAGCCTATTGAGACTATTACAACTGATACTGAACATCAGTTAACTCTAAAATATGAACTCAACAAAAAAAATGTTAGTCCTGTTATAGCTAAAGCCCTTTACATTAGAAACATTAAATCTAAATTAAATGGACACATATATACTCAGATGGTTCCCTCTCTCGTACCAATGGAGCAGGTGGTATATGCCAGTTCTTTGCCTTTTATAGAAATGTTGGAAAAAATAGCACAAATTTTGATGGAGAAATAGAAGCTGTGTATTTCCCTGGCTGCATCAATGCAAAAAATTTAGTTATTCTTTCAGGTTCATAGGCTCCTGTACAAGCAATAGTAAAACTCCCTAAAATGGAAAAAATTATAGATATCCAAGAGATGATTCGTCAAATTAATAAATTGGGTAAAAAAGTTGTATTACAATGGATTCCATCTCATTGTGCAGTGGATGGTAATGAAAAAGCAGATTTTTTGGCAAAGAAAGGAACCCAAATTAAACAAAAAACTATGATAAAATTTCCTTATGAATCAATCAAACACATTGTAAAAAAGAAAAATAGATACAAATTATATAAAAAAAATAACACAAGAAAATAAACATTCAAAGTGGCTACAAATTGTACAAAATCCTAATTTAATTCCAAAATTACAAGAAAATCAGCTCTTGCCAGATTTCTTATCATAACTGTACATGATTGTCAGAATAACCATCCCCATAGGATTGGCCTTTCAACCTCACCAAACTGCCTTCTCTGTACCAAAGAAGAAATTATGAATAGGGAACACCTAGAATCATGGCAAGCTTTGAAGATGTATCCTAACATTATCACCAAATTCTAAGAAGCTAGGAGAATGACTTCATTGTCAATTCCTGAGCTTTAATACCTCTCTCTCCCTCCCTCTCTCTCTCTCTCTCTCTCTCTCTCTCTCTCTCTCTCACACACACACACACACACACACACTTTGGATGTATTTTGTGATCCTGTCAAATAAATGATCACCATCACCGCCACCACCACCATGATGATGATGATGATGATGATGATGATGCTTATTATTATTATTATTATTATTATTATTATTATTATTATTATTATTATTATTATTATTATTATTATTATTATTATTATTATTATTATTATTATTATTATTATTTGCTGTTAACTGAATGTTTTATGATTATAATTTAAAAAAATAGAGAGTGCAGGCAGGTATTACATAAAAAATCAATAATAGAAGAAGAAATTGTGAACTATTTTAGCAGAGGGCAACTGAATGCATATCCAATAGTATTAAAAGGACTGCACTTTTTTTTTCCCCCCTAAAATGTTATTGCAAATTATTTTAGTGGAGAGCAACTGAATGCATATACAAACTAGCATTAATAAGACTGCACTTTGTTTTCCAAAACATTATGGCGCTCCTGTGTTGTAAGCTACAATAAGAGACCACTAAATTCAGTATCTTCTAGATGAGGCTATTTCAGCTTGGATGTATGCCAAAAGAGCAGGAGTGACTTGTGACAACAGCATTGAGGAGAAGCTATCCTCACAGCTGAATCATGTGGTAGGATGCAAGTATTGTGGTATGACCTTTGCCCTGAGATGTTTTGACTAGCATGCTTCACGTCCAGCTTTACTCTGAATTTTGTGATTGAGTATGCAATATGCACTTACCCAGATCAGTCAAGTTGGTACAGTGTGTTCTAGATAATACTGGTAATTTGTTGGCTTGCTGTTCAATGCTCGCTTCTTCAGAAGCCTGCTAATGTTACCAATTATAAAGACAGAGTTTGTGACTCCCTGTGGTTGCTCCTCTCAGAGATTCAAACATATTAATGTTTATCCACACTTCTGAAGAGTCAGCTGTGCTTCACTACTTCATCTCTAATCTCACACAAAGTATAAAACTCTTGAAAATTTACAGTATTAGGTGAAAAACAAGGCTATCCTGGGTGAAACACAAAACATGCAGTCACTATACAAAGGTTAGCTTTCGAGTTTATCCCTTAATCAGAGGATTAAAAGACCCATAAACAACAAAATGAAAACAAATTTAATGGTCAACTGCATTCATTAGTAATCCACCATATATTTGAGCCTGGGCATGTTTTTCTTTATAAATAAAAAAGGTAAATTAATTTCCCTTATTTTGTTATAATATTACATGCCTTATTATGACAAATGAGTTACACCCATTTGTACTTTAGTATCACTATTAGTGTGGATGTTGAGTCACACTACTATTTGTACTTTAGTATCACTATTAGTACCATTCGTACTTACTACCACTATAAGTGTGGATGTTGAGTCACACTACTATTTGTGCTGCAGTATCACTATTAGTACCATTCGTACTTACTACCACTATAAGTGTGGATGTTGAGTCACACTACTATTTGTACTTTAGTATCACTATTAGTACCATTCGTACTTACTACCACATAAGTGTGGATGTTGAGTCACACTACTATTTGTGCTGCAGTATCACCATTAGTACCATTCGTACTTACTACCACTATAAGTGTGGATGTTGAGTCACACTACTATTTGTGCTGCAGTATCACTATTAGTACCATTCGTACTTACTACCACTATAAGTGTGGATGTCGAGTCACACTACTATTTGTACTTTAATATTATTATTAGTACCTTTCGTACTTACTACCACTATAAGTGTGGATGTTGAGTCACACTACTATTTGTACTTTAATATTATTATTAGTACCATTCGTACTTACTACCACTATAAGTGTGGATGTTGAGTCACACTACTATTTGTACTTTAGTATCACTATTAGTACCATTCGTACTTTACTACCACTATAAGTGTGGATGTTGAGTCACACTACTATTTGTACTTTAGTATCACTATTAGTACCATTCGTACTTTACTACCACTATAAGTGTGGATGTTGAGTCACACTACTATTTGTACTTTAGTATCACTATTAGTACCATTCGTACTTACTACCACTATAAGTGTGGATGTTGAGTCACACTACTATTTGTGCTGCAGTATCACTATTAGTACCATTCGTACTTTACTACCACTATAAGTGTGGATGTCGAGTCACACTACTATTTGTGCTGCAGTATCACTATTAGTACCATTCGTACTTACTACCACTATAAGTGTGGATGTTGAGTCACACTACTATTTGTACTTTAATATTATTATTAGTACATTCGTACTTACTACCACTATAAGTGTGGATGTTGAGTCACACTACTATTTGTGCTGCAGTATCACTATTAGTACCATTCGTACTTTACTACCACTATAAGTGTGGATGTTGAGTCACACTGCTATTTGTGCTGCAGTATCACTATTAGTACCATTCGTACTTACTACCACTATAAGTGTGGATGTTGAGTCACACTACTATTTGTGCTGCAGTATCACTATTAGTACCATTCGTACTTACTACCACTATAAGTGTGGATGTTGAGTCACACTACTATTTGTGCTTTAGTATCACTATTAGTACCATTCGTACTTTACTACCACTATAAGTGTGGATGTTGAGTCACACTACTATTTGTACTTTAGTATCACTATTAGTACCATTCGTACTTTACTACCACTATAAGTGTGGATGTTGAGTCACACTACTATTTGTACTTTAGTATCACTATTAGTACCATTCGTACTTTACTACCACTATAAGTGTGGATGTTGAGTCACACTACTATTTGTACTTTAGTATCACTATTAGTACCATTCGTACTTTACTACCACTATAAGTGTGGATGTTGAGTCACACTACTATTTGTGCTTTAGTATCACTATTAGTACCATTCGTACTTTACTACCACTATAAGTGTGGATGTTGAGTCACACTACTATTTGTGCTGCAGTATCACTATTAGTACCATTCGTACTTACTACCACTATAAGTGTGGATGTTGAGTCACACTACTATTTGTACTTTAGTATCACTATTAGTACCATTCGTACTTACTACCACTATAAGTGTGGATGTTGAGTCACACTACTATTTGTACTTTAGTATCACTATTAGTACCATTCGTACTTTACTACCACTATAAGTGTGGATGTTGAGTCACACTACTATTTGTACTTTAGTATCACTATTAGTACCATTCGTACTTTACTACCACTATAAGTGTGGATGTTGAGTCACACTACTATTTGTACTTTAGTATCACTATTAGTACCATTCGTACTTTACTACCACTATAAGTGTGGATGTTGAGTCACACTACTATTTGTACTTTAGTATCACTATTAGTACCATTCGTACTTACTACCACTATAAGTGTGGATGTTGAGTCACACTACTATTTGTACTTTAGTATCACTATTAGTACCATTCGTACTTTACTACCACTATAAGTGTGGATGTTGAGTCACACTACTATTTGTGCTGCAGTATCACTATTAGTACCATTCGTACTTTACTACCACTATAAGTGTGGATGTTGAGTCACACTACTATTTGTGCTGCAGTATCACTATTAGTACCATTCGTACTTACTACCACTATAAGTGTGGATGTTGAGTCACACTACTATTTGTACTTTAGTATCACTATTAGTACCATTCGTACTTTACTACCACTATAAGTGTGGATGTTGAGTCACACTACTATTTGTACTTTAGTATCACTATTAGTACCATTCGTACTTACTACCACATAAGTGTGGATGTTGAGTCACACTACTATTTGTGCTGCAGTATCACCATTAGTACCATTCGTACTTTACTACCACTATAAGTGTGGATGTTGAGTCACACTACTATTTGTGCTGCAGTATCACTATTAGTACCATTCGTACTTTACTACCACTATAAGTGTGGATGTTGAGTCACACTACTATTTGTACTTTAGTATCACTATTAGTACCATTCGTACTTACTACCACTATAAGTGTGGATGTTGAGTCACACTACTATTTGTGCTGCAGTATCACTATTAGTATTATTTGTATTTTAGTACCACTATTATTGTGCATGTTGAGTCACACCACCATTTGTACTTGAGTAGGTAACACTATTAGTGTGCATGTTGAGCCACACAACCATTTCTAATTCAGTGTTACTGTACCTTTATCTACTTGGGCCATGGAATATGAAACATTTTCCATAATTATAACATAGGTTGTTAAGGAGTAAACTGATTGTTAAATAATGGTTAATGTCATCATGGTAATTCCAGATCTTCTTGAATTTAAGAGTAGTAGATGGTATAAATAAAATAAATGCGACTAAATGAAGAAATAAGTTTATAAGTGGTAGGCTGCTGATTTCAGTTGTAGTAGTTGTAGATTTGCCTTCTTATTGCATTAAATTTAAAACTGTCCTCTTGAGTTTCTCCGGATTTAAAATCAGTAATTATTAATAAAACAATAAGTAAGTGAATTAAAAAACAGCTACATGATTGAGTAATGATGAGTAAATCAGACTTTTTGGGAGATGTGTGGATTAATAGGGAATGTCAGACTGAGATTTCTATAAAGAATTGAAATTAAGACTGGAAGATCATGAAATACAAGAAATATGCAGTAACGCGAGAGAAAAGATTTCTTTGAGACTGTTTAGGGAAATAAAAAAGCATGTGATGCTGTCTCGGATATTCAACATCTTGAGGAAAGTGACATGCTGACTGCATCTCCTCTCTGTATCAGAATTTTGGGCATGAGACTGCCTGGCCCAGGTCCCATGTGATATAAAAATCCAGCATGGGGAAATGTATGCATGATAAAACTGATATAATACATTTGTTGGGCCACAACTGAAGCCCCAAATTTAATAGGTGTGAGACATGAGAAGAATTTAGAAAAATGTCCAATGTATGGAGAAGAAAAAAACATGTTTATTCAATCACACAAAGCTAGGTGGAGAACAGGCATGGGGACACAAATAGAAAAGTTTAGATGAACTACTAATTAGAATGATTCTGAACTGTAAAAGGAAATAAAAACACGTAGGGAATTATTGGGGTAAAATTGAGAGAAATGAGTAAGTATACATAAGAAGAAGGAGGAATTAAAGAAAGTTCTATTAGAAAAATAGAGTAGCAAACTTTTAATAAAAGAGAGGATGAAACACTTAAATTTATTGAGACCCCCATTATACTAATAACTAATAACAAGATTTTAATGACATGTAATTTTTTTCCCTGAACCATAGGATGGCTTCTGCACAATTTCAGGTTGTAAATAATGTATTTTTTATTGTCTTGTATGATGTCAAAGGAAATTCTGCACTGCAGCCATTGGCTTATTGTACCTCAGACCCCAGGTGAATAGGATGAGATGAGAGTAATTTCACCAGACTGCAGGGGAATAGTCACCGTTGAGAGCCCCTAACATATTCCATGTCAAGTTCTTCATCAAGATGCCTGTGCCCCAGGTCCGACCAAACTCCTTGAGTCTAAAGATGACTTCCAGAGTGCAGTCACCTCTGTAGCCCTCGCTGACACTTACAACCCTGAAAGAGACTAGTTGGATGAAATAGAGAGACAGGAAGGCCGGGGGAATGAAGAAACCTCCCAGCATTGCCCAGTGACCTGGGAAAACCCCCAAAACCCATGGGTCAGAGGAACCAATCCCATGACCTTCTAAATGTCAGTTCCAGATGAAATGCCTGAGTCATCTAGCTCAATGTTTTTATAAAGTTGTGTATAAAGTCATATTTTTAAGGACTCAAGATTAAAACACTCAAAATTATGTTTTAGGTGATATTGTCCCAAATGAACACAATAATTATTAGAAAGCTTTATTTATCAAGTAGTCAAGCATTAGTTGGTCTGCTAATGGAGCCCACTGTATCATACACAAAACACTCTCAATTTAATTCAATTCAATGTTATTCATCCATAAATAACATTTACATGTTGTCAGATACATCATTACATTTAAAATAAACATGTACAATTGTGAGTTACTACACACAATGTTTACATATTATAATTCATCCAGCCCACAATGTATTTTTATATTAAGAAATTCTCTAGCTCACATTTCATTTTTTTTTTCCTTCTGCTATTTGCACATGGTATAATAGTTTATTGTATAATATTTTGTCCATTATAAGGGGATCTTTGTGAGTTGTCTTTTCATTTACATTTATTCTGTGAAAGCTATTTTAGGACTTATGATAGTCCTTATTTAGATTATCTAGTCTATCTTTATTAACTACAAATATAATTACTTTATAAACATATAATTATACACTGCAAGTATTTTGTTTTCTACAAAAATGCTTCTATATGATTCTCTCCTATTTACATTGTATATACATCTTATACGAGCATGGATTGAAAAGTAATGCACAATAATTTTTTCTGCTTTGGTATTGCAAACAGATATAGTTTGAAGTTTTCACTTCATGTGTGGCCTGTATGGGCCGCAGCAATGTCTCCAGGAGGGCCATGTGAACCATAGTGATTCGCCACAGAATATCATTGGAATTGAATGACAGGTGTGTGCAACTGCAAACATTATCACAACAGTTCAACCTTTCCTATGGTGCAGTATACAATGTTGTTCATGACACGTTGAAATTTCGTAAAGTTAGTGCTTGCTGGGTGCCTAAGAACTTGACAGACAACCACAAATGATGACAAACTTGATCACTTAACACGGTATACTGCAGAAGGGCATGACTTTCTAAAAAGTATCATCAGTGGTGATGAGTCATGGGCATACCACTATATGCCTGAAACAAAGCAGGCAAGTAAGGAGTGGAAACATACTGGTTCCCCAGTAAAGAAAACATTCAAAATGACTCAATCTGCTGGGAAAGTGCTTGTGGTAGTGTTCTGGGTATGTATGGTGTTTTATTGGTGCACTTTTCTGAACACGGGATCACTGTGAATGCTGCAGCCTACATTAAAACTTGAGTGAACTTGCTTCATGCCCTTCATGACAAATGCCACAACATTAATGCCAGTCCACCGATGGACTTCTATGAACAGGGCGTATTGAAACTGGTATCACGATGGGACAAATGTGTTGAGAAAATTGGTGACTCTGTTGAAAAGTAGGTAAAATGTTTAAATTCATTTGTGATTGTTTTGTTTTTTTAACTATTGAACTTTTATGTAAAAAATTATTGTGCATTACTTTTTAATCTGCCCTCATACATTTATTTTGCATAATTTTATAGTCTATTGATGTTGGTTAAACAAGTGCTGTCACTACCTCAATATGGATGTAGTATTGTATAAAGCTTGATTTCAGATGTTCTGCATTTACACATTTCGCTAAATTCTTCAAGAGATGAACATCTGTATCTTTTTGCAAATATCATCAATGTGATATCTGAGTACTAGATTTTCATCAATGATAATTTCTATAAATTTTATTTTACCTAATAGCTGTATTAGCTTACCATTAACTGTTACATTTGCTACACTTTTGTTACTTGGTCTATTACTGTAGTGTTGGAAAATGTTGCTTACTTTCAATTTATTAATTGTAAGACTAATTATATATAACTTGTCTTTCTGTAGTTATTACTTTCCCTGAATCATTTAGTTCTTTGTCACTAAATGCTATTGAAATGTCATCTGCATATGATACTGTTTTGGAATGTGTAGCTTTGGCAGATCATTTACGTAAAGCAGAAAAAGAACAGGCCATAGTACTGTTTCTTATGGTATATTTTTGTAGTTGGATGATATAGATGCTATTGTATGCTTGTTTTATTTTGCACTACTGTACATTGTGTCCTGTTTTCTAAACATACTATAGCACTGCATGAAATTTACCCCATATACCAAATTTCTGCAATTTGTTCAGTAGCATTTCCTGTAACACACTGTCAAAGGGTTTAGATAAGTCAAGAAATACCCCTAAAGGCCACAAAGGCATCTCCCAATGTAAACATCGCACACTTGGTCACACAATTCAGTTTGGACACAAACTCAGTCTCTGGTTCAACATGCGAAAAGTAAAATGTTCCATGTCTTTAATGTGGTACAACGTTATAATACCACTAAACACAGCAACTGTGTAAAGAGAAGTGCTGAAAATGACAACAGAGAAAATCTCTTATTTGAGTATTCAACCATGCAATCATTCATCAAGAATTAGTGTGAGATGATATATCTTCTGACATCTCATTAGAGGAGCTGAAGAATACATTGTTCAAATATTTCTTGCAGAAATATACAACTAAATGAATCTAAATTGAAAAAATATAATTTATCCATGCGCTAGGAGCAGGTGCTTGACAAAACATGAATTAGTGTTGCTATAAAAAAGGTCTGGTCATCCATAGATGAAATCACCATGTGGACGGGCATTATTTTCAATGTTGTTGGTGTTCTAAAACTTGACAGGCCTGGAGAAAATGTTCTCTAAAATTGCACATGTGCAAACTGAGATGCATGGTACCTCAGTTTGGCTGAGTTATTTTACAGTAAGGAAGAAAACAGTGGAGAAGGATAAGTCAGGCGGAGTACAAGACAAGCATAGGAAGGAAAGAGGAAAACAGCACAACTGAGGGCTTTGCACTCCAGTCAATCTAGTAGGTATGAATTTGTTGAGAGACTAAACAACTCAACAACTCACATTGATAAAAAGAGTTGAATTTACACTTGAAGTGTTCACTAAGCAATAAAATACCTAGACATGTTTCGCAGGCTTATGTTGCCTACATCATCAACAGATTTCGACTCATGATGATGTGGGCAACATAGGCCTGTGATACATGTCCAGGTAATTTATTACTTAGTGAAGCAATTCAAGTATAAATTTGACTCATTTTATAACCAATGTGTAATTATGCCTCACTGTGTACCACTTCTAGTATTTTGATTCTTTTGATCATAACTCAACAACTACCATTTTGTTTGACAAGCAGCCAAGAGACTTCAGATTCTCTTTCCTAGTATGGTCTTGTAAAATGCAAATGTGTGATCAAGTCTTCTTCATGTGGTCAAATTAATTTCCTGTGACAAGAAAATCTTTGTGAAACCTCCGCTATGAGTACAGAAATCCATAAACAAGCGCCTTTACTGCCTCTCCCCCCCCCTCATGGGGATTCTTGGTTTAATGCTGTTATGTATTTCTGCACCAACTACACCAAAAATGAATAAAATCTTGTGTGAGCTTGATAGCATTGAATCAAATGCTCCAACAGCATGAAGCTGCAAGTTTATGCTCATAAATTTGGAGAGAAATTCTTCAGCAGTATCAAAACTTGAAAAAGGTATTTATAGACACCTTATCTGGAAACTTTGGCATATATCAATCAAAAGTGACATCAAAAGTCATCACACGACTGGAAGCTCTTGTTACTCAACTTTGTGGTCCCCTGGACATAATGATGACAATGATCCTTCTGCTACTGCTACTAATCTTGCCGCCACTGCCGCCACCGCCACCACCACACCACCACCACCACCACAAGTAATAATAATAATAATAATAATTTTAATACTAATAATAATAATAGTAATAATTAATAATAATAATAATAGTTAATGATAAATAAATAATAATAAACAATAATAATAATAATAATAAATAATGATAAATAATAATAAATAATAATAATAATAACAATAATAATAAATAATAATAGTAAATAATAATAATAATAATAAATAATAATAAAAAATAAAAAAATAATAATAAATAACATATAATAATAAATAATAATTAATAAATAAATATTAATTAACAAATAAATAATAATTAATAAATAAATAATAATTAATAAATAAATAATAATTAATAAATAAATAATAATTAATAAATAAATATTAATTAATAAATAAAAATTAATAAATAAATAATAATTAATAAATAAATAATAAATAAATAAAAATTAATAAAAAATGATAATTAATAAATAATAATTAATAAGTAATAATTAATAAGTAATAATTTATAAATAATAACTAATAATTAGTAAACAATAATTAATAAATAATAATTAATAAATAGCAATGATAGTAGTAATAGTAGCTTTTTTTTTATGAGCAGGGGAAAAATCTTACAAAGATGCCTTATGCGAGTTGGATTTTCATCAACTAAAAAAAAACCCTGCTAGAATGAATGTAAAATTCCCCTCGGAACTGCCCAAGGTGGCATTACTTCAGGGGGAAGTGATTCAAGGTGGTAAGTATTATTGGTGTATATCATCTAGGAAAATGTGTGCTGGTCTCAGCTGTCATTCATCTCCAATAGTTTACTAAGCAAAATGTCACGGGCCAATTTAGAAACAATGCTCCAATTCCGTGCACAGGCAAGCATCTTAGACAGAAGGTTGTCGGGCGTCAAAACTCCCAATTGGCTCTCGGCCTGATGGCGTTGATGATGCCACCGATTACAATGAAAGAAGGTATGCTCAGCTGTGTCATGTTTTCCGCAATAATAACATTCGGATGTAGCTCTTAAACCAAAACAATGTAGATAGGCGTTAAAGCAGCCATGTCCGGTCAGTAATAGTAGTAATAGTAATAATAACAATATTAATAATAATAACCTATTTCATCTAGTCTATCAATACATATATTCATTTATGTGCAATCACAATTTATAGCTCATCCAGGTTATATAAGCATCTGTTTAATAGAAATACCTTCAATTTTAAGTTAAACTGTTGTTTTGACACTCTGCAACTGCAGAGTTATTTGAATCAAGTTCATGAGCATGTGACTGAATAAATGAAAGGGTTCTCCAGTTGAATTTTTTATATTCTTTGTGCAAAATTGTGACATCATTTTTGGGAATGTCAAAGTATTTGAATATAATGAACCAAAGCTGGCCTTCTATGACCTTGCTGCCTTAGAGTATATTTCTGTATGTGGAGAGAAACACTGCAGGTCTTTCAAGATGTAAAATCTAAAAATGATCTAATGCAACTCTGCAAAAACTGAAGACTGAGACGAACTTTCAAAAGTAGTGTGCAGTAGAAAAAATCTCATGTGTTCCATTCACATGACTTTCTCTACATCTCTGCAACAAATTATTGTTAAAAATCTTATGCTTCTATTTACTTCATGCTAATCGAGAAAAACAATAGCAGAAATAGTCTTATCACTTGCTTCCTTATAAGTAGAAGCAAAATAAGGGAGTACCATAGGTTAAAGTGATATTCAAAAGCTGGTTGCTCTGTGAATGAAGTTCCTTTGTCTGTACGGACAGGAGTTAACAAATTCCTGTATGAGAAAAGTTAAGTTTTTCAAAGCTGAAACCAAAAACAAGGAATATCTCAAAAACGATCAGCTCCATGAAAAAAATGTATACAACATAAATTGTGTGTTTTAATGTGCTCTACATTTTTTGTGTAGTAAGTTTTTGTCCATTTCTTACGGTTTAGCACTTATGCAAAATTCCGTAAAATTCACTCTGAATAAAGTAGTCTTCAGAGGCTATTCCCAGAAAATTCAAGATATACATTTTATTTGTCAGGTAAATATCTTTAATATTTTAATCAAAATCGTTAGAGCCATTTTTTAGAAAATCAAAATTTTCGAAAAAAGTTCCATGAAAATGATAGTTTGGGGTGGGGGGATTCTCTCAAATCTTTGTGTCACATCCCTGGAAGATACTAAACTTAAATACCAAATTTGGTATTTTAGCAGCTTTTCGTTTTTGAGTTATCATGTTCACAGACACACACACACACACACATACACATGGACCTTTTTCTGAAAATGCTTTTTTTGGATACAGGGGACCCTAAAACATATATTTCCAGTGAAATCTCAGTGTCAAATTTTTTGGTGGAGTGCAGTACCTTCTCTATACACTATGTACATAGTACATGTAGAGAAAGTAAAAAGCAGATTTTATCTTTTAGCTAGACTTTATTGTTTTCACTGACTTCATATTTTTCTTTCTCTTCAGACACATGGCAGAACATGGTAGTTAGTTTTTAACACATATAAAGTAAATACTATACTCACAATTTATTATGGAGTAAAATTTGTGTACATATATATTATATAAACAGAAATCAACAAGACTTTTTAAAAATAAACATATTTTATAATCAAGGTCATATTTATACAAGTTTTATGTCATAAATGCATGCATGCTGATATATGGATGTAATTGAAATCTTGGTGCTACTAAATAACTGGGGTATCAAGTAACCTCAGAAAGAGTATTTAAGGAAGACAAGAACTAACTATATCTTCTTACTTTAGGTTTGTTGTTATACCTACTTATCATAGTATAAGTAAGTACCTATGATGAGGTTTGTTGAGATAGAACTTTAGGAAATTCTGCTAATAAGATGTATCCAATGGGTAGATTACAATTCATATCTGTCTCTCAAGGTCAAGATGCATCTCCTTCATCACCCAAGAACTGTCTCAATGTTTAACATCAAAATATGAAATGATAATTGCAGAGTTGATGGAAAGTGAAAAAGCAAATAATATATTGCTTTTCATCCACTAATTGTAATGAAACTTTATAATTGTTAAATATTGAACTATCAAAGCTACCAAACAAGTTTTTGAGAGCATATTTTAAGAGGATGGAGCGCAATGAATAATTACAGACACATCATGACACATAAGGTAATGCAATTGGCGTAATTAAGAGTGTAGGGTTATACAATTTAACATAAGCAAATGGCTCTAAACAGCACAGCCATAATAAACTGTCCACAGCTTGGAACTAAATTCTTTAATATCTTCGTGTTATACTCATGTATAAATAAAAGTAATCGGAGTTGTACTGAGGTACACACACAAACAAAAGTATCTCACATAAGCAAATTTTGGAGCAATGTATTACAAGCAGAGGTACATCAGTAGAGGTAGTCTGTAAAATATCACAGAACAAGTCTATAATAATAAGAAGCAAAAATCACACATAGATAAAAGACCTCTCATAAATGCAGCTGATGCACCACAGAAGGGAAACTTGACTGTAATCCGTGTGCCAAAATTCAGTGCACATGCACAAATTGTGCCATATTGGGACCAAGTAAACAGCATGCTGTTGAAGTTACACACTTTGTAATATACATTTTGTTAATGTTATTAATTGTATATTTTAGCTACTGGGATTATACTCTACTCAATGGTTATATTATACACTGTACAAGTTAGAATATTTGTTGACTCTTGAAGCGTTACTGCTCTTATATTGAGCAATAGTAAGAGAAAAGGCGATCAGTGGTGCTCAGCACCTACTACAAAAATAATTAATAAGGTAAAGAAACATGAAATGTCTCCTGCAAAGTTAGTAATGTGGTTTATTATGTCCATTTCATCATACTGAGAAATTGTTAAAAATGATAATATTGTTACCCATGATAGGAAGTACAGTAGTAAAAAATATGTAACAATATTTTAAAATAACTACAGGACTACAGAATAACTTCTGCAGTTTATTGTTACAAGGGGCATTTCATAAGCTTTTTTCTTTGTTCATTCAGTACCAAAATATTAATATGGAGTCATACAAATTGATCTAAGAAAAAACAAACAAAAAAACATACAACCACGCCCCACACAGACATGCACCCCCCTCCCCCCACACCCCCTTGCACATACATCCACCCACGCCCCCCCCCCCACACACACACACATTGCTGATAAGAGCTTATAAATTCTGGTACAATATCAATTTTAAATTTTCTGTTATGAAACAGTTTGATATCAATTAGAACACTGTGAAACTTTGCTCCATGAAACTAGGCATCTTTTCAGAAAAGGAAATTGATGACTGGGATTTGCTAGATTGTCTTTATGTCTAGTTGTCATTGTTTCTCTCAGAGTTGGTTTCCAGAAAAAAATTGTGTTTTCTTTAAGTGCAGAATACTTTGATGCATATATAAGCTAGGTAGAGTTCAGATATTTAAATGTATAAATATTTTGCAACATGATTCATTGTGACAACAGTTTTAATGAAAAGGTGTTTTGGAACAATGAAATGTATGAATAGAATATTTCTGAGTTGGGTTTGTAACACTTAGGTATAGTTTTTCTACACTGGTTTTGAAGCCATGTGGGCTTCATTGTCAATGGTTTCTAACTGAATTTCTACAGGAATAAAAATAAAAGAATTTCAGTTGGTTTTTGTTACACAAACATCACTTATTTTTACTTATTGGGAACCGGTTTCGGGTAACACTTGTTCCCATTTTCAACCCTTAATTCCTACTAAATCTTTCTTTGTTGGTGTCAACGATGAGGGTGTGGTGTATTAATTGTGGAGGCATCTGTTGCTGGATCTATGAACTTCCAGAGGTTGCTGTATGGTGGCAAATCAAAATTCATGATATGGCTCTTTTTCTTCATGATGTAGATCTTCTCCCAGACATCTAATTCTGTGGGTTTATAAGCTGGTTTTAACAGTTTTATATTTGGTGTGATTTCGTGTCCTGATGTCCAAAAATGATGGGCAACTGCTGATTTTTGTATTTGTTTGTTTTTTAGGTTTCTCATGTGTTCCTTTAATCTGGTCTCCAAACTTTTCTTTGTCCTTCCAATATACACCAGATTACAGTCTGAGCATTTAATTTCATAAATTCCCAGTTTTTTGTCTGCAGGGATAGGGTCTTTTAAATTTCTACACAGCAATTTCTGAATGCTGTAGTTGTTTTTTGGAGCTAAGGTGATATTATAATTCCTGAATATTTTCTGAAGTTTGTTGTGGCCCAAGGATAATAGGTGAATTTTCTGAACTGAGGTTGGTCACTGAGGTTCTGTAGGGTGGTTGTGTGTGTTATGCGGTTCAGTTTTTTGTATTTATGTATTCTCTTGTCTACTGCACTTTTTTGGAAACCATTGTTGGTAGCTGTTTGGAGTATCTGTTGGTATTCATTATTCTCCATGGGAATGTGTACTAGTCTATATGTTAAGCTGTTCAGCATTGCATATTTATGTGTTGTGGGGTTGTAGCAATCAAACTTTATGTGGTTATCTGTATTGGTGGATTTTCTATATATTCCAAATGTCAGGCTATGTTCTTTTGTTCTTATTATTCTAATGTCTAGGAATGGCAGGACTCCTTCCTGTTCGGTCTCAATAGTGAACTGAATGGACTTGTTTTCCAAGTTAAGAAGTTTGAGTGCATCGTTTACGAGTTTTTCTGGAACAATGGTGATGACGTCATCTACATACCTATACCATTTTTTGTATATATGTGGGAATGCCTCAGTGATGTGCACTTCAAAATTACTCATGTATAGGTCAGCTAGGAATGGTGTTAGAGAATTCCCCATTGCTAGTCCTGTTGTTTGTTGGTAGTATTTATTCTTGAATATGAGGTAGTTCTGTTTTACACATAAATTGGTTAACTGGACAAGATCTTCTTTTTCTTCTGTTGGTATGTTTATGCTTTGTAGCCAGGTTTTTAGAGGTTTTTGGAGCTCGTCTATGGATATGCTGGGGAATAGGGAGGTGACATCAAAGGATACTATCTTATCTTTAGGTGAAAACTGAAATATTTCAGGTGATTAATCAGGTCCAATGAATTTGATACACTTTTATTATTGAATTTTGGGAAGGAATTGAATTTTTGTATGAGCCATTTGGAGAGTTTATATGTGGGTGCATTGATATTATCTACTATAGGTCTCATTTTGTTGGCAGGTTTGTGTGTTTTTGGTAGGGCATACAATCTGGGTAAGGTTGGTAAATGTGGCTTTAATTTGGATTTCTCTTTTTCTGTTATGGTTTTGCAATTTGCTAATGTTTCTTGTAAAATCTTTATACTTTTATTTAGTGGATTGGATATTTCTTGATACTCCGGATTGTTTAGCAAGGATTCTATTCTTTGGTTGTAGTCTTCTTGGCCCAGTATCACTATTTGGTTGCCTTTGTCTGATTTTGTATAAACAACTGGTTTTAGAGTTAAGGATTTTATGATTTTTTTTTTGCGGATTTTCCCTTTTTATTCTTGTATGTACTTGGTCCAAAATTGGTTCACATTGCTTCTTAATTGCTTTTTGGTCTATATCTTTTTGGTGGCTTGTGGCTATTTCTATATCTGCTACTAAGTTTTCTGTTTTTTTTTGCAATAATCTACGCACGTTTTTAGGCCTTTGTTGAGAATGATTAACTGAGATTTGTTGAAAGTTTTGTTTTTGGATAATTTTATAACATGGTTTTCGGGAGGTCTCTTGTGTCTGATTGGTCTATTTTTGTTCTGCTTTTTGCAAAGATGATCTAATTTTTTCTTTAGGGTAAGTGTTTCCTGCTCATTTTTCCACTTAAGATCGGCAGGAAATTTGCGCGTAAATTATCCCAAAGAGCGGGGCCTAACTTTTGCAGTAATGCTAAGTGTAGCTCATAGTTCTAAACTATATAATTTCGCATCAGGATGTTCTACGTTGAGGTGTGACGGTCCCTGGTGGCTGAATGACAAACCAGGGAACGTCACACCTCAACGTAGAACATCCTGTGGAAATTCAGTTGGAAACCATCGACAATGAAGCTCACATGATTCGAAACTGGTCTGGCAAAACTATACCTAAGTGATACTTCAGAGTTGCAAGCCCAACTCCAAAATATTCTATCATTCATAGTATTTGAGATTACTGAGATATCTGATGGCTTTCTTTTGAATACAACACTTTATTAAATTTGTTGTACTTCCCCATATTTGAATTCCATGCAATGACTAATAAATCATTTTGACAGTAATTTTGGATTCATATTTTGTTAATTATTTGAGAGAAAATAGATTTTCACTAATATAGTTTTCTTACATATCAACAGGTTTATGTTTAAGATATGATATGTTTAGAGTAACTCCTAATAACTTTAACCAGATTGTTACCAATGCAACTTAATGTGGAAGTAAGTGTTTTTAGTTCCATACAGCAATAATTCATAAATATATTCCAATATTACATATTTACAAACTCAAGAGTATTGCAGTAATTTATTTGTAACGTCATTCAAAGTGGTATCTAGAATAGTAATATCTTTGTGACAAACAGTGACTGTGGTGGAATCATCTGCAAATAGTTGAACTTCTTTAATTTGATGCATATAAATAATAAGTAATACAGGTCCTAAAATAGATCCTTGTGCTCCAAGGGTTTTAGTACATGCCTCTGGATGCATATTCACTTTGTTCTGTTTTTAAAATTACAGTTTCTTTTTTGTTAGTTATATATTAATTTAAATTTTGTTGTGCAAGGCCTCCTCAATCTCAAGGTTATCCCTCAATACATTTTCAACAATACATAGTAAAAAGCTTTTATAAGACTTATAAGCACTCCTGCAATGTAGTTAGCCAAATCAATATTGCTTATCATCTCTTATTTATAAATGTTACTGTGGAAGTATTTTTCATAAATCCTAATGATGTTTGGGAAATAAATCATACTTTTCTAACAGTTCATAACTCTTTTATATGACTGCATTCCAGTATTTTAGAGAAAGTTGGTACAATAGATAAAGGATGTTAATTATTTATTTACCATTTATTTCCTTTTTTAAAAGAAGTATCATTTAGCAATTTCCCCAAGTATTGGAAAAGATTACAATTTCTAATCATGAGTTAACAATTATTGTAATGAGAGGATCTGTTGTTGCTGTTCTGCATGCTTTAATGAGGGAAATAGATATTCTATTGAGGGAATACTGAGGAAAATAGATATTCTATTGAGAGAGTAATGAGGGAAATAGATTCTCTATGCTTTTAATGTTAGCAAATGTTATGTAATTATTGATTTTATCAAATATTTCAATACAGTACATTTCTTGAGATCTTGAAAATGGAGCACAAACTATTAAGAAATCAGAGTTAATAAAATGAGTATGTTCTTCATTGTCCAATCATTTGAATAATTTCTCCATTGTTATAAAACTTAAATGGTAAACAAAGTAGCTTTGAATACATAAATTGCCACATTTTACAGATTCTAACCTATAACATCATAAATTACTTAACATTTATAATTTTTATATGTATACCAAACTTATAGTTTATTTTTTGAGTTTTTTTTTAGAAAGAAAAGACAAAATAATGGTTTTAAGTTATCTGTTAAATATTTCATACTCTGAAAAATTTTGTTTCTCTAATATTATCTTTATTTTTCTGTAATGAAAAACTAACCAGAAAAGCAAAGCAGTACAATATGCTCAAACCTTTTATTTTAAGTATTTGTGATATTCTGCTTCATTAACTTAAGACAGGCAGTTATATGGGGGAAGGGAAAGCATTACAACTCAAAACTTAAAAAAAAATAAAAAATAAAAAAAAAAATAAATAAAAAATAAATAAAAAAAATAAATATATACCTACATGATTTACAACAAAATTTCTATACTAATACTTTCTATTCTATAATAACTACAAAGCATTGTACATGACCAAAAAGTTATTTCAGTGTAGATTTTTTCATTCATTCATTTTCTATTAGTCCTTTTAAAACATATACATGTTAAAATAAGAACTGAAATAAGAACTGAAGCTTTCCTGGCAACGTATTAATTCAAAATCTTCTCGGGCTTCTAACCAGGCAAAAACTTGGCTTGACACCAACGTTTCAAAGAAGTGCATCTTCCTCGTCTTCAGGGTGAACTATGTACAGGTTGTTGGACAATGAATATAAATATAACAGAAAAAAATAAAACAAAATAGAAATAATACAGTAAGATGTACAAACTGAGGCTTTCATGGCCGGAACTTAAGACCCAATGGACCACGGCCTACAAAGCCCGGAAAATACTTTCTTTATTCAATACAGTAAGAGTTATTTACAATGTTTACATTAATAATTATTAACACAAACTATAAATATAATTTACAAAATTGAATATTTACCTACTATTTACAATTCATTTACAAATTCATCTACAGAATAAAAATAAGCATTTGTACAACATTTTTTAAATTACTTTTAAAGAATTTAAGGTTTTATATATTTTTCAAGTATACAGGAAGTTTATTGTAGAGTTTGCAAGCTGAAGCTATTCGTTTAGTTTTGTACAACTGTAATGAATGTGCTTGTGGTGCATAATTGTCTTTATTTCTTATAAGATAATCATGATTGTTTCTATTTGACTGTCTAATAATATGCTTAGTTTTTAAATACATCATTGCTTCACACACATATATATAATGAGTACAATGTCATAATGTTTGCATTTTTAAATACTTCTTTACAAAATTCTGTCTGTTTCAGTCCCAGGATCAGTCTTACTGCTCTTTTTTGTAATATAAAAACTCTGTGTTTTTCTTTTTACTATGAACCCAAGCTATGATACTATAAGAAATATGTGGGTGGATTTGTCCATAATATATTGTCATTAACAGCTCTTTGTTTCCTAAGCCCACAAATCTTAAAATATTAATAAACCATTACAAATGTTGTTGCATATTTCATCCACATGTTTATCCCAATTAAAGTGTTGGTCAATAATGACTCCTAAAAGCTTGCAAGCTTCTACTTGTTCAATTTTTTTCTTTCCCGATAAAAATATCAATCTTTTTTATGCTTTAATTATGTGGGGTATGGAAATTATACATTTTGTTTAGTTTATTTTTACTTTCTCAACACATACTATGTACATAGTGTATAAAGAAGGTATTGCACTTAACCAAAACATTTGATTCCGAGATTTCACCGGAAATATATGTTGTAGCGTCTCCTGTATCCAAAAAAACTATTTTTAGAAAAAGGTCCATGTGTGTGTGTCTGTGTTTCCGTGTGTCAGTGAACATGATAATTCAATGATTTAGTATCTCCCAGGGATGTGACACAAAAATTTTGAGAAAAATCCCCCCAACCCAAACTACCCTTTACATGGAATTTTTTTCAAAAGTTTTGGTTAACTATAAAAAGGTACTAACGATTTTGATTAAAATATTGTATATTAAAGATATTTACCTGACAAATAAAATGTATATTTTGAATTTTCTGGGAATAGCCTCTAAAGACTACTTTATTCTGGGTGACTTTTGCAGAATTTTGCATAACTGCTAAAACATAAGATATGGACAAAAACTTGCTGCACAAAAAATGTAGAGCACATTAAAACACACAATTTATGCTGTATACATTTTTTTCGTGGAGCTGATCATTTTTGAGATATTCCTTGTTATTGGTTTCAGCTTTGAAAAACATAACTTTTCTCATATAGGAATTTGTCAACTCGTGCCCATACAAACAAAGCACAATCAATCACATCGCAACCAGCTTTTCACTATCACTTTCACCTATACTACTCCTTTATTTCCCTTCTACTTACAAGGAAGCATGTAATAAGACTATTTCTGCTAATTTTTTCTCGATTAGCATGAACTACATAGAAGTATAAGCTGTTTAACAATAACACACTTGCTGCTACAGCTAGGGTTAGAGGAAGGAGAGATTACACTTGCTGCTACAGCTAGGGTTAGAGATGGAACAGGTTACACTTGCTGCTACAGCTAAGGTTAGAGGTAGCAGAGATTACACTTGCTGCTACAGCTAGAGTTAGCGATAGAACAGGTTACACTTGCTGCTACAGCTAGAGTTAGAGATGGAACAGGCTACACTTGCTGCTACAGCTAGAGTTAGACTTGAGACCGGTAACACTAGCTGCTACAGCTAAGGTTAGAGATGGAAAAGGTTACACTAGCTGCTACATCTAGAGATAGACATGGAACAGGTTACACTAGCTTATACAGCTAAGGTTAGACATGGAACAGGCTATACATGCTGCTACAGCTAAAGTTAGAGTTGGAAAAGGTAACACCAGCTGCTACAGCTAAGGTTAGAGATGGAAGAGGTTACGCTTGCTGCTACAGCTAGAGTTAGAGATGGAACAGGTTACACTTGCTGCAACACCAAGAGTAAGAGGGGAAACAGGTTACACTTGCTGCTACAGCTAGAGTTACAGATGCAAAAGGTTACATTTGCTGCTACAGCTAGAGTTAGAGATGGAACAGGTTACACTAGCTGCTACAGCCAAGGTTAGAGATGGAACAGGTTATACTTGCTGCTACAGCTAAGGTTAGAGATGGAACAGGTTACACTAGCATTCTACAGCTAGAGTTAGAGATGGAACAGGTTACACTTGCTGCTACAGCTAGAGTTAGAGGGGAAACAGGTTACACTTGCTACTACAGCTAGAGTTAGAGATGGAACAAGTTACAGTTGCTGCTACAGCTAAGGTTAGAGGTAGAAGAGATTACACTTGCTGCTACAGCTAGAGTTAGAGATGGAACAGGCTACACTTGCTGCTACAGCTAGAGTTAGAGTTGGAACAGGTAACACTTGCTGCTACAGCTAAGGTTAAAGATGGAACAGGTCACACTTGCTGCTCAGCTAGAGTCAGAGATGGAACAGATTTCACTAGCTGCTACAGCTAGAGTTAGACATGGAACAGGCTACACATGCTGCTACAGCTAGAGTTAGAGTTGGAAAAGGTAACACCAGCTGCTACAGCTAAGGTTAGAGATGGAAGAGGTTACGCTTGCTGCTACAGCTAGAGTTAGAGATGGAACAGGTTACACTAGCTGCTACAGCTAAGGTTAGAGATGGAACAGGTTACACTAGCTTCTACAACTAGAGTTAGAGATGGAACAGGTTACACTTGCTGCTACAGCTAGAGTTAGAGATGGAACAGGTTATACTTGCTGCTACAGCCAGAGTTAGAGATGGAACAGGTTATACTTGCTGCTACAGCTACAGTTAGACGGGAAACAGGTTACACTTGCTGCTTCACCAAAAGTTAGAGATGGAACAGGTTACACTTGCTGCTACAGCTAACAGTTAGAGGGGAACCAGGTTACACTTTTTGCTACAGTTAGAATTAGAGATGGAACAGGTTACACTTGCTTCTAATGTTAGAGTTAGAGATGGAACAGGTTACACACGTTGCTACAGCTAGAGTTAGAGATGGAACAGGTTACACTTGCTGCTACAGCTAGAGTTAAAGGGAAAACAGGATACACCTGCTGCTACAGCTAGAGCTAGAGATGGAACAGGTTACACTTGCTGCTACTGCCAGAGTTAGAGAGGAAACAGGTTACACTTACTGCTACAGCTAGAGTTAGAGATGGAACAGGTAACACTAGCTGCTACAGCTAAGGTTAGAGATGGAACAGGTTACACTTGCTGCTAGAGCTAGATGTAGAGAGAGAACAGGTAACACAAGCTGCTAGAGCTAAGGTTAGAGATGGAAAAGCTTATCCTTGGTGCTACAACTAAGGTTAGAGATGCAACAGGTTACACTTGCTGATACAGCTAAGGTTAGAGATGGTACAGGTTACACTTGCTGCTAAAGCAAGAGTTAGGGTTGGAACAGGTTACACTTGCTGCTACAGCTAGAGTTAGAGGGGAAACTTGCTGCTACACCAATAGTTAGAGATGCAACAGTTTACACTCGCTGCTACAGCAAGAGTTAGAGATGGTACTGAACACATTTGCTGTTACACCAAGAGTTAGAGATGGAATAGGGTACATTTGCTGCTACAGTTAGGGATATTGATGGAACAGGTTACTATCGCTGCTACAGCATGAGTTAGATATGGACCAGGTAACACTAGCTACTACAGCTAAGGATAGAGATGGAACAGGTTATACTTGCTGCCACAGCTAGAGTTAGAGTTGGAACAGGTAACACTAGCTGCTACAACTAAGGTTAGAGATGGAACAGGTTACACTTGCTGCTACAGCTAGAGTTAGAGATGGAACACGTTACACTAGCTGCTACAGCTAAAGTTTGAGATGGAACAGATTACACTTGCTTCTACAGCAAGAGTAAGAGTTGGAACAGGTTACACTTGCTGCTAAAGCTAGAATTAGATGGGAAACAGGTTATACTTGCTGCTACAGCTATAGTTAGCGATGCAACAGGTTACACTTGCTGCTACAGCTAAGGTTAGAGGTAGAAGAGATTACACTTGCTGCTACAGCTAGAGTTAGAGATGAAACAGGTTACACTTGCTGTTAGAGCTAGAGTTAGAGATGGAACAGGTAACACTAGCTGCTACAGCTAAGGTTAGAGATAGAACAGGTTACACTTGCCGTTAGAGCTAGAGTTAGAGGTGAAACAGGTTACACTTGCTGCTAAAGCTAGAATTAGAGGGGAAACAGGTTATACTTGCTGCTACAGCTACAGTTAGCGATGCAACAGGTTTTACTTGCTGCTACAGCTAAGGTTAGAGGTAGAAGAGATTACACTTGCTGCTACAGCTAGAGTTAGAGATGAAACAGGTTACACTTGCTGTTACAGCTAGAGTTAGAGATGGAACAGGTAACACTAGCTGCTACAGCTAAGGTTAGAGATAGAACAGGTTACACTTGCCGTTAGAGCTAGAGTTAGAGGTGGAACATGTTACACTAGCTGCCACAGCTAAGGTTAAAAATGGAACAGTTTATACTTGCTGCTACAGCTAAGGATAGAGATGGAACAGGTTACACTTGCTGCTACAGCTAGAGTTAGAGATGGAATAGGTTACACTTGCTGCTAAAGCTAATGTTAGAGATGGAACAGGTTACACTTGCTGCTACAGCTAGAGTTAGAGATGCAACAGGTTACACTTGCTGCTACAGCTACAGTTAGAGGGGAAACAGGTTACACTTGCTGCTTCACCAAGAGTTAGAGATGGAACAGGTTACACTTGCTGCTACAGCAAGAGTTAGAGATGGAACAGGTTACACTTGCTGCTACACCAAGTGTTACAGATGGAACAGGTTACATTTGCTGCTGCAGCTAGAGTTAGAGATGGAACAGTTTACACTAGCTGCTACAGCTAGGGTTAGAGATGGAACAGGTTACACTAGCTACTACAGCTAAGGTTAGACATGGAAAAGGTTACACTTGCTGCTACAGCTAAAGTTATGTTTGGGTCAGGTAACACTAGCTGCTACAACTAAGGTTAGAGATGGAACGGGTTACACATGCTCCTACAGCTAGAGTTAGAGATGGAACAGGTTACACTTGCTGCTACAGCTAGAGTTAGAGGGGAAACAGGTTACACTTGCTGCTAAAGCTAGATTTAGAGATGGAACAGGTTACAGTTACTGCTACAGCTAATGTTAGAGGTAGAAGAGATTACACTTGCTGATACAGATAGATTAAGAGATGCAGCAGCTTACACTTGCTGCTACAGCTAGAGTTAGCAATGGAACAGGCTACACTTGCTGCTTCATCTGGAGTTAGAGACGGAACAGGGTACACTTGCTGCTACAGCTGGAGTTAGAGTTGGAACAGGTTACACTTGCTGCTACAGCTAGAGTTAGAGTTGAAACAGGTTACACTAGCTGTTACAGCTAGAGTTAGAGTTGGTAAAGGTAACACTAGCTGGTACAAGTAGAGTTAGAGATGGAACAGGTTACACTTGCTGCTACAGCTAAGGTTAGAGATGGAAGAGGTTATCCTTGCTGCTACAGCTACAGTTAGAGATGGAACAGGTAACACTAGCTGCTACACCTAAGGTTAGAGATGGAACTGGTTATACTTGCTGCTACAGCTAAGGTTAGAGATGGAACAGGTTACACTTGCTGCTACAGCTAGAGTTAGAGGGAAAATAGGTTACGCTTGCTGCTGCAGCTAGAGTTAGACATGGAATAGGTTACACTTGTTGCTACAGCTAGAGTTAGACGGGAAACATCTTACACTTGCTGCTACAGCTGGAGTTAGAGATGGAACAGCTAATACTAGCTGCTACAGCTAAGGTTAGAGATTGAACAGGTTACAATAGCTTCTACAGCTAGAGTTAGAGATGGAACAGGTTACACTTGCTGCTTCACCAAGAGTAAGAGGGGAAACAGGTTACATTTTCTGCTAGAGCTAGGGTTACTGATGGGACAAATTACACTTGCTGCTACACCTTGAGTTAGAGAAGGAACAGGTAACACTAGCTACTACAGCTAAGGTTCGAGATGGAACAGGTTACACTTGCTGCTAAAGCTAGAGTTAGAGATGAAACAGGTAATACTAGCTGCTACAGCTAAGGTTAGAGATGGAACAGGTTACAGTTGCTGCTACAGCTAAGGTTAGAGTAAGAACAGGTTAGAGTTGCTGCTACAGCTAGAGTTAGAATTGGAACAGCTAGCACAAGCTGCTACAGCTAAGTTTAGCAATGGAACAGGTTATACTTGCTGCTACAGCTAAGGTTAGAGAAGCAACAGGTTATACTTGCTGCTACAGCTAGAGTTAGAGATGGAGCAGGGAGTAGCCTCTTGCACACATGCTCACCTCTCTACAATGCAGGGAGTGGCTGCTTGCACACATGCTGACCTCTCTACAATGCTGGGTGTGGCTGCTTGCACACATGTTCACCTCTGTACAATACAGGGAGTGGCTGCTTGCACATATGTTCATCTCTCTACAATGCTGGGAGTGGCTCCTTGCACACATACTCACCTTTCTACAATGCTGCGAGTGGCTACTTACACACATATTCACCTCTCTACAATGCTGGGAGTGGCTCCTTGCACACATGTTGACCTCTCTACAATGCTGGGAGTGGCTGCTTACACACATGCTCACCTCTCTACAATGCTGGGAGTGGCTCCTTGCACACATGTTGACCTCTCTACAATGCTGGGAGTGGCTGCTTACACACGTGCTCACCTCTCTACAATGCTGGGAGTGGCTCCTTGCACACATGTTGACCTCTCTACAATGCTGGGAGTGGCTGCTTACACACGTGCTCACCTCTCTACAATGCTGGGAGTGGCTGCTTGCACATATGCCGTCGTCTCTACAATGTAGGGAGTGGCTGCCTTTACAAATGTTCATCTCTCTACAATGCAGGGAGTGGCTCCTTGCACACATGTTCATCTCTCTAGAATACTGGGAGTGGCTGCCTGCACACATGCTCAACTCTCTTCAATGCTGGGAGTGGCTGCTTGTACACATGTTCATCTCTCTACAATGTAGGGTGTGGCTGCTTGCACACATGCTCACCTCTCTACAATGCTGGCAGTGGCTGCTTGCACACATGTTCATTCTTCTACAATGTAGGGAGTGGCTGCTTGCACACATGTTCATCTCTCTACTATGCTGGGAGTGGCTGCTTGCACACATGTTTACCTCTCTACAACACAGGGAGTGGCTGCTTGCACACATGTTCACCTCTCTACAATATAGGGATTGGCTGCTTGCACACATGCTGACCTCTCTACAATGCTGGGTGTGGCTACTTGCACACATGTTCACCTCTCTACAATACAGGGAGTGGCTCCTTGCACACATGTTGACCTCTCTACAATGCTGGGAGTGGCTGCTTACACACATGCTCACCTCTCTACAATGCTGGGAGTGGCTGCTTGCACACATGCTCACCTCTCTACAATGCTGGCAGTGGCTGCTTGCACACATGCTCACCTCTCTACAATGCTGGCAGTGGCTGCTTGCACATATGTTCATCTCTCTACAATGTAGGGAGTGACTGTTTGCACACATGTTCATCTCTCTACAATGTTGGGAGATGCTGCTTGCACACATGTTCACCTCTCTACAATGTTGGGAGATGCTGCTTGCACACATGTTCACCTCTCTACAATATAGGGATTGGCTGCTTGCACACATGCTGACCTCTCTACAATGCTGGGTGTGGCTGCTTGCACACATGTTCATCTCTCTACAATGCTGGGTGTGGCTGCTTGCACACATGTTCATCTCTCTACAACACAGGGAAAGGCTGCTTGCACACAAGCTCACCTCTCTACAATATAGGGATTGGCTGCTTGCACACATGCTGACCTCTCTACAATGCTGGGTGTGGCTGCTTGCACACATGTTCACCTCTCTACAATATAGGGATTGGCACCTTGCACACATGCTGACCTCTCTACAATGCTGGGTGTGGCTACTTGCACACATGTTCACCGCTCTACAATACAGGGAGCGGCTGCTTGCATACAGGTTCATCTTTTTACAATGTAGGGTGTGGCTGCTTGCACACATGCTCACCTCTCTACAATGCTGGGAGTGGCTGCTTGCACACATGTTTAGCTCTCTACAATGTAGGGAGTGGCTGCTTGCACACAAGCTCACCTCTCTACAATTTAGGGAGTGGCTGCTTGCACACAAGCTCACCTCTCTACAATATAGGGATTGGCTGCTTGCACACATGCTGACCTCCTTACAATGCTGGGTGTGGCTGCTTGCACACATGCTCACCTCTCTACAATGCTGGCAGTGGCTGCTTGCACAT
Organism: Hymenopus coronatus; assembly: GCA_030762935.1. NCBI lineage: Eukaryota > Metazoa > Arthropoda > Insecta > Mantodea > Hymenopodidae > Hymenopus > Hymenopus coronatus. Next base: position 2,776,161 of record CM060885.1, on the reverse strand, counting down.
ATGTTCATCTCTCTACAATGTAGAGAGTGGCTGTTTGCACACATGTTCACCTCTCTACAATGTAGGGAGTGGCTTTTTGCACACATGTTCATCTCTCTACAATGCTGGGAGTGGCTGCTTACACACATGTTCACCTCTCTACAATGTAGGGAGTGGCTGCTTGCACACATGTTCACCTCTCTACAATGCTGGGAGTGGCTGCTTACACACATGTTCACCTCTCTACAATATAGGGATTGGCTGCTTATACACATGCTCACCTCTCTACAATGCTGGCAGTGGCTGCTTGCACACATGCTGACCTCTCTACAATGCTGGGTGTGGCTGCTTGCACACATGTTCACCTCTCTACAATACAGGGAGTGGCTGCTTGCACACATGTTCATCTGTCTGCAATGCTGGGAGTGGCTCCTTGCACACATACTCACCTCTCTACAATGCAGGGAGTGGCTGCTTGCACACATGTTGACCTCTCTACAATGCTGGGAGTGGCTGCTTGCAAACATGCTGACTTCTCTACAATGCTGGGTGTGGCTGCTTGCACACATGCTGACCTCTCTACAATGCTGGGTGTGGCTACTTGCACACATGTTCACCTCTCTACAACACAGGGAGTGGCTGCTTGCATACATGTTCATCTTTTTACAATGTAGGGTGTGGCTGCTTGCACACATGCTCACCTCTCTACAATGCTGGCAGTGGCTGCTTGCACACACGTTCACCTCTCTACAATATAGGGAGTGGCTGCTTGCATACATGTTTATCTTTTTACAATGTAGGGAGTGGCTGCTTGCACACATGCTCACCTCTCTACAATGCTGGGAGTGGCTCCTTGCACACATGTTCATCTGTCTGTAATGCTGGGAGTGGCTCCTTGCACACATGCTCACCTCTCTACAATGCAGGGAGTGGCTGCTTGCACACATGCTGACCTCTCTACAATGCTGGGTGTGGCTGCTTGCACACATGTTCACCTCTGTACAATACAGGGAGTGGCTGCTTGCACATATGTTCATCTCTCTACAATGCTGGGAGTGGCTCCTTGCACACATACTCACCTTTCTACAATGCTGCGAGTGGCTACTTACACACATATTCACCTCTCTACAATGCTGGGAGTGGCTCCTTGCACACATGTTGACCTCTCTACAATGCTGGGAGTGGCTGCTTACACACATGCTCACCTCTCTACAATGCTGGGAGTGGCTCCTTGCACACATGTTGACCTCTCTACAATGCTGGGAGTGGCTGCTTACACACGTGCTCACCTCTCTACAATGCTGGGAGTGGCTCCTTGCACACATGTTGACCTCTCTACAATGCTGGGAGTGGCTGCTTACACACGTGCTCACCTCTCTACAATGCTGGGAGTGGCTGCTTGCACATATGCCGTCGTCTCTACAATGTAGGGAGTGGCTGCTTTTACAAATGTTCATCTCTCTACAATGCAGGGAGTGGCTGCTTGCACACATGTTCATCTCTCTAGAATACTGGGAGTGGCTGCCTGCACACATGCTCACCTCTCTTCAATGCTGGGAGTGGCTGCTTGCACACATGTTCATCTCTCTACAATGTAGGGTGTGGCTGCTTGCACACATGCTCACCTCTCTACAATGCTGGCAGTGGCTGCTTGCACACATGTTCATTCTTCTACAATGTAGGGAGTGGCTGCTTGCACACATGTTCATCTCTCTACTATGCTGGGAGTGGCTGCTTGCACACATGTTTACCTCTCTACAACACAGGGAGTGGCTGCTTGCACACATGTTCACCTCTCTACAATATAGGGATTGGCTGCTTGCACACATGCTGACCTCTCTACAATGCTGGGTGTGGCTACTTGCACACATGTTCACCTCTCTACAATACAGGGAGTGGCTCCTTGCACACATGTTGACCTCTCTACAATGCTGGGAGTGGCTGCTTACACACATGCTCACCTCTCTACAATGCTGGGAGTGGCTGCTTGCACACATGCTCACCTCTCTACAATGCTGGTAGTGGCTGCTTGCACACATGCTCACCTCTCTACAATGCTGGCAGTGGCTGCTTGCACATATGTTCATCTCTCTACAATGTAGGGAGTGGCTGTTTGCACACATGTTCATCTCTCTACAATGTTGGGAGATGCTGCTTGCACACATGTTCACCTCTCTACAATGTTGGGAGATGCTGCTTGCACACATGTTCACCTCTCTACAATATAGGGATTGGCTGCTTGCACACATGTTCATCTCTCTACAATGCTGGCAGTGGCTGCTTGCACACATGTTCATCCTTCTACAATGTTGGGAGATGCTGCTTGCACACATGTTCACCTCTCTACAACACAGGGAAAGGCTGCTTGCACACAAGCTCACCTCTCTACAATATAGGGATTGGTTGCTTGCACACATGCTGACCTCTCTACAATGCTGGGTGTGGCTGCTTGCACACATGTTCACCTCTCTACAATATAGGGATTGGCTGCTTGCACACATGCTGACCTCTCTACAATGCTGGGTGTGGCTGCTTGCACACATGCTCACCTCTCTACAATGCAGGGAGTGGCTGCTTGCACACATGCTCACCTCTCTACAATGCAGGGAGTGGCTGCTTGCACACAGGCTTACCTCTCTACAATGCAGGGAGTGGCTGCTTATACACATTCTCACCTCTCTACAATGCTGGGAGTGGCTGCTTGCACACATGTTCACCTCTCTAAAATACTGGGAGTGGCTGCTTGCACACATGTTCATCTCTCTACAATGCTGGGAATGGCTGCTTGCACACATGTTCCCTTCTCTACAATGCTGGGAGTGGCTGCTTGCACACACGCTCACCTCTCTACAATGCAGGGAGTGGCTCCTTGTACACATGCTCACCTCTCTACAATGCTGGCAGTGGCTGCTTGCACACATGCTGACCTCTCTACAATGCTGGGTGTGGCTGCTTGCACACATGTTCACCTCTCTACAATACAGGGAGTGGCTGCTTGCACACATGTTCATCTGTCTGCAATGCTGGGAGTGGCTCCTTGCACACATACTCACCTCTCTACAATGCAGGGAGTGGCTGCTTGCACACATGTTGACCTCTCTACAATGCTGGGAGTGGCTGCTTGCAAACATGCTGACTTCTCTACAATGCTGGGTGTGGCTGCTTGCACACATGCTGACCTCTCTACAATGCTGGGTGTGGCTACTTGCACACATGTTCACCTCTCTACAACACAGGGAGTGGCTGCTTGCATACATGTTCATCTTTTTACAATGTAGGGTGTGGCTGCTTGCACACATGCTCACCTCTCTACAATGCTGGCAGTGGCTGCTTGCACACACGTTCACCTCTCTACAATATAGGGAGTGGCTGCTTGCATACATGTTTATCTTTTTACAATGTAGGGAGTGGCTGCTTGCACACATGCTCACCTCTCTACAATGCTGGGAGTGGCTCCTTGCACACATGTTCATCTGTCTGTAATGCTGGGAGTGGCTCCTTGCACACATGCTCACCTCTCTACAATGCAGGGAGTGGCTGCTTGCACACATGCTGACCTCTCTACAATGCTGGGTGTGGCTGCTTGCACACATGTTCACCTCTGTACAATACAGGGAGTGGCTGCTTGCACATATGTTCATCTCTCTACAATGCTGGGAGTGGCTCCTTGCACACATACTCACCTTTCTACAATGCTGCGAGTGGCTACTTACACACATATTCACCTCTCTACAATGCTGGGAGTGGCTCCTTGCACACATGTTGACCTCTCTACAATGCTGGGAGTGGCTGCTTACACACATGCTCACCTCTCTACAATGCTGGGAGTGGCTCCTTGCACACATGTTGACCTCTCTACAATGCTGGGAGTGGCTGCTTACACACGTGCTCACCTCTCTACAATGCTGGGAGTGGCTCCTTGCACACATGTTGACCTCTCTACAATGCTGGGAGTGGCTGCTTACACACGTGCTCACCTCTCTACAATGCTGGGAGTGGCTGCTTGCACATATGCCGTCGTCTCTACAATGTAGGGAGTGGCTGCTTTTACAAATGTTCATCTCTCTACAATGCAGGGAGTGGCTGCTTGCACACATGTTCATCTCTCTAGAATACTGGGAGTGGCTGCCTGCACACATGCTCACCTCTCTTCAATGCTGGGAGTGGCTGCTTGCACACATGTTCATCTCTCTACAATGTAGGGTGTGGCTGCTTGCACACATGCTCACCTCTCTACAATGCTGGCAGTGGCTGCTTGCACACATGTTCATTCTTCTACAATGTAGGGAGTGGCTGCTTGCACACATGTTCATCTCTCTACTATGCTGGGAGTGGCTGCTTGCACACATGTTTACCTCTCTACAACACAGGGAGTGGCTGCTTGCACACATGTTCACCTCTCTACAATATAGGGATTGGCTGCTTGCACACATGCTGACCTCTCTACAATGCTGGGTGTGGCTACTTGCACACATGTTCACCTCTCTACAATACAGGGAGTGGCTCCTTGCACACATGTTGACCTCTCTACAATGCTGGGAGTGGCTGCTTACACACATGCTCACCTCTCTACAATGCTGGGAGTGGCTGCTTGCACACATGCTCACCTCTCTACAATGCTGGTAGTGGCTGCTTGCACACATGCTCACCTCTCTACAATGCTGGCAGTGGCTGCTTGCACATATGTTCATCTCTCTACAATGTAGGGAGTGGCTGTTTGCACACATGTTCATCTCTCTACAATGTTGGGAGATGCTGCTTGCACACATGTTCACCTCTCTACAATGTTGGGAGATGCTGCTTGCACACATGTTCACCTCTCTACAATATAGGGATTGGCTGCTTGCACACATGTTCATCTCTCTACAATGCTGGCAGTGGCTGCTTGCACACATGTTCATCCTTCTACAATGTTGGGAGATGCTGCTTGCACACATGTTCACCTCTCTACAACACAGGGAAAGGCTGCTTGCACACAAGCTCACCTCTCTACAATATAGGGATTGGTTGCTTGCACACATGCTGACCTCTCTACAATGCTGGGTGTGGCTGCTTGCACACATGTTCACCTCTCTACAATATAGGGATTGGCTGCTTGCACACATGCTGACCTCTCTACAATGCTGGGTGTGGCTGCTTGCACACATGCTCACCTCTCTACAATGCAGGGAGTGGCTGCTTGCACACATGCTCACCTCTCTACAATGCAGGGAGTGGCTGCTTGCACACAGGCTTACCTCTCTACAATGCAGGGAGTGGCTGCTTATACACATTCTCACCTCTCTACAATGCTGGGAGTGGCTGCTTGCACACATGTTCACCTCTCTAAAATACTGGGAGTGGCTGCTTGCACACATGTTCATCTCTCTACAATGCTGGGAATGGCTGCTTGCACACATGTTCCCTTCTCTACAATGCTGGGAGTGGCTGCTTGCACACACGCTCACCTCTCTACAATGCAGGGAGTGGCTCCTTGTACACATGCTCACCTCTCTACAATGCAGGGAGTGGCTGCTTGCACACACGTTCTCTGCTCTACAATGCTGTAATGCTGCTGCAATTCAGAGGAGCATGAGAAAGAAGTGACTTGCACATACATTTAGGTATGTAGTGCAACAGTGTTTTAAATTCATGATCAGTTTTATACACACATATCAATCCGTGAAATGTAGGCAATAGTTTCAATTTATTAAAGCCTATTTTTCAAGACATGTGGTCTCTTTGAGGGAAAAGGAAGATATACTGGGAAAATAAATATTTAAAATTATTATAGACCTTTTGTAGAATGTGGTTGTAGCAGAAAATATTGCACTTTTTCACTAGAGAGGATTATGGTCTGCTGTACATGAACCAGAAGGAAAGGATTTTGATACAATAAAGTGTGGGGTAGGATGAAGTATCTTTTTGTCAGATCATGTTGCTCTTCATCCTAAAAACAAATGCATGATATTTAATACTTTGCGAGGCAATCAGTGCACTGGAGTGTCTTTATGAGTCAAAAATATGAAAACTCTGATATTTCTTCAAGTATTCAACTGCTTCTCTTAAGATCATCTCTTAACTCATATTTGGCCTATTGCCATAAATTAGCAAATTAGCATTGTGCTTTAAATTCTAAATAGAGTAAAATAAATAAAGGGCTGAAAATTGTCTGACATGTAAACAAAAGCAAGACCAAGTATGCCCATACCTGCATTCAAAGTAATGACAGCTATTGACTAACATCAAAATTAAACTCATTTTGCAAAAATGGGGTTTTTGTAAGATATGTCCCAATTGGTATGTAATACTTAATTGATACTGATATTGCTGGTAGTGTTGTGCACAAGAAAAGCTCAAGTCTAAAATAAACACTATAGACCTTAGAAACTAGTATTAGTCTTGAGGTTAAAAGATCCAAATAAACAAATGCTTAGTGACTTATAGTTTTCTTGAGTCTATTTGTTATTTACATTAATAATTAAAGGTAAATGAATTCTTTTGGAGCATATGCTTTCATACTATAGCTGGGATTCCAAAAACGTTTGTATAATTTTGGGTATAATTATTTTCTGCCTCTGAATATAACAGTGATTGCCATCTTGTACTTCACTAAGGAAAAATACTGATATATTATTATAAGTTATTATTATAAGTTATTATCATAGTCTGAGTTTTGCTATAAAAATGGATAAAAGCAAACATTTATAATCATTAAACATTTAGGATAAACTCCTGATATAGGGCAGTGCTCAAAATCACTCTATGTGTAATATATATATCTGCAGTAGTATTTTACTATCAAAATGTGGGATACACACTAATAACACTCATTCACTTATTTATTGCATGTTTTAATGCATTTATAACAAACTTTTCACTTTTATTCATTAGACACAACACACTTCACACGAGGTATGATGGGAACATTGCTTCTGCTGTTCTTGTGTTGCCAACTGCAGCCAAAGGATTGAGGGCCCAAGCTGCAAAGCATGGCTGAGGGATCTGTGAAGCTAAAACCCCAATGAAAATCATTCAGGATTACTTGGCTATACTTTTTACCAGATTCCATTAGTAATTAATAAGTAAAACATGGGTACCCATGATTGGGAATAAAACCAATCTTTAATAGGTACTGTTGGTGTTGGCTTAAAAATGCCAGTTTCCTGTTGGATTGTGTTCAAGCAGATATTTTATTTCTCGCAGTCAGCACTCTCAAGCTTACACAAATATCTCAAAACGAATAGATAAATTAAAAAAGGGTTATTTTAAGCATTATTAGAATTACAATATTATTGGCAGCTGAACTATATTTATAAAATCAAAGTTTGTTTTTCAATTGAGGGGTATTCAATGAAAATACAATTGCTGTGACAAAATATGCAAGTCTTATCTCAGTATATTCTATAATACTTTTATGTAGCATCTTTCTGTAAAGAGATATATTCTTAAATAGAATGTTCAGTTTTTTTTTTTTTTTTTTTATGTAGCTCCCTTTAACATCTAAGGTCATATCAGGGACTTTGCATTAGAAACAACTCATCTGTAGGTTCTTTAAGTTGGGTTAAACGCACACATACATATTTCCAGACCCTGTGGGGGGTAGGAATAATTCTGGTTAAAGAAAAATTCCCCACCCCAGCTGGGAATTGAACCCGGGACCTCCAGATGAGAAGTCAGCTAGCTGACCACTTGACCATGGAGGCACAGTCTGTTCAGGTTATTGTTGATCACCAGAAATACAAACATTTTAACTTGAGTAATAAAGTCAGAGTTCAAAAGAAAATTATTTACATTGCTTTTGTACTCTGGCAGTCAGCAAACTGACACTCAATCCTAGAGGTTCTGGATTCAATGCCTGCCTGGAATATGGGATCAATTGCTGAACATAGGCTCATTCTCTATCCTCGCTAAACTCACTGAATGTATTTTAAATATTAAAAAGTTCTGCATTACGAAAAAGTGTTTCTACTCCAGAAATTGTTTCTAAAGTCAAAACCATTCAAATGAACAGTGCTGGCTAAGATGGAATTTTCAGTGGCAAAATTTTCATCATAAGCATAGAAATTCACATTTCACAATTTGCATACATTAGTTTATTCACTAAATATAAGAAAATGTGATGATAAACAGTTTTGAGAAATTAAAAAGAGAATCTATTTGTGAGATTTCAGTTTAGGGCCCCTATTGAACATAAACAATTGAATTGAATTGTTCCTGTTTTAGATGCTCAATTGAAAAATCTGTACTTCTCACACGTTAAACTGTTTGGTTATGTTATGTTTTATGGTACAGTTGTAAATAAATTAAATAATTAAAACAATAATGATCTGATATATGCAGGAGGGAAAAAAAAGAAGGAAAAACACACAAAATTTTTTCCATTTGCATATATTTATCATGATTTTCTACAACATATACATATTTATAGTCTTATCAATATGAAGTAATATACAATCTGTACATTGCAAATATTGGCAGCTTGGTTCTATTTGGAGTAAGCAAAATCAAAACTTAACTATGTATGCACTATAATTTACTTAAAATGATTTACAGAATCTATAAGTAATTTAGTCAAGCTTTGTCACCATCCCTGAACTGCAGTATATGTTTTTAGAAAGCATATTTTGTTTCTTCTTCTGTAACTTAAATGTAAGTTGTTGCCTTTTACAGAAACATGACAAAATTTGCAGATTGTTACAGTAATACCTTATTAATAATATATACAGGAAATTGGTTGAAACTCTGTATAAATTGTGGGAACTGTCAGCTGGTGCAGTAAGTGAGCAATTTTAATTTTCAGATTCAGAGGAAGTTCACACCTCCCTCCCAAACCCCCCTCTGCCATGATCACTTTACCCCTGTTGCTAGTAATTGGCATTTATACCTTAATATAATGCTTATTTTTTTTTTTCATGAGAGAAACTGAAAAACAATTTTTTTTTTTTTTTTTTTTTTTGCAAACTTGACCCCTTCTATAAATTCCATACCAGGAAAGGTAAACTTGTGATCTTGGGAAAAGACACAGTGGCAATCTCTTTCTACTGGTAAATAATTTAAAAATTAAAAATGTGTTAATACATTCACGTTGTGCAATGCAAATGTAACACATAAAATTAACTTTTTGTATAATAATGCCAAAATTATGTTTTCCATTTCATAAATAATTTCTTATGTAAATTATTCTCTTATTACATGTTTAGACCAGTTCATTGAGGAGTATATTAATGGGCTATACAGTTTCATTAACCAATCTCCACAGTACATATTGTTATAGCAAGCAACTGTCAAATGCAAGCATCAAGAAAATTTAAGATATACATATTATTTGTCAGGTTTAATATACAATATTTTAATTAAAATCGTTAGAGCCATTTTTTAGAAAATCAAAATTTTCGAAAATTTTTCCATGTGAAGGATAGTTGGAGGTGGAGGGATTTTTTTGAAAATCTTTGTGTCGCATCCTTGGAAGATACTGAACTTAAATCCAAGTTTGGTATTTTACGGTCTTTTCGTTTTTGAGCTATGCTGTCCACAGACACACACACACATACACACAGACAGGCAGACAGACAGACACATACAGGGACATTTTTCTGAAAATGCTTTTTTTGGATTCAGGTTGTCTCAAAACATGTATTTCCAGTGAAATCTCGGTATCAAATTTTTGGGTGCAATACAATACCTTCTCTATACACTATGTATAAAGTACGCATAGAGAAAGTAAAAAGTGTGCCTCCACAGAATTATACAGGTAAAATGATGCAGAACAGTTACAAGAGCTGTGAATGGCTTGGCAAGTGTGATAAGAATTGCTGAGAGAAACATATAAAAAGCCTGCCTGCCTCGGAGTGTGTCTGCCTCACATTCAAGTCTGGATCTGCTTAGGATAGGGGGGGGAGGGGTATCCCTATCCTCAGAAGATGAATGTCAAATAATTTTGGCTCTATGGACCCAGAGATCATTGGAGTACAATTTCATGGATTTCATTCATTATTCAATATAACCAATTAAGTGTGCAATCCTTGCAAATAGACGAGAGCACTCTAGTTGTGCAGTAAAAGGAGTGGGGGAAAGAGGCGGACACTTGAAGCTTTGATACCAGGATTTCACCGGAAATACAGGTTTTGAGACTCCCTGAATCCAAAAATTCAAGAAAAAAGTATTTATGGAAAATTAAAGTTGCTATTTAAGTTCAGTATCTTCCAAGGATACTGCATGATTTTCAAGAAAATTCCTAACCCTTAACTACCCTATGATGTAACATTTTTCAAAATTTTGATTTTTCTCAAAAATGGCTCTAATGATTTTCATTAAAATGCCACCTGTTTAAGATATTTTCATGACAAACGAAATGTATATATTGAATTTTCTTGGAGTAGCCTCTTCATTCTGGATGGCTTTTGTATAACTGGCAGAGATACACAAAAAAACATAGATATTACAGTTTATGCCATACACATAATTTTTACTTTCTATACAAGTACTATGTACATAGTGTATAGAGGTGTTGCATTCCACCCAAAAATTTGATACCGAGATTTTGCCAGAAATACATGTTTTGGGTCCTCTTGAATTCAAAAAAAGTCTGTGTGTGTGTGTGTGTGTGTGTGTGTGTATGTGTGTGTGTGTGTCTGTGGATAGCATAGCTCAAAAACGAAAAGACGTTATATACCAAACTTTGTATTTAGGTTTGGTATCTTCCAAAAGTATGACATGAAGATTTTTAAGAAAATCCCCCAGCCCAAACTACCCTTTACATGGAAAAAATTTCAAAAATTTTGATTTTCTCAAAAATGGCTCTAACGATTTTTATTAAAATCTCTTATATTTAAGATATTTTCAAGCCAAAATGGAACGTTTATCTTGAATTTTCTGGGAATAGCCGTTAAAGACTTTTTTATACTGGATGATTTTTATTGAATTTTGCATAACTGGTAAACCGTAAGAGATAGACAAACACTTACTGCACAAAACATGTAGATCAGGATAAAACACACAATTTATGTCATATACATTTTTTTCATGGAGTTGATCATTTTTGAGATATTCCTTGTTGTTGGTTTCAGCTTTGAAAAACTTATACTTTTCTCATATATGTATTTGTCAACTTCTGTCCATACAAACAAAGGAACTTCAGTCACATAGCAACCGGTTTTTGACTATCACTTAAACCTATGGTACTCTTTTATTTTTCTCTACATGCTTTGCCAACTCCAGCATCAGTTCATGCCACTGCACCTCATGCTGATATGCTCACGCTAGTTGCAAATGCAATATACTGCAGGTTTTTGGATACTTGGTAGGTATAGGATAATATATTTGTAAACAATGTGTTTAGTCATCAAAGAATATGATTAAGGGCAATAATAATTCATGTTGTGTTTATAAGTATGAGTGAGTATTTATGCTACTGTAATCAGGCAAAGATCAACATTAGGTGTTAGGTTGATTGAGGGCCCTATCTACCCACAAACTACTGAAATAACACAGTTTCTTATTGTAGTCTTACTTAATATAAATGATGTATTGTTACTGGAATAGTGTTACTTCAGTAAAATCACCTAGTTACAGTAAGTATTTAATAAATATTTACTACAGTAATTTGGATTCTTTGAATTCTGAATCAAAATTATGGAAGAAAAAAATTGTAAATTAGACCTTTTTTACAAACTATTTGAAAAAATGGGACAAGGATCATCTCTCTGTTTGAAACAACCTTCTGCAATTAATACCCTCCATGGTTAGGGGTATAGTGTTTGTCAAATCTTAGGAAAACTAAAAATATCGTGGTCCACTGTTAGCTAACCAGACAATCCTCAGTCTAAAAATTCTGGTACTATTGAGGACAGGATCAAAGTGGCACACCTAGGTGCACTTCTAGAGCAGAAAACCAGTCAATAGTTTTGAACAGTAAAATAACTAGAAAGCTGACAGCCCCAGAAATTCAATGTGATTTTAATGGCAGTCAGAGCCATGAAATCTCTCTCAGGACTTCAAAGCAATGATTAATGTCAGCTAATTTATAGAGTAGGGTGGCATTAGAGAAACCTCTTCTTACATCTGTAAACAAACAGATCAGGCTGACATGGGCAAAAAAATACAAAAACTGCAACTTTTAAGACTGGAAATGGGTTCTTTGGACAGATGAATCCAAATTTGTGGTATTTGGGCAACGATGGCAGGTGTCTGTTCCTTATTCTACTGCTGAGAGGATGCATCATGCCTGTTTACAAGGTGGTCGCTCAGTAATGGTCTGGGGATGTTTTTGATTCACTGGAGTAATAAATTGAAGGAAACATGGATAACCTGTTCTATCATTCCATTTTGAACAGTTACGCTCTTCCATCAGGAGTGTGACTAACTGGTCCAGGATTTGTCATGCAGCATGATATCGCTCCATAACACATTTAAAAATTGTGTAAGGACTACGTATAAAAAAAAACAAGAGCAAGGGAAGTTGAAGGCGATAGAATGGCCACCATGATCACCTGATCTGTATCCAATACAAATTCTGTGAGATGAACTTGACAGAGAAGTTAAAAAAGAGTGGCCTACATCTATAGAAGGTTATAGAAAATGCTTCAGACATCCTGAATAAATTTGGAAAGCACTGTGTATGAAACACTTGTAGCAGAATGTTCAGATTTGTAAAGAAAGCGAGTGTTGTATAGGGTGGATTTTTTTCATGAAAAGAAAATTTAGAACAGAAACACATCTTTCATGGCAAAATTGAAGCAATTCAATATTTATTGCTATGCAATATATGTACAATCATGTAAAATTATATATCTGGTAAAAATAAATTGTTTCATCTAATTTGGTTCATTCTTTTTAATTATTCTTTCATTTCCTTGAAATGACCTAGTGTCCAAAATCTTTTCACCGGCAATATGTGAGTGAGTGTGAGTGAGAGAGTTTGAGAGTGAGAGAGGGAGGGAGAAAGAGGGAGGGAGGGAGAGAGAGGGAGGGGAGCGAGGGAGAGAGAGACAAATAGGAATGGGGATCACAACTTGTGCAGCCCTTCTCCTCAAACTTAGTGAGAAGTAGTAACGCATCAGTCAGCAGAATTTACAGACTATATCAGACCATTGCATTGCAGGGTGCAAAGTGTGCCTTGGCTAGGTTGATGTCAGTGCAAACTCCAACTTGTACAAGAGCACTCTCTCTTTCGTTATCTCTTTATCTCTTTCACCTGTCTCCCTCTTCCTAACCTTCCCTTCTTCTTCCTCACTGGAAATTGTGCCAGCTGAGTTGGACCAATGCACAGGCATTTTGGTTTGCATCCACTCAATTTTATGTGTTTGAGAGGTTATTCGCTATATGTACTCCTGGGTACACCCTCTTTAAGGTTACAATTCACCTTCCATCCAGAATGTAACAATTTTTCCACAGTATTTGGAAAGGATGAATGTGAGAGTATTTTGAGTTAAAGATCATAATTAATCTAATGTAAAAAGGGTACCAACAATTGCTTTTAAGTCCAAAGTCAGTTACAGGCAATTGAAGAGTATGCAAAAAGAAAGGGTTAATTCCATTTTATGAAGTTTTTTTTTTTTTTAAACTTTGTAATTCCCATATTTGATTCTCTGAGTGTGTCAAAGTTTTACCCACATTCTGTACTTTATTATTGTAGCACATATGCACAATGTACAGCCGTGGACACAAAAAAATGAGTCATCTCCAGATTTCATGTACCAATAGAATAGCTTTGTGTATCTATGTAAAGCTGTGTACACACTGCACACGTAAGAACTATACAATGGTTAACTTATGACTTCACAGAACAACGTTAGAATGGCCTGGCCTGGCTTTGACTCACTAGGTTCAAATGTCGCACTGCTTTTCTTTTTTTTATGTTAATTTTATGACTGGATATGTAGAACATAATATTGCATTAATATAACTTTGAAGTTATGGGCCTATCTATAGACACAAAAACATAATTAATTCTACTTACACTCGTGTTAAATAACTAAAAAAAAAAAAAAAAAAAAGGTGTAAATAAACTAATATCCTCTAAAACTAAAACACAAAAATGAACATACTTAATATTGAGTATTTGAAGCCTCAACCCTCAATCTCCAGGGCATACACAAAATTAAATACCTGCAGTAATGTGGATGAGAAGCTACAAGATCCCAGGCTTCTTGAATTTGTGCCAAGCAGCCATCCTTTATCCATTCACAGGTAAATTGGAGCACAGCATTCCTTTTACATTCTCAATAGGGCTCAAATCTGATGAACAGATAGGCCAGTCTACCTCTCCGAAAATATTTGAAACCTTTTGAGATATGTGGCCAGGAAGATTATCCATCAGGATATCTCATCCTCACAGAGGGAATCAAAATATTATTGAGTATTACTGTGTTCATTATATTGCCACAGCACACCTAGACCACCCCTTGCTATCCAGCCCCAACACGATACAGATACATGACTATGATGGAAATTGAAGCTATATATTTTGCATTGTATGTGCCTTTGGACGATAGACCTTTCCCTTATGCATGGTAGAAAATGTCACACCATCTAAGAATATCACATTATTCCAGTTGCGGCTGGCATTTTCCTATTGGATTAGTTTGTGAAGGGTGTGTTGAGAAGAAAAAAAAAAGTTTCTAACCCCCCCTCTCCAAAGTTTCAAAACTTTGCCTTTCTTAACAATACTTCCAGTATTTTTTCATTCTGTCTTTTATTTTCCATTGGCAGAGAACTGTTCTGCGCACTGCATACTTTCATTGCATATTGCTGTTCGGTAGGATAAACCCTTAAATAAGCTGTACCAAATGTTGCGATTAAATAAATACCCGCTATGTGTTGTTTCAACATTATTAAGAGAAGGAAAAAAGAATTGCTACAGTCGAAAAGCAGACTTGCAACCCTCATTGTAATTGTAATCATGAGAGGCGTAACCTAGTTTTGCCACAGCACTACACTGAACACAGAGGGAAGATGGCAGGTTTAGTAATGCTGTACAATACACTGCATCATGTTTTGTATCATTAATATTGATAAGTTTGTTGTTGAAGAGGCTTAAGTTAACATATTTGGTGATGATTACTGATCATATGGGTAAGTAATATTAATATTTGGAACTTGTGACAACTTGTTGCTGCCACTACACAACTGAGTCGCCGATGGTGTACAAAAGGTGTAGGACTTAGACAAATTTGGCGTTCCAGACATGACTCATTTGTTTTGTCCACTGGATGGAAACGGTATTGCATTCCACCAAAAAAATTGGAACAATGATTTCACTGGAAATACATATTTTGAGACCCCTGAATTTAAAAAAATAAACCTTTTTAGAAACATGTTCATATATATGTCTATCTGTATGTATATGTCTGTGGACAGTACAGCTCAAAAACAATAAGTCTGTTAAATACCAAACTTGGTGTTAAAGTTCCATATCTTCCAAGATGCGACACAAAGATTTTCAAGAGAATCCCCCCACCCCCAACTCTTTACATGGAACAGTTTTAAAAAAAAATTATTCTCACAAAAGTGACTAACAATTTTTATTAAAATATTTTCATGAGAAACAAAACGTATATCGACTGCCTCCATGGTCGAATGGTCAGCGAGCTGACTTCTCACCCGGAGGTCCCGGGTTCGATTCTCGGATGGGGCAGGGAATTTTTCTTTAACCAGAATTATTTCCTATCCCCCACAGAGTCTGGAAGTACATATGTGAGGGTGAATGTGCGCATGTTTGAGGAAATAAAATGGTTTAAACCTCCAGACAAGTTGTTTCTAATTCGAAGCCCCTGACATGACCTTAGATGTTAAAGGGGGCTATATAAATGAAACAAAAGACATATATCTTGAATTTCCTTGGAATACCTCTGATGACCTCTTCATTCTGGATGACTTTTGTATAACTTCAGCATAACTGGTGCTCCACAAGAGATTGACAAAACCTACTTCACATAAAATGCAGATCTCATTAAGACACAATTTATGTAGTATACTTTTTTTTTGTAGAGTTATTGGTTATTTTAAAGATATTGTGAGTTTTTGGTTTCCGTTTTAGGCTACTTAAACTTTTCTCAAATGGGAAGCCATCTTTCTTTTCTTCTCTCTTTTGTTGACTGCTAGCAAGTGAAGAGAATGGAGTTTCATTTATTGATCAGCATTTGAAAGAGAATTGCTTTCACGTGGCATATTCTCTTATTTCGTTTCTACTTACACAAAAACAAGTAATAAGACAGATTCTGCAAGATGACGTGGCCCTCTCCGAAAGCTAAGAATACACATTAAGACACAGGTCCACATTATGGTAATGTTTATCTTGATTAGTATCATGTAGATAAAAGAATAATCTTTTGTATAAAAAAGTATGTGGAACAGCTGGAGAAAATCATATGATTGGAATGCATCAGATTTTGATTATTTGATTCTTATATAAAATAATAAGACTATACCATTTCTGTCTTACTATAAATCTATCAGTGCATTTGTACCTTATCAAGACTCTTTATCTCTCATTTATATTCTTTTTATCTGGAAATAATGTGCATTTATTAATTTAGCATTACAAAGCCAAGAGAAAACACTTATACTTCTCTTTTCTGATAGTGAGTCACTTGATGTTTACGGAAGAGAAGCTTAAATGGTTCATCATGCATGGAGGCATAAGTTTGTAACCTCTAACATGCTTCACAATTATATGAGGGTCACCACAAAACTTTTGAGATATGTGAAAATAAAGGTTGATCAATTTAAATGGATTGCACCATTGGATAGCCACATTCTTTGCGAGTGTAAACATGTATCAGTTTGCATCCTCTGTCTGCCCTCGCAGTCTACACTGCAAGGTCAACAACCTCTAGTGTGGTGTCAATTGTTTGCCAGCTTAGAGGTGGAAAGAGAACAATTTTGTGCAATGGTTTTGCATGAGTTTAAAATTGGTTTTATGAGATCTAAAGTCTTGAGTGCTTACAACATGCTTTAGGGTACCTTGCTCTGTCCTGTGCCACAGTTTTTTGGTGGCTTCAAGAATTTAAGAGAGGCTGAACTTCATTAAAGGGCGAGGTTAGGAGTGGTCATCCATCTAGGGCAGTGACGGAAGAAAACGTAGCTGTTATGGAAAGAATGGTCCGCAAAAACAATTGTGTGACGTTTAAGGAAATTGAGACAAGTATGCAGATTGGATTGCCAGCAATTTCAAAACTATTGCATAACTTATCTTCATGTGAGGAAGGTGTCATCCCGTTGGGTGCTCCACAATTTGACCGATCTGCAAAAGAGCACTCGTGTTGAATGGTGTGAAGAAATGCTGGCCAGATTCGATGGAGGCAATTCTTGGCAAGTTTCTGACATTGTTACTGGTGATGAAACTTGAGTTTACCAGTTTGTCGACACTAAGTGTCAGTCGGCTGTGTGGATCTTTCCAGATGATCTTCCACTAAAAGTGAAGTGGCCGTGCAGTGTTGGGAACAAAATGGTGGCCACTCCACTCCTCTTGTGAAACAAAAGACAGTTATACAGCAGTTTGCTTACCACAAGTTTTTGAGAAGCTTCGTGATTTGCAGCCAAGAACAAGACTGCGTGGAATCCTGCTCCACCATAACAACGCCTCTGCAATGAACCAGTTTCTGGAGCCCACAGAGGTGAGATTGATGACTCATCCCCCCCTACAGTCCAAATTTGGCTCCATGAGACTTCCTTTTGTTCCCCACAGTGAGAAGTCACATACAAAATGCTGTGGAAATGAGTGACAGGAATGCTTTCAAAAGTGGTTTGAGAGAATGAGAAAGTGCATACAGTGTGGTGGTGAATACTTTGGAAAGCTCCAGCAAGCGAAGTGATTTCATTCAGTTTAGTTTTTGTGTATCTGAAAACCTTTGTACAGCAATGGGATAGGCACACATTGTTAGAGGCACATGCAAGTTGCTTGAGTTTGAACCTGGATATTTCACTATAAGAGCCAGAATCACTGCAGATCTAAGCAGCACATAAAAAGTATAAAGAAGTTTATAAGACATGTAATTGAAAATAGGCAATCTATATGTTCACATTCATTCACTTTTGACTTCCTTACGAAGTTTACTCTGCATTTTAATTGGGTAACATTAGCAGAAAAGGCCATGTTGTAATATGTATTCCCTTGTGGCCATAAACGGAATAAGGAAACACAATACGTTAAATTGAAAGTCAAACTATTTAAGAATGTGTTGCTATGTGAAGGCTTTGAAATTCTGGAAAAGAATGACTTGACATATGAGAAAAGTATAGTCTGGAAATGAAATGTCTACTTTAACAAGATCTACTAGCAGCTATGCAGAAGTCACCCAGAGCGAAGAGCTTCAAAGGCCATTCCCAAAATACTTAAAATGGGACATTTTAATCAAAACTCTTATAGTCATTGTTGAGAAAATCAAACATTTTGAAAAATGTTACATGTAAACATGCTCACACACCTTTTTCTGTGATGTTCACATTCACATTTCATTCTCTACCTATGCTGGATCAAACATTCTTAGAAAAACTTGCTCTTCTTTCTACTTCAAGCTTACCATGATAAACATTAGCAGAAATGCTTTTGTTACACATTATTTCCTTGTGCAAGGGGAATAAGGAAATATAATAAACTAAATTGAATCAATTCTTTTAAAAATGTCACTATGTGATGGTTCTGATTGTGTGCAACTGAAGAGGATTCATTACCACATTAATCCGTTGTGCAAGCTATTCCTACAAAACTTATTGATAAACATTTGTAGTTACAAGAAACAAGACAACTTGCTGTGTGATATATTTCAATTCTTTGCACTTTTTGCATGACCATGAGAAAAAAACAAACGGGGACTTAGCATTGAAAAAGATAAAGTACTTGAGAATTCAAACCAATAATAATGAAAATGATTAATTTTAAATAAATTAATTCAAGATCTTCTCGGGCTTCTAGCCAGGTAAAAACTTGGCTTGACACCAACGTTTCGAAGAAGTGCATCTTCCTCGTCTTCAGGGTGAACTTCACCCTGAAGACGAGGAAGATGCACTTCTTCGAAACGTTGGTGTCAAGCCAAGTTTTTACCTGGCTAGAAGCCCGAGAAGATCTTGAATTAACACGTCGCCAGGAAAGCTATAGTTCTTATTTTAAATAAATTGTCTGTTTTAACAAATTCTGCACACCTTTTTACTTTCTCCATACGCACTATGTACATAGTGTATAGAGAAAGTATTGCACTCCACCAAAAATTTGATACTGAGATTTCACCGGAAATATATGTTTTAGGGTCCCCAATATCCAAAAAAAGAATTTTCACAAAAAGGTCCATGTGCGTGTGTGTGTGTGTCCGTGTGTCTGTGAACACGATAACTCAAAAACGAAAAGTCGGTAAAATATCAAACTTGGTATTTAAGTTTAGTATCTTCCAGGGATGCCACACAAAGATTTTGAGAAAAATCCCCCCACCCCCAACTACCCTTTACATGGAACTTTTTTCGAAAATTTTGATTTTCTCAAAAATGGCTCTAAATTTTGATTAAAATTTCGGATATTAAACATATTTACCTGGCAAATGAAATGTATATCTTGAATTTTCTGGGAATAGCCTCTGAAGAGTAGTTTATTCTGGATGAATTTTACTAAATTTTGAATGACTGCTAAACCATAAGAGATGGACAAAAACTTACTACACAAAAAATGTAGAGCACTTTAAAACACACAATTTATCTTATATACATTTTTTTCGTGGAATTTGTCGTTTTTGTGACATTCCTTATTTTTGGTTTCTGCTATGAAAAACGTATACTTTTCTCATACAGGAACTTGTCAACTCCTTTCCATATAAACAAAGGAACTTCATTGACATGGCAACCCGCTTTTGACTATCACTTTAACCTACGGTTGTCCCTTATTTCGCTTCTACTTACAAGGAAGCGAGTAATAAGACTACTTCTGCTAATTTTTTCTGATTAGCATAAAGTATATAGAAGTATAGGCTTTTTAAGAATTATTTGTTGCAGGGATATGGAGAAAGTCATGTGAATGGTACACATCAGATTTTTTGAACTAAGGTTTTGTTGCTCTCTTATAGATTTTATACAATATTCATTCAGAATGAGGACTACACAGAGAAAATTTAAGATATGCAATTTATTTTCTTGAAAATCGTTGTGTGGCTTCCTTGGAAGATGCTGAACATAAGAATCAATTTTGGCATTTAACAGGCTTTTCATTCTCTCTCTCTCTCTCTCTCTCTCTCTCTCTCTCTCTCATATACACAAGGAGCCTCAAAATGTGTATTTCTAGTGAAATCTCAGTATCACATTTCTGGGTTAACTGTAAATACTTCTACCTACTATTGGCAAGTAGAGAAAAATGATTTTTGTGCATAGATTCTATGCCTAAAAATACAGGACGGTAAATTAAGATCAACAATCACTATTTAATTATGTATCCAACACTAGACAATAAAATTTATGCTTTTAAATATACTCATAATTTTAATTCCATCATTTTATAGATGACAACTAATTAAAACAAGTAATTAACTATCAAATATTTTTAATTAGGCACTGATGAAGGGTGCTTTACAATTTTTACTTTCTCTTCACGTACTATGTACATGTGTATAGAGAAGGTATTGTAATGCACCCAAAAATTTGATACCGAGATTTCACCAGAAATATATGTTTTGAGACCCCCTGAATCCAAAAAAAAAGCATTTTTAGAAAAATGTCCATGTGTGTATGTGTGTCTATGGGCAGCATCGCTCAAAAACGAAAATTTCGTTAAAACCAAATTTGGTATTTAGGTTTGGTATCTTCCAAGGATGCGACACAAAGATTTAAAAGAAAATCCCCCCCCCCCCCCCCCATCCCCAGCTACCCTTTACATGGAACTTTTTCGAAAATTTTGATTTTTGCAAAAAGGCTCTAACGATTTTGATTAAAATATTGTATATTAAAGATATTTACCTGAGAAATAACATGTATATCTTGAATTTTCTGTGAATAGCCTCTGAAGACTACTTTATTCTGCATGAATTTTACAGAATTTTGCTTAACTGCTAACCATAAGAGATAGACAAAAACTTACGACACAAAAAATGTAGAGCATGTTAAAACACACAATTTATGTTATATATATTTGTTTCATGTAGTTTTAGATATTCCTTGTTTTTGGTTTCAGATTTAAAAAAGCTTTACTCTTCTCATACACTAATTCATCAACTGCTATCCATACAAACAAAGGAACTTCAATCACATATCAACCAGCTTTTGACTATCACTTTAATCTATGGTACTCCCTTATTTCGCGTCTACTTACAAGGAAGCAAGTAATAAGACTATTTCTGCTAATTTTTTCTCAATTAGCATGAAGTAAATAGAAGCATAAGCTTTTTAATAATATTTTTGTAGAAATGTAGAGAAATTGATGTGAATGGAACACATCAGATTTTTTTTTTAATATTGTGATAATGCGATTCCTGTTGGTCTATTGTACTGTACCTACATTGTCTAATGAATTCTGGAACAATAAATAAATAAGTTGTTTTGTTTATAGTCCCCCCCCCCCTTCTCCCTTGTCTCTTAGGTATGGGTTTGGGAAGAGTTGCAAAACAGATGATGTGCTGCTAGCCTTTATCAAAAACTTCAAGAAAACAGTCATTATTGTTACTACTGTGTATTTTGGTCTACCTTTATTTAACATGTTATTATAATTGAGTAACACTGTCACATTTTATACTGCCATTAGAGTAACTCTACATCACATTCACATTATTTACATGATTTACAATATTTACAGTAACAGTAACAATTGGCTAAAATGTATGTCCTATCAGATTTTTTGAATTGTTAAAAAATTGTGCAGAGTCTCTTTTGAGACAGTGACCAAAGTCCCTTTTAAATTTACACTTTCTTTTGCAGAGCTGTTGTTGCAGTTCCACATTATAAGTAGTGTTTCATTATTTGTTCTTCTGAAGGTATGGGAAGGCTGAGTTTTTTGTAATTGTGAAACTGCTTCGAGAAAGTTTTATTTTTCTAACATTGCAATTAGTTTATGTGAAACATGTAATATCAATCTACTTTGTCAAACTTAAGGTACACAAAAAGTTTCCATTCAAAGTACCTGTGCTATTTATGTCAATGATTTTTGCTGTTCATCAAATGCTTAAACATAATTCCTTAATTATACTTCATGTCTTTAACAAAATATTCATTTTAGGACATTAAAATAATAAAGTAAAATGCACCTACATTTCTGTTGGATAAATACCACACTAATGCTCAACAGTTTTGTCCCTTATAGTAAATTATTATTATTATTATTGTTGCTGTTACTCAATTTTTATGATGTTACAAGCTAATGCTTACATCTGTAATGCCATATTGTGGGTCTAAAACTTTAAATAGGTCATTGGAAATTCTGTGTTTTTAAATAATTGAGAAAATAACTTTTGTAAATAAACTCTGTGTAGAAATGTCTTCTATGTTTCAGAAGATGTTTTTAAACCCTATCAAAGCCAGTTGTTTTTCAACTTAATGGTATATTGGCACTAGCAATGCCCATATAAATTGTTGCTATCTGCTAAAGGATGAAATGAATGGCATGCATGTGATTCCTAAGTGAGAGGTCCTGGGTTCAATTCCCGATGGCTGTCCAATCTGACCGTGGTCACCAAGGTGATGCCAGGATGGTGTATTCTACCACAATACTCGGTGTTGCAGTGAACAAATTGCCTCCTCCAATATCTCATATCCTAAGAGTGTGATGAATTAACTAGTTTGACTTTTAAACTAAATAACATCAACAGTAATATTTTATTTTGTTGTTTATTTAGTATGAAGTATGTTAATATCCATAAGTTTCAAACTACCAAAATTTGCAAGCTATGCTTTATAAGTGAATGTGTACTATACTCTAATTTTGGACCAAAGGGTTTGATTCTAAAGATACTTTTATCAAATTATTTTTTATAATATGTAGTTTTAAAAGTGCTTAATAGATGTCTCTAGCAGCATTGTATTTCTAATTCATTTATATATCTTGGTGTATTACTCAAACAAGGCTCACATCGATTACATGCTTACTCAGATTTTATTAGATTTTCTATGTTCTCTCTCTGACATACTTCACTGCTTAACCATCCATTGATAGGGCCACTGATGGTTTGTGTGGGAAAGCCTCTCGCATCTGCAGATCATACAGAATAGAGAGCTCCAGTCTGCTTCCCAATCAGGCTAATGCATCTAGCTTCGGCTCTACCATTTGTGTGGATCATGTGATTAGGCACCAGGAGAACAACTTACCAACTGAACACCTCCAGTAACAAGCACTTCAAACCAGACAACAGCTATAGAGCTGAACTCTGTCTGTGGTAGTGGTCATCAAAATTCAAACCTACATTGAAGAAAATAAAAAACAAGACAGCAGTAGTTGTTCAACAAGTAAAAAGCTACCGAAGCCTACTGTAGCACTATCAATCTAAATTCTACCAAACCTCAACCCATTCCCTACATTCCTGTGGCTCACCAGGAGTCTACCAGATTTTGCAAGCACATCCATCATCTCCAAACACTTTGAACATCTACCAAGGTATGCACCCACCAATTTCATTGTCAACTTGGGAGTTCTTCCTAAACATAAAGGCATCCATCAGCTGTTTTCACATCTACCTGAAATTCAACTTGTTAAGATATATTATCAGCATCTGAGCATTCAACATGCCTCAAAGGAAGACTATCTGCAGTGCCACTCTGGTTCAGAAGTTGCAATGATCCCCAATCACTAGTTTCAACTATTGCATAAGGAATGTTTTTTTTCTACTGCGCAGCCCAACCTTGAGTCGACATGATAATATGACATCAAAATGCTGGAATGCAAGAGAGCGAATGACTTCACTGCCAACTGCTCAACATTAGATACCAACCAACCAACTATTGCATAGGGACCTGGTAGTGGTTACTTTGTCTATCATTGATGTGTTACTAGTTTAATTACAAGATGTCACATACTTCATTGCAAGTATTTTCACACCTTATGTGAATATATGACCCTGAAAACACAGCCTCCATGCAATATTTTCTTTAGTGGTTGCTAGAGAACATAAACTGGGCACCTCATCAGAAAACAATACATATGAACAGTATGATAAATGTATTAGATAAGATATTTATTCACCAAAAGAATTACATGAATTCAATTCATGTAATTACATGCTCTGTGCAGAACAGTAATTTTTATTATTTGGCGGGCACTTTGCCCACCATCAGAGAGCATTTGTCTGCCTCCTCATATCAAATGTTTACTAAAGGCTATTTATTTATTTTTGTGCTTCATATTTTTTCATGGTTTAAACAAAAACATTAAGAGGTATTTTAGCAAATGTTGTTATTGAATCCCCCATGAAAGTTTAATGGTGACTGCCATGATGAATTGTGGATTTGTCAAAAGTGTAACCTTTGGTATCATCAAACTCAGCAGCTCCCAAGTATTTGCTTAAAGTGTAAAAAGTGACATTCAGGATTTTCTGTCCAACACTGGGCACTTTAGTTAAAAATGCAGTCAAAAACAAAATATAAGTGAAAATGAAAATCTCCAAAAGAGTAAATTAGCTCTAAAATTGACTAGAGAATTAATATAAATTTGATATTTTTCAAATATTTTTAGTATCCATTTTGCGGCACCCCTGCCCAGTAAAGAATAAAGAGGCTGTTTTTTTTCTCTTAACTGCACCAATAACAAAAGTCATTTTAAGAGAGAGAGAGAGAGTATAAATGCAAATGCCACATGAAAATATGTTTTTAAATGTTAATATTATTAATGCTTTTCATATTTTTAAAAATATTATTCACAATCAGGCCTTCACATTCCATCATAAAATAAAGTCTTTGGTTTGTTAAAACTAATTTCTTTTACGTTTAATTTGAGGAGCCCTTATGCCCAACTTCAGCAAATTGTTACCAATTCTTTATAAAGAGAGATCTGTAACACGCTATAATGCTGATTGATCATAAATGATGATAACAGCAACTTTAGATTAATTGTTTTTTTCACACAAGCTGTGTAGGACAGGAGTTGGATAGGTAGAGTCAGACTGAAAAATTCAATGCCATAGCCGGGATTTGAACCACAGATCTCCCGATCTCTAGCCGGTTGCTCTGCCACTGACCATAATAGTTGGCTATACTATGAATCCTGGGACTTAAGTACTTACAACATTGTAAGCTGCCATTGAGTTTGTCATCTCAAACTAATTTGAGATCACCTTGTGGTTTACCGGGAAGCATGACAGTCAGTTGAGAAGTTCAATGCTATGTTGCCATGTTAGCTCAGTGGTAGAGCAACCGGCTAGAGACCGGGAGATCCGTGGTTCAAATCCCGGCTATGGCATTGCATTTTTCAGTCTGACTCTACCTGTCCAACAACAATTTTATACAAGTGACTGTAAGGACTACAACTGAGGAAAAAAGTGTAAGGAAGAAGCAGCTTTTGAAATATTTTGCTTTACTCTTTTATCTGCTCATTCTTCATCATATACTGAATATTATGCTTTTAGTAATAGCCACTTTGCTAAGTGGAAGTGAGAACTGATTTCAAGGTTTTCGAGGTTGAGGGTCTCTCAGTGTGGACATTAATGTGGCTGGGAGTAGTATAATGCAAAAACCTCTGCATTGTGAATGCAAATTCAAGTTTTAAAGCTATTACCATTGCACTTTAAGCTCAAAGGAGATGTAAACAAAACCACATGACAAGCGACAATCTCATTGACTGGTGGGCAAACTGCAACTTTTCGCACTTAGGATGTTGTCTCTTCCTCTACATAAAACACTTTGGTTCACATTGTAACTTTTTGTGGTTATTCTTGTGCAGATAAATTAAAAATTCCCATTATTGTAACAGTTTTAATTTATAAAATAAAATTAATTTTTTCAGTTTCACCCATAAGTAACTGAAGCATTACAGCAGAGGGTTTGTGATGCTATGCGCAGGCACTGTAGCTCATTTCCAATTTTGTTTAAACAGCCAGTTTACTCTGTCACATGGTTAAGTGTGTTATGAAAATGTTACTTTAATGGTGTCATGGCTTGAAAAAAATCCTGGCCATTGTGGAGAAAACCATGAAAAAGTGGAGAGACAATAGTGCTGAATGTGAATAGCACCCTTTTCTTGCGATAAAAGACTGCTGAGATTAACTTCAGGTGTTCTGCGTCCAATGCATAATACTGGAGAGAATAAAGCTGAAATACTTTCTGGTCCCGCTAAAACATTTGATATGGAGTGCAACATTTCTCCCAAGACTGATTCATTGGATTCATAAATAGAAATTGATGATTAAGA
Organism: Hymenopus coronatus; assembly: GCA_030762935.1. Lineage (NCBI taxonomy): Eukaryota > Metazoa > Arthropoda > Insecta > Mantodea > Hymenopodidae > Hymenopus > Hymenopus coronatus. Next base: position 2,749,901 of record CM060885.1, on the reverse strand, counting down.
CCTGAATGGGATTAAACCCCTTCCAGGTTTCAACTGATGTGATACCAGTTTGTGGTTTAAGCAATTCATAAATTGCCATAATTTAAAAATGGTTTAATTGCATTAATTCAACTGCTCAGCCCAATAAACACGTCAATTTATAGTCTGACATGAATTTCTCCCCTTTCAGTGAAAATATTCTTCATATTACACATTATTTTATTTACTGCTAGTCCTGCACAAAGTGTTTTTGTTTCAGTGCTTCACCTGATAAATCAATTCTTTGTGTATGGTTAAAGCAATCTCTCAGCTTTGTTGTTATTCGGTTGCAAGTTGACATTACAATTCTGTCATGACCACATTTAATCAACAATGAATATGGTTTTAACTCTTTTAATATTAATGCCAATTTAGTAGAAAAATCTACCAGATTTCAATGTCATAGTATTATCTGTTTATTGCTCACCAAATGGAGATTTAGCGGTGGTCTTTGAGAAAACAGAAACCATTTTGACTAATATCAGTAAAAGCAAATGTAGTATTTGGTACAGATCTAAATGTCGACCAATGCAGCATCATACTTTAAGATCCTACGATCTCTATTCAACTAGTTTTCAACCTACAAGACATAGAGTTTGTCTTGACTAATTTTTACAAATACCTCCCAAAATAACTATACAGTCTGCATCTCTGACCATTTTGGTTTAATAATGAATATTGAAATTTTAAAACATACTCCTAATCGTGCAAATAGGTATAACAGATACGCAACTTTGGAGATAATAAGATGGCTACTTTTTGTGATAATATGAATCTAACAAACTGGTATTATGTAATTGCAGAAGCATCTTTTCAAAACTTTGTAAATTATTTCTTAGAATGTTTTGAAAATTGTTTTCCAGCAAATACAAAAGGGTAGGAAGTAAAAGCAATATTAAGTGGTATAACAAAACTAAAAATCAGGTTCAGCCTCATCACACAGAACAGGCTAAAGAGAAATATCTCCTTCTCAAAACAAAATCTAAAATGAAATTAAATGAAACTAAAGAAACTATGTATGACAATCTCATCACTAATTCATCTAATAAATGTGAAACGGTTTGGAATGTGGTCAAGGAAGAGGCACATATTAACAAGGATAATAATTTGTAAATGTCTTTAATAATTATTGTGTTGAGTCTGCAGAGAACATTATTGATAATTTTTATTCTGATGCATCTGAAGCAGTAAAGGCTCCTTTTCCCAATTCTGATTTTGAATGGCACAGTGTAACTAAGAACAAGTATTATGTGCAGTGTATGATCTCTGTTGTTTACACAGTTAAGATATTTTTGGTCTCTCCAGCTTCTTTGTTAAAAAAAAATTATAGGAACAATAGTGGTACCTCTGGGATTTTTGATTAATCAATGCATCTCGGATAAGCTATTCTATTAACAAAAGGTAATTAATTTACTCTCATGTCCAACAAACTAAACATAAAATACCGGGGTTTTATTTATTTTTTTTGTTTTTCTTTTTTATTATTATTATTATTATTATTATTATTTATATAGCTCCCTTTAACATGTAGGGTCGTATCGGGGGCTTTGCATTAGAAACAACTCATCTCTAAGTTGGGTTTAAATTTTTTTTTATTCATTTATTTTATTTTCCTCAAACACACATGCACTTTCACTCTCATATACATACTTCCAGACCCTGTGGGGGATAAGGAATAGTTCTGGTTAAAAGAAAATTCCCCACCCCAGCCAGGAATCAAACCTGGGACCTCCGGGTTAGCTGAGTTTTTGTTCATTTAGCATTAATTTGTTAGTTACAAAGCAGTTGTTTGCAGTATTAAAATGTAGCATTTCTAAAAGTGTTAACTGATTAGGATCTGAATGTGATGTAATTAAAGCTGTCATTGGCATACATAACAAGACCTTGTGGCAAGTTATAGCTCAGGTCGTTGATTAGCAGGGACCTAAAGTAGACCCTTGCAGGACCACATGTCACAAAATTGATGTTGCTATCTGTTAATTAAGTAGGACTTTATAAGCTTTGTGTTCAAGTTTGCATATCAGTTGTTGGTGTGAACTTTAATGAGATCACACAATACATTTTCTTTGTTTTTATTATTCCCTGAATAGAAAAAAAAATAGAAATAGAAATGCTTAAAACTGTCTAAAGTTATACTTTTAGAGGGGATAAAAACATGGATAGCTATCAACCAATCACTCTAGTCCCTTTTTTCTAAAATGATTGAGTCGCTCATGTATAAATAGCTGCTAAGTTGGTTTGATCAATACTCTGTTGTTGTTACTACTAAGCAATTCGCTTTCCTGAGTCTACAACATTAGCAATGGAATATCTAACAAAAGTAATAAAAACAAAGAAAATGTATTGTGTGATCTCATTAAAGTTCACACCAACAACTGATATGCAAACTTGAACACAAAGCTTATAAAGTCCTACTTAATTAACAGCAACATTAGCAATGGAATATCTAACAAAAGTAATAAAAACAAAGAAAATGTATTGTGTGATCTCATTAAAGTTCACACCAACAACTGATATGCAAACTTGAACACAAAGCTTATAAAGTCCTACTTAATTAACAGATAGCAACATCAATTTTGTGACATGTGGTCCTGCAAGGGTCTACTTTAGGTCCCTGCTAATCAACGACCTGAGCTATAACTTGCCACAAGGTCTTGTTATGTATGCCAATGACAGCTTTAATTACATCACATTCAGATCCTAATCAGTTAACACTTTTAGAAATGCTACATTTTAATACTGCAAACAACTGCTTTGTAACTAACAAATTAATGCTAAATGAACAAAAACTCAGCTAACCCGGAGGTCCCGGGTTTGATTCCTGGCTGGGGTGGGGAATTTTCTTTTAACCAGAACTATTCCTTATCCCCCACAGGGTCTGGAAGTATGTATATGAGAGTGAAAGTGCATGTGTGTTTGAGGAAAATAAAATAAATGAATAAAAAAAAATTTAAACCCAACTTAGAGATGAGTTGTTTCTAATGCAAAGCCCCCGATACGACCCTACATGTTAAAGGGAGCTATATAAATAATAATAATAATAATAAAAAAAAAAAAATAAAAAAATAAAAAAATAAAACCCCGGTATTTTATGTTTAGTTTGTTGGACATGAGAGTAAATTAATTACCTTTTGTTAAACCATTGGGATTCTGTCTAGATCCAAAATTTAGATGGAAAAAACAGGTGGAAAATATTAATTATTAAAATATCTTGAGATATCTTTCTAGTTAGAAAACTCAAGTCAGTGGTGGCAATGGATGCTCTCAAACAGGTATACTTTGCATTATTTGAAACTCACATAAACTATGGTGTATATTTATGGGGTCACTCAACCGAGGTTCATAAGATCCTCCTCCTGCAAAAAAGGCACTGTGGATACATAAAAATAGCAAAGAACCCTGTAAACCACTGTTTACTAAGTTAAAGGTTATGAATGTGTACAATTTCTTTATACACAGATCACTAATTTACATCAGAATGAACATTAACCAATATTCCCTCAGAACTGATCTCCAGAATTTTAATACAAGGAATAAGCATACATCACACTATCTGAGATGCAGATTAACCCTTACGCAAACACTTGTTTTTATAATGGTATTAGTTTGCTTAACAAACTACCAGAGGCAGCAAGAGTTGTCCCAATTTATAGAGTAAAAGTGTGTATTTACGCGTGGTTAATAAATAACCGATTTTAGTCAATGCATTTATGGATAATACTGTTGACATTATTCTGTAAGCTGAATCAATGCAAATAAGCTGTGAATATATTTAACAGTGTATTCTGGTTTCTGACAAATATTGCTACTACTATTATAGTAAAGCTTATTACATGGTCCCTGTTACCTTCTACAGTCATATCTGGGCATTGACTTCAGAAACAACTGTTGGTATAATTAACTGGCTTTACTAATTTTTTAGTGAACCAAACTACATTTACCCCCAAACATATACCTGTTGTACATGATACAAAGTAAATCTGATTAATGGAAACTGTCAACTTCATCCTTATGAAATGAATGAAACCACAATTTTCATGCTAGGTCACAACTTGCTGCAAAATTACCTAATTAGAGTATTCGACCCACAATATCATCTTTAAGTTTAATGATTTTCTTTAATTTGTTTAAATATCTCAATATACTCTTTCTAGATGTCTATTGAAACAATTATTTTTAATTTTACATGCTTCCTATACTGCAATTCCTTTAGAAAGTTCAACAACTCTTGATTTAAAATTACATTTTTTATTACATCAGTTTATTGATAAGTATGAGATAAACACCAATTTGCATAATTTTATGCTTTACCCTTGATGAGTTGTTCTACATAATGATCTAAATGTATTTTGAACATTTTTAAATACATTACAGTATACCTAATAAAATGTTGTTTCTGGGCTTTTTCGCCATCATCCAGTTGACATTTCGCTGCTGTACAAGAAGTCATTCTCCGCCTGGGTAGTGTCTGCTTCACATTCAAAAGGTCTGAGTTCGAAACTTGCTTAGGGTGAGTTACCTGGATAAGATTTTCCTTTATCCTGAGGAGACGAATGTCGGGAAACTTTAAGCTCCATGGACCCCGAGATCATTTGAGCATCATTTCACCAATTTCATTCATTGTCTGATATGACCAACCAGGTTAAAATACAAAGAAGAAGAAGAAGTCATTATCCTGCTCAAGATCCCTGCTGGAATGGTGAGTAAAATGTCAGGTGTTTATACATCATCTGAACTATTGGCCAAGAAGCCCGGAAACAATATTTTATTGGTAGATGCCAGCCACGAAAACTTAAACATGCATCTTAGAATATTTATTATGTAGTTTCAAATAAAACATGATTTTATTGAACATAATCAACATTATCAACAAAGAATACTGACTCCCTACTGAAACAAGCTCAGACCAGGAAAGTGCAAATAATAATATATGCCATCTGCCATATTTTTATAATTGCCCTCCATGGTGTAATATACCAAAGGTCATGGATTCAAACCTGGCGGAGAACGATGGATTTTTTTGGGTATAAAAATCCTTAGCATGGTTCCTTCTGAAGGGAAGTAAAGCTGTTAGTACCATGTCGTAAAAGAACCTCATGCCTGATGGAGAGGCCTCTGAGCTAAATTAAGTGATCTTTCACGCCCAGTATAGAATGGGACGCTGAGAACCACAGTAGTTAAAGAGCGTCCATAAATAACACGCCATTTGCATTTTCACCAACAATGCTTCAATTTATAATATAATTAATTATAAACATGTATAGCAAATTATTTTTGTGCAGTTCTATGCAATAATATAATAATTGAGTGGAATAAGAATGGCTTCTTTTCTTCAAACCAGCTGTGTTTATTAACATAACATACGTAATGAGATCACTTTTAAGACAGCTTCTTATATACAGAATCAATTTAATTTTTTAAGTTATTAATGATTTTCTTCCTATATAAGTATCTTCTTTCCCTCAGTTCCTTGGAACTAAGGATCTCCTTATCTTCTTATTTAAAACAGAAACAAATATGCTTAATATTTTGATAGTTTTATAATGGAAGAAATAAGCTGTTTGAATGTAATAACCAACTGCTCTAATCTAATGATCACCCTGTGCTTTATTTTTTATGGAATATCTCAATTTTAATAATTACATGTGAATACTAAAAGAAAATAAGTGATTTTTTCTTCTCCTATAAAATTAAAAAAAGTAGATATAATAAACATTGAAACAAAATGCATTCAGTCCATTTGTGAAGGATGTGTGTTTTAATACCGACTCCTTTTTTAATAATACATTGACCAACTTGTTTAATTCGTTTGTTTCAAATAACAATACTTCATGAGTTACCCCTCTTGACATAAAAGCGATATCGTACTCAGTTATTAATTTTGACATATAATGTCTGAGTGGCATATGTTTTAAAAGTGAACATTTATTGATTCTATCCCATTTTTATAGTTCCTTGATACTTCCTCTAGATTTCATTGCAATCTCATTTTTTGCAAGGTTGCTAACAAGATTACTAGAAGCACTTGTGAGTCAAAACAAAGAAGTAATGTTGTTTCATACAACTGATATAACAGAATTAGTGCTTGTGTCCTGGCATCCAGCAACCTTGATTTTTGACATAGGGTGTTAATGAACAATACTGAAATATTTTCAAAGAATATGTAGATTACTTAAATAAGTGATTTGAGATAGGAGATTTATGGCCTGTTTATTGAAATTTCGAAGTAACAGCTATAAGTTTCTGAAGTGGCAGTATGCCACTGGCTAATTTATCAACCTTTCGAGAGCATAACATGAAAAACAAAGGGAAACATTACAGCATACCTCTCTAGCATATTGGATTTGATTACGTATCGTGGCACTTCGTCTAGAATGAAAAAAGTTATAATAAAAAAACATTTACTCTATGACAGTAATCAAACTCATGACCTTTGGGATAGCAGCTTTCCAGCAGCAGCAGCAGCAGCAGCAGCAGCAGCAGCAGCAGCAGCAGCAGCCACCAGAGCAGTTGAAAAAATGCCTCCAGAGTACGCTACACAACTCAAGAATGTAGTTAATGAATGCTCAGTGTCGTACTGTCAAGTAATTAGTTCAAGATTTAACAGATTTTTTCGACATTAAATCTTGAGAACGCTAGTAACGAGCTGCTAAAAATTGATATTTCTATACTTGAACAGCAGTTTTAAAGACATCCTAAGTCATTTTTTCAACCTGCTTTGCTTTAAAACCGACTTATTAACGCCTGATACCCACACATTTAACATTATGTTTATCCGGGGACCATGCATTGCCAATCTCAAATTATTTACATGAGTAACATGCACAATCTCGCAAATTATTTTGGTGTAGTTCATTAACACCCTGTATATTGCCCATGAAAGTGCCAGTTCCAATTGAATTTTCTTTCCACACATATTATTGGCCTATATATCTATGTTTGAATACACACTCATACTACTTCCTTGCACTTCATGAAAATGGAGACCTACAAATTGTTAAATACTGAATTTAGTATGTAATGCTGTAGTTCATTTTTTATTGCTTCAATGTCCAGCATTCACTTCTCCATATGTAACTTCAGGAATAAATAATCATTAAAAAACAAATTAGGCATATGATCAGTATACTTGGGATTTTAATCTAAGGGATATTCACAGATTAAAATTTGGTTGTTAAACTCTTAAACATGGATATTACATACTTAGATTGTATTAAAGTGAATATTTAATACACATACACATTACTATCAAACATGTTGTTCTTTTGGAATGTTGACAAATGATTGAATGATTACAAAGACTCTATTCAGATGAATTAGAAGCACTTCCAGGTAGATCCATTATTATGACTCAAAGAAAATACCTAATGCAGACAACAAATGAAAATGAAGCCAAGCAAAGAAAACAAAAAATATAGCAAATTAATAATTCAATTATTTAAAACTCCTGAGTCGCAGTAACACATAAATCAATATTGGTTTAAATCTGTGTACATGATTAAAACTTACAGATGCTTATGAAAACAAAGTGATAGCTTTAAATTTTAAGAAGAGAGCCAATCTATTTACTGTTAAAAATATGTTGAATTTAAGAAATAAAAATGTTTTTTTTCTTTCTGAGAATGGAAAAGTGGGATCAGCATTCAAACTTTGAGCTCAGTTATCAAAGGAGGATTTTAGAGAAATGTATTTAAACTAGCTTAACAGAGTTGCATTTATTAACATTTTCAAAGATTATTTGAAAAACAGGAGCTGCCTATCATTAAAATTGTGTAACGGATCGAGAACTTCAGCATTTGTGTCAAAAATATCTTGAATTAATCAAATCAATCATAAATTGCCACCTGTATTAAAACCACCAGCAAGGATTATGCAATTTAAAAAAATATTGTTCACTAAAGTTGAAGAAAATTTCATCCTTAAAGAAAGGTTGTTAACAGAAGTTGGTAATCACTCGTTTCTACAACTCTTGAGACATGAGACCTATGGTATTTACAGAAATATATTTTAAAAAAATATAACAGCATCTCACTAAACCTTCACAGTACAAGAGGGAACCTGGTCATTCTTATAGTTCAACTATTGATATGTTAGTTGTCAAAAAAGCTTTGTTTATTCTTTTAAAATCAATAATATCATAAAAACAAACTTTAGTCATCTCTCTTCTTAAAATTCAATGCTGGTATTCTTGATCATAGGATACAGTTGCAGTACAACTAAATTGACCTGAATATACTCTGTATTAAATATTAATATATTTTAATGCAATTTATTTAATATTTCATTTACATTAATGCACGTGCTGATTTGTATTTTAATCATATTGAATAGAATTTTCATAATGATTTTTAATTTGTTCTTAAGTTGATAAATCCTATTTTGCTTATCCACAAAAATATTCACTACATGTCACTGAATTATAATTAAGTTATGATGAGTTTAAAAAGTATAAGAGCTGTTTGAAATTCCTCCCTCTTGAAAACTTTATCATTATAGACCAACTAGATTTTGATTCAGCCTTGCAAGTTTGCTTTTACTGCAATCACAGTAATTTTATTTATTTATTTTTTATGCTTCCTTCACTGATCTTAGGGCTGAATAATCTTTAGCTTAAAGTCTGCTTATATCATTACAGAGGCTCTAAAAACAAATAATTATAATAAACAATGCTACCTCAGCTTTCCAGAAATAACAGCATAAATATTTTATTGAATATTATTTAGGAACATCTTTCTATATTTATTCTTTCTCTTTCTTAAATAAAATATATCCAAATAGAGGTTATAACAAAAAAACACTAAATAATCTACAAAACATAAAATATATAAAAATGAACAAATATTTCTCTTTTTAGTTACTTGTAAGTAGGGTAACTGCATAAACAAAAGTTCTCAAGCAATGTGTGCAATGTACCCATTAACATTTTAGCTGTGGCTTTACAGCTCAGATTTGTCCACATATATGACAGCTTTAATTACTGAAGATGGTCAATCACAGTTTATAATCAAATATACACATATCATTAAATGAGTAATATTCCAAATCTGGAAACATGTACTTATAAATATAGTCATAAGCAGAGAATGAAACTGTGTCACATTTGCATGTTATAAATTTGCTAGCATTATGCATGTTGCTGTTGTAAACATTTGTGTTGATGAAAATGGGATACACAATCCCTGTCAGCAAAACCAACATTTTATATTCCATACCATTTACAGCAACTTAATTTTTTACAAAAGGCTGAAAATTACTTTTTGTTTATGTAAATAATTATAGTTTGTATCAGTAATATTACATTTCCTAACATATTTTACTCATATAATTCAATAATAATAATAATAATAATAATAATAATAATAATAATAATAATAATAGAAGTGTATAGAACACCAATATTTGTAGTTTTAATGGATGAATAATTTAACAGGGTTTGTTCATCAACTAATTTGTTTGTGCCAAAACTAAAATATAATTTTGCTGATATTCCTGCTCAAATGTAATATGATTCCAACAGGCACACATGTTTACTGCAGCACAATAGAAATAACCTCCCTCAGAGAACTAATGCTTTTGCACTCAAAGAAGCTACAAGTGGAAAAATAAGCCACCTGCACCAAGATTTATGCCAATTTCGTATGAAGCACTGCCAATTAGCCTGATGCAAATGAATGAGTTTCAGTTTAATAATACACTTTTTGATAATGAATTTTGCAAAACAATATTATATATAAAAAAAACCATAATATTTCTGTGGAAAAGGTAAGAGATACTGAAAATAAAATATGAGCCATTTCTTGCCCAACAATCAAACCTAACAAGGATAAACATAGCAACAATTTTAGCATCTAGTCCACCATCACAGCCATGGACGGCACAGATATCAATCTCTCTCTTATGTACATTGTAACCGCAGCTGGCATTTTGTCTTCCCTTTTGCTCCAATCAAATGCTCTAAAGGATTCACGGGTCATTCAAACAGAACTTCACAATAGATGCAAACCATACCATAATTAATTTTGAAGTGTGTATGCTGCACATAATTAATGCTTGGCACTGGATACACATGTAAATTGTTATCTGGATACTGTAACATGCTCTCTGAGCGTATCTGTAGTCATCCATTCCTAGAACATGAGACTTAATGTGCTCAGGACAATGTTGTGTTGTTTAAGTGTTCATCTTTCATTCTCATACTGTAACATGCTCTCTGAGTGTATCTGTAGTCATCCATTTCTAGAACATGAGACTTAATGTGCTCAGGACAATGTTGTGTTGTTTAAGTGTTCATCTTCCATTCTCATACTGTGTCGCAGAACTATGCAGGAACAGCCAACAGTCTAGATGCTATTTTGGACTGAGGTCTTCTTAGCAGACTTATGGTGGATTCCAGCAGTATGAAGTCTGTTCCTGAGGAGAGGCTTTAATGCAGTGAAATTGTATTCAAGAAAGGTTTTTTATGGCTAGCTGCAATTAGCTGCATTATATATGCATAATGCTAGTTGACTTTTACTCTTCTGTCATCACAAAATAGCTTAAAAAGCAGTAAAAGCAATTTACCGAAGTTCTATCAAATTAAATGAAAACAAATATACACATAGTTACTTAATTGCTTTTGAAATTGGAGAAATTGGGTAATATGCAGGATATGGCAGAAAATAATCAGTTTTGATAGAAAAGCAAACCCTGAGCGAGTTAAATAAACCATTAAAATTATAAAGTTGCATTTATTGAACCTTTATATGCAAATGTGATGCAGCTATGAAACATCTCAAACTCATGACACAAAACTATTCATCACTATTAATGAATTACAATGTTCAAAGAGTGCACAAAATATAACAAATAGTAATACATCATATAGCTGCCAATATTAAATATCGTCAAGGAACTCAGCGAAAAGCACTCTTACTAACTTTGCAAAAGAGGGGGATAGTAACTATCTGCTACACAGGAACATTACAAAGTTCAGCGTGCTCATCCAGTAGTCTTCAAGCAACACAACATTAATCCTACTTGGTCACGTTTAGCCTGTAGCATCTTCCTCACAATCACCACCACCTGTTAACTTTAGAGGAACACTTCCTGCTTGCGGCGTGTCTGGCTTCCACAATGTTGACATTTCTGTCACTTTTGAGGCTGGAAGGCAGTCTATGCCTTTTGGAAGTTGCTGCGTAGCCATGCCCGCAATATTTCCATTCAAACTTTTATGTTTGGATTCTAACTCCTGCTCTATTAAGCTTGCAGGCCTGCAAACTGAAACAAAAGGCAAAAATTATAACACCTTCACATTGAGTTCAAACAAAAAAAAAAAAACAAGAACACATTTTCATCTCACTTTAACCAAGCAAAATAACTGATTTGGATGCCTTAGTAAATAATGTAACTAAAATATACATATTATATGAGGGTGGTCCAGTAAGCAAGATCTTTTTGACTGTCTCTGTGGTCAACCGCACAACGAGCTGACTTCTCATCCGGAGGTCCCGGGTTCGATTCCCGGCAGGGGTGGGGAAGTTTTCTTTAATTATAATCCCACAGAGTCTGGAAATATTTATATGAGTGTGAATGTCGTGTTTACAGAAAAAGAAAAAAATGACTAAAACCCCAACGTACAAGAAACTACAGTCAAGTTTCTCTTCAGTCAAAACCCCGAAATAACCAAGATGTTAAAGGAGACTATATAAATGAAACAATTAAAGAGAGTCATTTTGCTTTAATATAACTAGGAAATGCATTTATTAAAAAAATTGATGTGTTCCAATCACATGACTTTCTGTAGCTGTTCTACAAGCTATCTTTCTTTAGAAATGATTATTCTTTTATCTACATCATGCTATTCAAGATAAACATCAACTTGCTTCCTTGTAAGCAGAAGGAAGGAAAGTAAGGGAATACAGTGGGCTAAAGCAATAATCAAATCTGTTACAACTATCGCTAGTGAAACAACTGAAATTCGGTTCTCTTTTACATACCCAGGATTAAAATAAAAGAGATGAAACGAAAGCTGACTTCTTGCATTCCCACTTAAAATTGAAACCAATAACAAGGAATATCTTGGAAATGGTTAACTCTACACAAAAAGTATCTATATGGCATAAATTGTGTGTTTTAACGAGAGCTACATTTTTTGTGCAGTAAGTTTTTATCTATTTCTTATGGTTTATGAGTTATACAAAAGTAATCCAGAATGAATAAATCTTAAAAGTTGAATTTTGGGCAAAAATTCTTTTTATTGGGAGGAAGAGCTTTTGTTTAATTTTATTTAATCTATCCCTCATCGACCAAAGCATCTGTAAGCTATTTCCAGAAAATTCAAGATATACATTTTGTTTGTCATGAACATATCTTAAAAATATGGCATTTTAATCAAAATCATTATAAGCCATTTTTGTGAAAATTGAAATTTTTTAAAAATATCCTGTGGGAATTTTCTTCAAAATTTTGCTGCATCCTTGGGAGAGAGAGAGCGGGGAAAAAAAAAAAAAAAAAAACACATACCCCAACCATCCCCACATTTTTTAAAATTTTTTTTTGTTTTATTCAGGGGTCTCAAAACATTCATTTCTGGTGAAATATCAGTATTGAATTTTTGGGTGAAATGCAATACCTTCTGTATCTATGTACATAGGTGCCAGAAAAACATGTCACTTAAAAAAGTTAATCTTTATTTCTTCAATAATCACCTCTGTTATATAAGCATTTGTCATATGTATACATGAGCTTCAAAATTCCCATTAAGTAGTTCTTTGTTTTTTGAGGAAGGGTGCCTTGAAGTTAATATTCTTTAACCTGGTAGGTCATATCAGACAATGAACAAATGGAATGATGCTCAAATGAACCGGATCCACAGAGTTTAAACATTTGCCTTCTCAGTATAAGCGAAAACCAGAGAAACTAATCTTAACAAGATTTTAACTTGCAACTTCTTGAATGTGAAGCAGATACACTATCCTACACCACAGAGGTAACCATTAAGCCGAGATGTTCTGACACAGTTTTTACAAGCAAAGCGTGAGAAATGTTAAGGAAAAAAAATCTGCAACCTCTTCAGGGATATAGTATCTTACACAATTTGATTGTTACTGTGATTCTTCAAATTGTTTTAATGATGGCATTCGGGTTAAGTTTTGTTTGCCCATTGTTGATCGTTTCATACTACTTTCTTAGTCATACACTTCTGCAGGGTTCAACCTCCAAGCAATCAAATATCCAGTACCTCTCATCTCACACAGTTCATTTTCAACAATCACAAAAAGCACAATAATAACTTGTTTCATCTGAAGCTTGTGAAGCACTTAGAAAAGATATTGTGGAAACAACTTTGATGGACGTCTGACAACATCTGAGGAGTGGGAATGCACAAAGGTTGTTAATTTTTGGAACACCCTCCTACAATATCTCGGTAATAAATTGATAATTATGCAGAAAATGTTCTACATATACATATATAATGTACTATTTAAAAGTACATATCATTTAATTTCTATTGAAGAGAAATGTTATGATGCATGATTTGTTAGGAAATTGACATTTGAAATATGAAACAAATTTTAAACAATACATAATGCAAAATAAAATTAATCTGTATCTGTATGAGTTTGATAAGGTTAGTAATTCTGTGTTGATGGAAGTTACACACAAATCTATTTTCTCTTAAATAACAAGAATGCACATGTTATGGGTCTGTGATAGAAGGTGGCTCTGGGAATCGAATGACAGTGGTATAACGGAAATGCCATTTATACATTTATTGCTGACTTGTCACAGCGGTATGAATGCTCTTCATCTGGAAAATGACAGTTGTGTTCCCTCCACACTTATTGCTGACTTGTCACAGCAGTATGAACGCACTTCATCTGGAAAATGAAGGTGTGTTCCCTCCACATTTATTGCTGACTTGTCACAGCAGTATGAATGCTCTTCATCTGGAAAATGACAGGCGTGTTCCCACCAGATTTATTGCTGACTTGTCACAGCAGTATGAACGCTCTTCATTTGGAAAATGACAGGCATGTTCCCTCTACACTTATTGCTGACTTGTCACAGCAGTATGAACGGCCTTCATCTGGAAAATGACAGGCGTGTTCCCTCCACACTTATTGCTGACTTGTCACAGCAGTATGAATGCTCTTCATCTGGTAAATGACAGGTGTGTTCCCTCCAGATTTATTGCTGACTTGTCACAGCAGTATGAATGCCCTTCATCTGGAAAATGACAGGTGTGCTCCCTCCACACTTACTGCTGACTTGTCACAGCAGTATGAATGCCCTTCATCTGCAAAATGACAGGTGTGTTCCCTCCACATTTATTGCTGACTTGTCACATCAGTATGAATGCCCTTCATCTGCAAAATGACAGGTGTGTACCCTCCACATTTATTGCTGACTTGTCACATCAGTATGAACACTCTTCATCTGGAAAATGACAGTTGTGTTCCCTCCACACTTATTGCTGACTTGTCACAGCAGTATGAACGCACTTCATCTGGAAAATGAAGGTGTGTTCCCTCCACATTTATTGCTGACTTGTCACAGCAGTATGAACGCTCTTCATCTGGAAAATGACAGGCGTGTTCCCACCAGATTTATTGCTGACTTGTCACAGCAGTATGAACGCTCTTCATTTGGAAAATGACAGGCATGTTCCCTCTACACTTATTGCTGACTTGTCACAGCAGTATGAATGCCCTTCATCTGGAAAATGACAGGCGTGTTCCCTCCACACTTATTGCTGACTTGTCACAGCAGTATGAAAGCCCTTCATCTGGAAAATGACAGGCGTGTTCCCTCCAGATTTATTGCTGACTTGTCACAGCAGTATGAACGCTCTTCATCTGGCAAATGACGGGCGTGTTCCCTCCAGATTTATTGCTGACTTGTCACAGCAGTATGAATGCTCTTCATCTGGCAAATGACAGGCGTGTTCCCTCCAGATTTATTGCTGACTTGTCACAGCAGTATGAATGCTCTTCATCTGACAAATGACAGGTGTGTTCCCTCCAGATTTATTGCTGACTTGTCACAGCAGTATGAATGCCCTTCATCTGGAAAATGACAGGTGTGCTCCCTCCACACTTATTGCTGACTTGTCACAGCAGTATAAACGCTCTTCATCTGGAAAATGACAGGCGTGTTCCCTCCAGATTTATTGCTGACTTGTCACAGAAGTATGAACGCCCTTCATCTGCAAAATGACAGGTGTGTTCCCTCCAGATTTATTGCTGACTTGTCACAGCAGTATGAACGCCCTTCATCTGGAAAATGACAGGCGTGTTCCCTCCACACTTATTGCTGACTTATCACAGCAGTATGAACGTCCTTCATCTGGAAAATGACAGGCGTGTTCCCTCCACACTTATTGCTGACTTGTCACATCAGTATGAACGCTCTTCATCTGGAAAATGACAGGCATGTTCCCTCCAGATTTATTGCTGACTTGTCACAGCAGTATGAATGCCCTTCATCTGGAAAATGACAGGTGTGTTCCATCCACATTTATTGCTGACTTGTCACAGCAGTATGAACGCCCTTCATCTGGAAAATGACAGGTGTGTTCCCTCCACATTTATTGCTGACTTGTCACAGCAGTACGAACGCTCTTCATCTGGAAAATGACAGGCGTGTTCCCTCCACACTTATTGCTGACTTGTCACAGCAGTATGAATGCTCTTCATCTGGAAAATGACAGGTGTGTTCCCTCCACATTTATTGCTGACTTGTCACAGCAGTATGAAAGCCCTTCATCTGGAAAATGACAGTTGTGTTCCCTTCACACTTATTGCTGACTTGTCACAGCAGTATGAACGTTTTTCATCTTGCAAATGACAGGTGTGTTCCCTCCACAATACCACAGTTAAGAAGCAATGGTTCAACTGCCTATATATAAAAAAGAGTTGTCCACAAGAAACAGTTGAATCTTGCTCAATAAACAATGTTTAACAGCATGGAGTAATAGTGCCCTGTTTGGATCTACGGGTGGGGAGTGCAATAGGATTAAGTCAAGCACAGCTTCACAATTTAATGTATGAGAAAAAATTGATGGCTTTGTTGTCATGGAAACAAATATTTCAAAAGATGAAATGAAATATTACACAATGAAAGGATATACAATTTATCTTCTTCCAAAAAGTAGGCAAACTGCTAGTGGAATCCTAATTGGAGCAAAGAAATATTCAAAATTAAAATTCAAGATTATTAAAATGATAAAGTTGAATTAGCATATTTGAACTTGTGGAAAAGAAAGGAATATATTTTGCCTACAACCCTCCAAATAATGCATCAGAATTAATTTGTTTTAATTTAATCCAAAGAAACTATCATAATGGGAGATTTCAATGTCCACTCGAAATGTTGGGGCTATAAAGATACCAGTGCTACATTCCAGTAATATAGACAATATACGCCCATCAACATATAATCCACATCTCTCATTTGTTTCATCAGACTTAACAGATAGCACATATTGGCTCCAACCATCAATCAACAATTGCTAGCATAACATTGAGTAAAAACAAGACAAAAACTCTTGCAACTTTAAGAAAGCTAATTGGAAAAAATATTAACTAGAATTAGAAAAATTAATGCCCTCTATGACCAAAGCTAACAGCATTTCTTCTAACAAAATTAATAATAACCTCCGCCAGCTTCTCTTATGTATAATGCAAAAAACTACATCCCTAAAGGAAAAGTTAAAGCTTATAAAACATTTTGGTCTAAAGAGAGACCTCAGAAATGAATGTGAATCGGCTAGAAAGTTAGCTGAAACTAACACATGTCCTGAAAATATCCTCAACTGTAAAATGAAAACAGCAAAATATAGAAGGGAATGCAAAAAAGAACTCCTATAATAAATTTATGGAAACTATTGACTGTAAGAAAGATAATAAAACTATATATAATTTCATTTCAACGTATTATAAATGACCATAAACATCCTATTATATAAAGAAATAAATAATTATGACATTACCAAAAAATTGCCAATGCATTTAATTCAAATTTTACATCATCTAAAATTCCAAGAGCATTTAAAAAACTAGTGAAGAACATGAAATAGTGTGACAACTTGAGTTGTTTTGCATGTTCCTCTCCCTATGCAGCGCTAATAGTGTGTTGTGGCCCAGTTTGCCGGTTCCCCACAGCTGATTCCTATCTGCTATGGCTGATTGTAAATATGATGTTAAAATAATGTTTTGCTGCATTTTAATCGTAAATAGTGCATTACTGTGTCATAATTTCCTGTGTATGCTCTCTCTAATGATGCAGCTTGAGCCGATATATTGGGTAAACAACTGAACTACAATAAACAGCAATTCATGGATTTGTTTTACATTTTACTGCATTAAATGTTATTTTACTTCAATTTAATGTTAGTTTAGCTTCTCAACATCATTTAATGAACAATCAAGATAAAAGTACATTACAGCGGTAATTTTGTGTATATTGCAGTTGGTGCTTATTTATTGCGTAAATAACAAAAGTAAAATAAATTTGTGCTACTGTGAAAGCAGCAATTCATGGGTCAATTTTAACAAGTGTTAGTTTTTGTTTCTCAACGTCATTTAATGGACAATCAAGATAGAAATGTAGGCTGATAAAGTGTAGCTATAATATGCATTGGTATTTATAACAATAATCTACAAGTTTTGGTTCCAACCAGTAGCTATCGAATGCACCTATCTATTATAAACTTAGATAAGAAAATTTCAATTTGTATATAAACCACTGTACCTCATTTTTTTTTAAGTGATAGTCATTCCATGGTTGGCCTATATCTACCGAGGATCTAGGAAAGCTGATTTACAACAAGTGCATCATAATCACAAATTTTTGGCCGACTATTTTTCGAATAATAACACTGCCCTGCAAAATTTATGTTTTGTTCGCTGGTTTGCGATCTGAAAGGTGATATTAACCAACTTTGATGTGCTAAATTGAATGGTGCTTTCCATTTTTCTCTATCACGTAAGTTTTTCTCACAAATTAAAGATTTTGAAAATACTGTTTCTGATGTAAAAAGCATGCATTATAAAATGAATACATAATGCAAAATTTCTCTGTAATAAATACAAAACAACAAAAGAAGGCATGAAGTTACTTTTTCCTTGGCCGGAAGGATGGATGCGTTGATTTACGCTTATGTAGTGGTTGAGAAACTTCCCTTTTCAAGCACCAACAGTGGTCTGCTAATGTTCCAACCAACCTTGATATCTCCTCTCCATTTCTTGATGAAATCTTTCCCCTTGTTCATCACTAAGGGATCCCAAATTATTGGGAAAATAGTCTAGGTGAGAATTCAAGAAGTGAAGCTTTAAACTCATTTTACATCCAAGAGCTCGCAGCTTTTGTAGCATACTTCGCACAATTTCTTTGTATCGGGGATCTTTTATATTTCCAAGAAACTTATTCACTACCTCTTTGAAAGCACACCATGCTTGCAGTTCTCTATCATTCATGTTTTTCCAAAATGTGTTATCCTTCATTAACTGTCTTATGTGAGGTCCATCAAATATACGCTTTTTTATCTTAGCTTCGGACATCACAGAAAATTTACTGCTCAGGTATTTGAAACACGAACCATTTTTGTTTAGTGCTTTCATGAATTGTTTCATAATACCTAATTTTATATGCAAAGGATGCAATAACATTTTCTTCGGATCAACTAGACTGGCACGAATGACATTTTTTTCTCCTGGCATTAAACTTTTTCTCTTAGGCCATTCTCGCACGGTCCAGTGTTCAATCCTGTTTCTACTGTCCCATTTGCACAAAAAGCATGGATATTTTGTATATCCTCCTTGTTGCCCTAGTATGATTACCTTTAAGTCTTCGCACAATAGCCACTGATGTTCCTTGTAATTAATTCTTTCTAAAATGGTTTGAAGATTTTCATGATTCTTTCAGAAACACAGAATATGCAACAGGTATTGAGGGAAACTCACTTTTATTGTGCAATAAAACTGCTTTTAGACTTTTAAAGAACTTTGTAAATTCTTCGTCTCTATTCCTCTACCAGGAAAATGTGGTGTCTTTCGTCTGTCATCAGCTCATTGCATTAGGAAGATAAGGGATACAGAACAGGGAAGCCACAAGGGGTGCTTTATTATATATATGCGGCATGGAGATGCGTAATATGCTACTTTATTATTCATCCTTTGCTGCAAAAATATATTTATAGTGTCCAATATATTAAAAACATACAGAAAATATCAAATTACATAAAAACTGTACGTTTACGTAAAAAATTTTGTCATTTTTTAAATCAGCGTGTTTTCTTCCACAAAAGTGGCCTATTTTCATAAAAACTGGAAAAATGTTGTATATTAGTGTAATCATTAGTTATTTCCTTATAGGTACAAGAGAAATAAGGGAATATATTAGGTTAATGCAATAGTCAAATTTATTAAAAGCTGGTCGGCAAGTGATGACTTTGATGTTCCATTCTCTTTGTATGGTCAGGACTATAAAAGATGTACTAATGTAAAATATTTTAATGAGATCTACATTTTTGTACTGTATGAGTTTTTATCCATATCTTACAGTATATGCTAAAGTTCTCCAGACTGAAGAAGGTTTCCGAGGCTATTCCCACAAAACTCAATATATGCATTTTATTTGCCTCTAAATTTCTTTAATACTTGGTGGCATTTAATCCAAACTGTAAGAGCCATTTTTGAGAAAATAAGTTCCAAAAATATTCCATACAAATGGTAGATTGGGATGGATGGAGAATTTTCCTAAAAACTTTGGCGTCGCATCTTTGAAAGATGCTAAACTTAAATTCCAAGTTTGGTACTTAACCTACTTTTCTTTATAGTTCTGCTGTTCACAGACGCACACACAGATCTTATTCTAAAAACACTTTTTTCTGGGATTCACGTGTCCTCAAAACATTTATTTTCAATAACATATCACCTTTAAATTTCTGGATGGAATGCAATACCTCCCCTACCTATTATGTACATTGTACATGATAGATAAACTAAAAATACACGCTAAACACAAAATATGAAGGTTGAATAATTAATGAAATTTTAAACAAAAATATTAAGTGGTATAATACAGGAATATACTCGACTAGATCACAAATGAGTCTACTACTGAAACTCCTTTAATTTGTTTTTGGTAATCTGCAATATCGTCTAAAATTAAATATAAAGTCCAAGAATAAAAATAAATTTGTATTGATTATGTAACAAGGAGAGTAAGTTGTATTTATGGAGTTCTTTAATGCTACAGTTCTCAGCATCCTATTTAGGCGGGAAAGTCCGCTTAACTTTACTCAGGGGTCATTTTATCAGTTTGTGAGGCTTTATGTGCCATAAATCTACAACACAGGATTGTCTTTACTTCCCTCTGAAGGAAACTATGTAAGCATTTTTATACCCAAATAAAATCAATCACCCCCCTCCCCAAATTTGAACCCATGATCTTGGAAACTCGAGGCTAGCATAACATCCCTAAACCACAGAGGACTATTGATATTGCAGTGTTTTAAATGTTGGTGTGATGAGGAGGGAGCATTATTCCAAACACCTGGAAATTTCAACTATAGAAAATATTCTTGACCCCCCCCCAGAGCCAAATTCTAGATATGCCACTGCTATATAAAAACATAACCAAAAACTCTTAAAAGCCTAGCAAGTGATGTTACTTACAACCGTACAAAGCCTAAAATGTGTGAAGTAAGCGACATGATGGTGTGGTGTCTTGTTACTTGAGGTCAAACATAAGGTGGCCAGGAATTACACTGGAGCCTGTTTTAACTTACAGCATATAGAGAGGAGCTTGTTACAAATTATGATGATTGTGAAATAGAATCCTCAGTAAACATTAGTATATGGAGGCTTTGTAAACTAATGCTTAACAAGAAATTATTTTAAAATAAGAGCAAAAGAACTTCATACATGGAAATTACTAATAAATAGCCTACAAAATACCTTCAGATTTTATTAAACTTGTAAATGTATCACTTTTATTTTTGTGGAAGTTTGTTAACAGTTTTGTTACTTTTGGACAAAACACCATAATATAAATTCAGAACCAAAACTTCTAAAACACATAACAGGAAAACAAGAGCTGGCCACATGGGAACACATCTTCATTGTAAAAAATAGAAATAGGGTTTTCAATTTCAACATTCCACAGAAGGATGTGTTCAACAAGTTCATTGAACCACCACCAGAGGAGACAGCACTTCAACAATGCCAGCTTCACCACAAGGAATTATTCAATGTCCGGTTGAAAATGAAGGAAACTGGACCTTTGGAACATGTTCCGGCAAAAAGCCTAACTAAGTGTTGTTTAGTGTAATTAATCGACTCGTCAAATAATTGTAAATGTGTGCATAAATAACTGAAAGGCATTCCCACATAGATACCAACAGTCTCTTAATAAATACTTTTTCTTAACTTAGGATGCAATTAACATTACCCTTGATAATTATGTTGTCATGCATGAATGAATTAATTACAATTGCTGACTTTTTAATGACACAAGCTTGCTCAGTCCTACCTTTGTAAGGAATTAGCTGAAAGCGTTGAACATCTTTCGTACAGATTTAGCAGATTTTCCAGCTTGCATTTCTTTTCTGAGTTGTTTGATACAAAAGAAGAACCAACACCGTAAGTAATGAAACATGTTCATTGCTGCAGCCTAATCCACTTGTAACATTAATTCTGGGAAGACTAGTGAGGCACTCGTGAAATATATTCCCTGTTCAGGTAATGAGGCACTACCCTTTCTATGTGAGGGTGAACAAGGTAGCTCCTTTATCTTAGTTAACAGAGAAAAGGAACTTGTCTTGTGGTGCATTTATGCGTGCTGTGTACTGACTTTTTTCTTTGCATGATGTACAGTGTACCCAAGAAATGATGCAGGATGTTCATTTTACATGCTGTTGATTTTCCCAAGTAGGTAAATCTGAATGTTGTAGTTTAGTTTACTCCGAATTCCTTCTATAGCCTGGTCCAGTATATGTGCATTTTGTGTTTTAACTTCTTTTGCCATGATTCTTATTTAACTAACAAATAATGTTAGAGGCACATCTGCTTCTGCTTGACAATGATTGCAAATGTAGGAAGTCTACTGTAAAGGGATGGTGATTGCAGCTCATGGATTGAACAATACCAAAATGTCGTTCAAGAGGACCCTGGTTAAATTTGCTTGTAAGCACATAAGTAAATACAGAATTGCACAGTTAGTGAATGAGCTGTGTAATGTTACTGAGGCTGCCAGATTTAATGATTTCAGTCTTACTGCACTGAATGTTTCATAGCCAGGATACAGTACTTGTTTAGGTGCATCTACAAGATCATTCATATCCTTGGTGAATAACTCTGTATTCTCACTACCTTCAAATCCTTCATTCTTATTTTCCCTAAACAATTTTATTCCATTTGACATGCTCCTGCTGAACAGCTGCAATGCCAAACTGGAAGCTTGTACAATTGATGTGGGTCTGAGATGGAGATGGAAGTGGCAGCAGATTGTGCTCTCTACCTTGTTTATATCCTTTAGGAGATTTTATTTTTAAAAGAAAAGCTTCTAACAAAAGTTCATCCCATGCCCTTAGAGCTCTTAAGGCTGCATTGCTTAATTATGGCATCTACTATAACCCTTTGCTTCCTACTAGGCCATAGGTTTTCAGTGCCTATCACTTTGCTGTTAGATTTCATTTTCTGAAGTTCACTAGCAAACTTGGCACTCTTCTGCTTTTCAACTTTTTAATTTACTTGCCAGAATATTGCATTTTCTTTCTAAGTGTTTAATTCTTTGTTTTAAAAAAATAAGGCTATGAGATTCACTGTGGTGTGATTTGGGTTTACTGTGATGAAGAGTTAATTAATATTGGGGGAGGTTACTGTCACATTTTCATTCTGAACCAACAAATATCCACTTACTGGATATTGCCTGCTCCTGGAACGCGTTTTGTTGCATTCTTTTTTAATATATATTTGGGAATATTTGGAAATATATATGGTACTGCTCCAGGCTCCAGTGCACATGTGGGAGTTTAACATTTTCAACCCGAATGCAAAACTTGTTAGATTTTTTTATTAAATCAGCTGCATAGTATAAATCAGAGATGCGGCTTTTGTTGGTTAGTGACCAATCTTTTTGTGGAATAGCAATGGGTCACTTATGGAATAACTGTTTGTCTTTTGGTGGCAAAAAGAAATGTCTTGTTTCAGTTTTGTCCTGATTTGCATCCTGGAATGAAACAGTGTGGCGCTGGCATTTTCGCATAATATTCACTTTATCATTTTGTGACACAAAACTAACTCGATATTTCTATTTCTGATATACCTATTCAACTTGAGTTCAAACTAAATAACAGTTTACGAACTTCACAACATAATCAAACTCAAAAACTTAATGGCCACATGCTGTTATTTACATAACCACAGGCCACATTGGAACAGCAGCGCTCCAAGCGGCCAAGAACATAACATAGATGGCATAATTATTAACATGCAACCAGGACAAAGTCGGCACTCTTGTAAGTTCTATCTGCTATGATATTAAAAAGACTTGCAGGAACTAAATGAGGTTGTTTGAGGTCTATATTAAATACTACATATAATATGTATATAGGTCAGTTCTTAAATACTGTGGAGAAGGATTGAAAACATCACCTTCAACTTGTATGATACTTGAAATCTTAGGTTAATTACTGGGGCTGTTAAAACTACTTCTATAATGACTTTACAAGCACTTTCATATAATAGACCTATAATGATGGATTTAGAAATGCAAGCATTTTTAACACACAAAAACTCTTTAGACTTCCAGAGAATAAAAAATGGGTAAACCACCACACATCTATGTTCAATTTAAAAACTCAACTAGGCTTTGTACAGAAAGTTCAAGTACTAAGAAATAAACTATATTACCTATCTGAAATAGAACCTTGATTTAATTGCACATTTTAAAAAGACAGAATATTCATCTATAGAAGCTAGAGCATATGACCTTGAAACTATAAATGTAAGATGATGATTGGACTCTCATCAATACAGATGGCTCTTTACAACAAGAAGATGGAGCAGGAATTCTTTTCCTTCTATAAGCATGTAGGAAATTAGTTCATAAGTTTTGATGGAGAAATTGATGCAATTTATACTTTCTTACAACCTTTCTTAGCCTGGACAAATAAGCTCTCAAACATAGTTTTGTTATCAGATTTCAAAGCAGGTATCCAGACTGCCCTAAAATGAAAAAACTAAATGAAATTTATAGCATTAAACATCTCCAAAATTTAAATAAACATTTAGTTTCCCAATGAATTCCATCCTACCGTGGCATTTCTGGAAATGAGTGAGCGGATATGTTGGCCAAAAAGGGTTGCAAAATTGTTCAAACCACAAAATAAAATATGTCCCATGAAACAGTAAAAAGATTAATTAAAACATTTTCACAACCAATTACAACAAATATCTTACTTACTTTAATAAACTTAATTGGAAGAAACTTCAAAATAAATTTTAAAAAATTGCAGATCTATCTACAAAATCATCCATTGCAATGTTCAGATTGATCACAGGCCATGATTGTCGGAATGGACATTTGTTAGTGTCTTCTATACAGTGCTTTTTATGACTTAATGAACATTCCTCAAAAATCAAGAATGTCTAGTTTCTAAATATTGGGAAGCAAGCAGCAGAATGATTTTATTATCAAATTCTGAGCATTAAACGCACAAATACACACATGTTATGTTAGTGCTCTGAAACTTGACATTCATCTCTAAAGATTAAAAGAGGGAAAATTAATGAAGTATCATTTGAAAGTAAAATACTGATGCATCCTGAAGAGAATTACATGGTTTCATCCTGTAGAAATCTGATGAAGGGAGATATATTTGAACAGAAATCATGATATACAATCACTTCCGATCAACAAATCATCGAACAATATATCTATGTTTGAAAATATTTTCTTTCAGCTTATGCTTCTCAGAGATAAGATTCCTTACCATTGTTATCTTGTTTAATTGTAGCACTTGCATCCTCTGCCACCTCTGCCTCTGGGCTCTGTGTAGTGGTTAAGGTACTCCACCAGCTTGAAAGGGCCCCCCTTGCTTGTGATATTGCACCACCTGTATAAATGCAAAATTTTAAGTGTTATATATTGAACTAACATTTTGCAGAAACAGCATTTTTATCACTCTGTAATCCAAGGACATTCTTAGAAAAATTGCGTTGCTTAGAACAAAAACCTTTTTCTTATTAGTTGTCCTTGAATAAGACAGACGAAACAAGATGACATTGTTATTGTGCTGTACCTATACATTGTTTGGCTCCCAAAATAGTGAAGAGGTAAAGAGGAAATGGCAATGTCAGAGGATAAGAAAACTGTGAATGTAGTGAACGCTGACAACCAGGCCATCACATTTAATTGTGAATGTAGTGAACGCTAACAACCAGGCCATCACATTTAATTGTGAATGTAGTGAACGATAACAACCAGGCCATCACATTTAATTGTGAATGTAGTGAACGCTAAACACCAGGCCATCACATTTGTTTAATTGTGAATGTAGTGAACGCTAACAACCAGGCCATCACATTTGTTTAATTGTGAATGTAGTGAACGCTAACAACCAGGCCATCACATTTAATTGTGAATGTAGTGAACGCTAACAACCAGGCCACCACATTTAATTGTGAAAGTAGTGAACGCTAACAACCAGGCCATCACATTTATTTAATTGTGAATGTAGTGAACGCTAACAACCAGGCCATCACATTTGTTTAATTGTGAATGTAGTGAACGCTAACAACCAGGCCATCACATTTAATTGTGAATGTAGTGAATGCTAACAACCAGGCCACTACATTTGTTTAATTGTGAAAGTAGTGAACGCTAACAACCAGGCCATCACATTTGTTTAATTGTGAAAGTAGAGAACGCTAACAACCAGGCCATCACATTTGTTTAATTGTGAATGTAGTGAACACTAACCAGGCCATCACATTTATTTAATTGTGAATGTAGTGAAAACTAACAACCAGGCCATCACATTTAATTGTGAATGTAGTGAACGTTAACAACCAGGCCACCACATTTAATTGTGAAAGTAGTGAAAGCTAACAACCAGGCCATCACATTTGTTTAATTGTGAATGTAGTGAACGCTAACAACCAGGCCATCACATTTGTTTAATTGTGAATGTAGTGAACGCTAACAACCAGGCCATCACATTTGTTTAATTGTGAATGTAGTGAACGCTAACAACCAGGACATCACATTTTTTTAATTCTGAATGTAGAGAACGCTAACAACCAGGCCATTACATTTGTTTAATTGTGAATGTAGTGAACGCAAACAACCAGGCCATCACATTTATTTAATTGTGAATGTAGTGAACGCTAACAGCCAGGCCATCACATTTGTTTAATTGTGAATGTAGTGAACGCTAACAACCAGGCCATCACATTTAATTGTGAATGTAGTGAACGCTAACAACCAGGCCATCACATTTGTTTAATTGTGAATGTAGTGAACGCTAACAACCAGGCCATCACATTTGTTTAATTGTGAATGTAGTGAACGCAAACAACCAGGCCATCACATTTATTTAATTGTGAATGTAGTGAACGCTAACAACCAGGCCATCACATTTGTTTAATTGTGAATGTAGTGAACGCTAACAACCAGGCCATCACATTTGTTTAATTGTGAATGTAGTGAACGCTAACAACCAGGCCATCACATTTGTTTAATTGTGAACGTAGTGAACGCTAACAACCAGGCCATCACATTGTTTAATTGTGAATGTAGTGAACGCTAACAACCAGGCCATCACATTTGTATAATTGTGAATGTACTGAATGCTAACAACCAGGCCATCACATTTGTTTAATTCTGAATGTAGTGAACACTAACAACCAGGCCATCACATTTGTTTAATTGTGAATGTAGTGAATGCTAACAACCAGGCCTTATCACATTTGTTTAATTGTGAATGTAGTGAATGCTAACAACCAGGCCATCACATTTAATTGTGAATGTAGTGAATGCTAACAACCAGGCCATCACATTTGTTTAATTGTGAATGTAGTGAACGCTAACAACCAGGCCATCACACTTGTTTAATTGTGAATGTAGTGAACGCTAACAACCAGGCCATCACATTTAATTGTGAATGTAGTGAACGCTAACAACCAGGCTATCACATTTGTTTAATTGTGAATGTAGTGAACACTAACCAGGCCATCACATTTATTTAACTCTGAATGTAGTGAACGCTAACAACCAGGCCATCACATTTAATTGTGAATGTAGTGAACGCTAACAACCAGGCCATCACATTTGCTTAATTGTGAATGTAGTGAACGCTAACAACCAGGCCATCACATTTGTTTAATTGTGAATGTAGTGAATGCTAACAACCAGGCCTTATCACATTTGTTTAATTGTGAATGTAGTGAATGCTAACAACCAGGCCATCACATATAATTGTGAATGTAGTGAATGCTATCAACCAGGCCATCACATTTGTTTAATTGTGAATGTAGTGAACGCTAACAACCAGGCCATCACACTTGTTTAATTGTGAATGTAGTGAATGCTAACAACCAGGCCATCACATTTAATTGTGAATGTAGTGAATGCTAACAACCAGGCCATCACATTTAATTGTGAATGTAGTGAACGCTAACAACCAGGCCATCACATTTGTTTCATTGTGAATGTAGTGAACACTAACCAGGCCATCACATTTATTTAATTGTGAATGTAGTGAACGCTAACAACCAGGCCATCACATTTAATTGTGAATATAGTGAACGCTAACAACCAGGCCATCACATTTGTTTACTTGTGAATGTAGTGTACGCTAACAACCAGGCCATCACACTTGTTTAATTGTGAATGTAGTGAATGCTAACAACCAGGCCATCACATTTGTTTAATTGTGAATGTAGTGAATGCTAACAACCAGGCCATCACATTTAATTGTGAATGTAGAAAATGCTATCAACCAGGCCATCACATTTGTTTAATTGTGAATGTAGTGAACGCTAACAACCAGGCCATCACATTCAATTGTGAATGTAGTGAATGCTAACAACCAGGCCATCACATTTGTTTAATTGTGAAAGTAGTGAACGCTAACAACCAGGCCATCACATTTGTTTAATTGTGAAAGTAGTGAACGCTAACAACCAGGCCATCACATTTGTTTAATTGTGAAAGTAGTGAACGCTAACGACCAGGCCATCACATTTGTTTAATTGTGAATGTAGTGAACACTAACCAGGCCATCACATTTATTTAATTGTGAATGTAGTGAACGCTAACAACCAGGCCATCACATTTAATTGTGAATGTAGTGAATGCTAACAACCAGGCCATCACATTTAATTTCGAATGTAGTGAACGCTAACAACCAGGCCATCACATTTGTTTAATTGTGAATGTAGTGAACACTAACCAGGCCATCACATTTATTTAATTGTGAATGTAGTGAACGCTAACAACCAGGCCATCACATTTAATTGTGAATGTAGTGAACGCTAACAACCAGGCCTTATCACATTTGTTTAATTGTGAATGTAGTGAACGCTAACAACCAGGCCATCACATTTAATTGTGAATGTAGTGAATGCTAACAACCAGGCCATCACATTTGCTTAATTGTGAATGTAGTGAACGCTAACAACCAGGCCATCACACTTGTTTAATTGTGAATGTAGTGAACGATAACAACCAGGCCATCACATTTAATTGTGAATGTAGTGAACGCTAACAACCAGGCCATCACATTTGTTTAATTGTGAATGTAGTGAACACTAACCAGGCCATCACATTTATTTAACTCTGAATGTAGTGAACGCTAACAACCAGGCCATCACATTTAATTGTGAATGTAGTGAACGCTAACAACCAGGCCATCACATTTGTTTAATTGTGAATGTAGTGAACGCTAACAACCAGGCCATCACATTTGTTTAATTGTGAATGTAGTGAACGCTAACAACCAGGCCATCACATTTGTTTAACTGTGAATGTAGTGAACGCTAACAACCAGGCCATCACATTTGTTTAATTGTGAATGTAGTGAACGCTAACAACCAGGCCATCACATTTAATTGTGAATGTAGTGAATGCTAACAACCAGGCCATCACATTTAATTGTGAATGTAGTGAACGCTAACAACCAGGCCATCACATTTGTTTCATTGTGAATGTAGTGAACACTAACCAGGCCATCACATTTATTTAATTGTGAATGTAGTGAACGCTAACAACCAGGCCATCACATTTAATTGTGAATGTAGTGAACGTTAATAACCAGGTCATCACATTTGTTTAATTGTGAATGTAGTGAACACTAACCAGGCCATCACATTTATTTAATTGTGAATGTAGTGAACGCTAACAAACAGGCCATCACATTTAATTGTGAATGTAGTGAACGCTAACAACCAGGCCATCACATTTGTTTAATTGTGAAAGTAGTGAATGCTAACAACCAGGCCATCACATTTGTTTAATTGTGAAAGTAGTGAACGCTAACAACCAGGCCATCACATTTGTTTAATTGTGAATGTAGTGAACACTAACCAGGCCATCAGATTTATTTAATTGTGAATGTAGTGAACGCTAACAACCAGGCCATCACATTTAATTGTGAATGTAGTGAACGCTAACAACCAGGCCATCACATTTGTTTAATTGTGAATGTAGTGAACGCTAACAACCACGCCATCACATTTGTTTAATTGTGAATGTAGTGAATGCTAACAACCAGGCCATCACATTTGTTTAATTGTGAATGTAGTGAACGCTAACAACTAGGCCATCACATTTGTTTAATTGTGAATGTAGTGAACGCTAACAACCAGGACATCACATTTGTTTAATTCTGAATGTAGTGAACGCTAACAACCAGGCCATTACATTTGTTTAATTGTGAATGTAGTGAAGGCAAACAACCAGGCCATCACATTTAATTGTGAATGTAGTGAATGCTAACAACCAGGCCATCACATTTGTTTAATTCTGAATGTAGTGAACACTAACAACCAGGCCATCACATTTGTTTAATTGTGAATGTAGTGAATGCTAACAACCAGGCCTTATCACATTTGTTTAATTGTGAATGTAGTGAAGCTAACAACCATGCCATCACATTTAATTGTGAATGTAGTGAATGCTAACAACCAGGCCATCACATTTGTTTAATTGTGAATGTAGTGAACGCTAACAATCAGGCCATCACACTTGTTTAATTGTGAATGTAGTGAACGCTAACAACCAGGCCATCAGATTTAATTGTGAATGTAGTGAATGCTAACAACTAGGCCCTCACATTTAATTGTGAATGTAGTGAACGCTAACAACCAGGCCATCACATTTAATTGTGAATGTAGTGAACGCTAACAACCAGGCCATCACATTTGTTTAATTGTGAATGTAGTGAACGCTAACAACCAGGCCATCACATTTGTTTAATTGTGAATGTAGTTAATGCTAACAACCAGGCCTTATCACATTTGTTTAATTGTGAATGTAGTGAATGCTAACAACCAGGCCATTACATTTAATTGTGAATGTAGTGAATGCTAACAACCAGGCCATCACATTTGTTTAATTGTGAATGTAGTGAACGCTAACAACCAGGCCATCACACTTGTTTAATTGTGAATGTAGTGAACGCTGACAACCAGGCCATCACATTTAATTGTGAATGTAGTGAATGCTAACAACCAGGCCATCACATTTAATTTCGAATGTAGTGAACGCTAACAACCAGGCCATCACATTTGTTTAATTGTGAATGTAGTGAACACTAACCAGGCCATCACATTTATTTAATTGTGAATGTAGTGAACGCTAACAACCAGGCCATCACATTTAATTGTGAATGTAGTGAATGCTAACAACCAGGCCATCACATTTAATTTCGAATGTAGTGAACGCTAACAACCAGGCCATCACATTTGTTTAATTGTGAATGTAGTGAACACTAACCAGGCCATCACATTTATTTAATTGTGAATGTAGTGAACGCTAACAACCAGGCCATCACATTTAATTGTGAATGTAGTGAATGCTAACAACCAGGCCATCACATTTGTTTAATTCTGAATGTAGTGAACACTAACAACCAGGCCATCACATTTGTTTAATTGTGAATGTAGTGAATGCTAACAACCAGGCCTTATCACATTTGTTTAATTGTGAATGTAGTGAAGCTAACAACCATGCCATCACATTTAATTGTGAATGTAGTGAATGCTAACAACCAGGCCATCACATTTGTTTAATTGTGAATGTAGTGAACGCTAACAATCAGGCCATCACACTTGTTTAATTGTGAATGTAGTGAATGCTAACAACTAGGCCCTCACATTTAATTGTGAATGTAGTGAACGCTAACAACCAGGCCATCACATTTAATTGTGAATGTAGTGAACGCTAACAACCAGGCCATCACATTTGTTTAATTGTGAATGTAGTGAACGCTAACAACCAGGCCATCACATTTGTTTAATTGTGAATGTAGTTAATGCTAACAACCAGGCCTTATCACATTTGTTTAATTGTGAATGTAGTGAATGCTAACAACCAGGCCATTACATTTAATTGTGAATGTAGTGAATGCTAACAACCAGGCCATCACATTTGTTTAATTGTGAATGTAGTGAACGCTAACAACCAGGCCATCACACTTGTTTAATTGTGAATGTAGTGAACGCTGACAACCAGGCCATCACATTTAATTGTGAATGTAGTGAATGCTAACAACCAGGCCATCACATTTAATTTCGAATGTAGTGAACGCTAACAACCAGGCCATCACATTTGTTTAATTGTGAATGTAGTGAACACTAACCAGGCCATCACATTTATTTAATTGTGAATGTAGGGAACGCTAACAACCAGGCCATCACATTTAATTGTGAATGTAGTGAACGCTAACAACCAGGCCATCACATTTGTTTAATTGTGAATGTAGTGTACGCTAACAACCAGGCCATCACATTTGTTTAATTGTGAATGTAGTGAATGCTAACAACCAGGCATCACATTTGTTTAATTGTGATTGTAGTGAACGCTAACAACCAGGCCATCACATTTAATTGTGATTGTAGTGAATGCTAACAACCAGGCCATCACATTTGTTTAATTCTGAATGTAGTGAACACTAACAACCAGGCCATCACATTTGTTTAATTGTGAATGTAGTGAATGCTAACAACCAGGCCTTATCACATTTGTTTAATTGTGAATGTAGTGAAGCTAACAACCAGGCCATCACATTTAATTGTGAATGTAGTGAATGCTAACAACCAGGCCATCACATTTGTTTCATTGTGAATGTAGTGAACGCTAACAACCAGGCCATCACACTTGTTTAATTGTGAATGTAGTGAACGCTAACAACCAGGCCATCACATTTAATTGTGAATGTAGTGAATGCTAACAACCAGGCCCTCACATTTAATTGTGAATGTAGTGAACGCTAACAACCAGGCCATCACATTTGTTTAATTGTGAATGTAGTGAACGCTAACAACCAGGCCATCACATTTGTTTAATTGTGAATGTAGTTAACGCTAACAACCAGGCCATCACATTTGTTTAATTGTGAATGTAGTGAACGCTAACAACTGGGCCATCTCATTTGTTTAATTGTGAATGTAGTGAATGCTAACAACCAGGCCATCACATTTGTTTAATTGTGAATGTAGTGAATGCTAACAACCAGGCCATCACATTTAATTGTGAATGTAGTGAACGCTAACAACCAGGTCATCACATTTGTTTAATTGTGAATGTAGTGAACACTAACCAGGCCATCACATTTATTTAATTGTGAATGTAGTGAACGCTAACAACCAGGCCATCACATTTAATTGTGAATGTAGTGAACGCTAACAACCAGGCCATCACATTTGTTTAATTGTGAATGTAGTGAACGCTAACAACCAGGCCATCACATTTGTTTAATTGTGAATGTAGTGAATGCTAACAACCAGGCCATCACATTTGTTTAATTGTGATTGTAGTGAACGCTAACAACCAGGCCATCACATTTAATTGTGAATGTAGTGAACACTAACAACCAGGCCATCACATTTGTTTAATTGTGAATGTAGTGAATGCTAACAACCAGGCCATCACATTTAATTGTGAATGTAGTGAACACTAACCAGGCCATCACATTTGTTTAATTGTGATTGTAGTGAACGCTAACAACCAGGCCATCACATTTAATTGTGAATGTAGTGAACACTAACAACCAGGACATCACATTTGTTTAATTCTGAATGTAGTGAACGCTAACAACCAGGCCATTACATTTGTTTAATTGTGAATATAGTGAAGGCAAACAACCAGGCCATCACATTTAATTGTGAATGTAGTGAATGCTAACAACCAGGCCATCACATTTGTTTAATTCTGAATGTAGTGAACACTAACAACCAGGCCATCACATTTGTTTAATTGTGAATGTAGTGAATGCTAACAACCAGGCCTTATCACATTTGTTTAATTGTGAATGTAGTGAAGCTAACAACCAGGCCATCACATTTAATTGTGAATGTAGTGAATGCTAACAACCAGGCCATCACATTTGTTTAATTGTGAATGTAGTGAACGCTAACAATCAGGCCATCACACTTGTTTAATTGTGAATGTAGTGAACGCTAACAACCAGGCCATCACATTTAATTGTGAATGTAGTGAATGCTAACATCTAGGCCCTCACATTTAATTGTGAATGTAGTGAACGCTAACAACCAGGCCATCACATTTAATTGTGAATGTAGTGAACGCTAACAACCAGGCCATCACATTTGTTTAATTGTGAATGTAGTGAACGCTAACAACCAGGCCATCACATTTGTTTAATTGTGAATGTAGTTAATGCTAACAACCAGGCCTTATCACATTTGTTTAATTGTGAATGTAGTGAATGCTAACAACCAGGCCATTACATTTAATTGTGAATGTAGTGAATGCTAACAACCAGGCCATCACATTTGTTTAATTGTGAATGTAGTGAACGCTAACAACCAGGCCATCACACTTGTTTAATTGTGAATGTAGTGAACGCTGACAACCAGGCCATCACATTTAATTGTGAATGTAGTGAATGCTAACAACCAGGCCATCACATTTAATTTCGAATGTAGTGAACGCTAACAACCAGGCCATCACATTTGTTTAATTGTGAATGTAGTGAACACTAACCAGGCCATCACATTTATTTAATTGTGAATGTAGTGAACGCTAACAACCAGGCCATCACATTTATTTAATTGTGAATGTAGTGAACGCTAACAACCAGGCCATCACATTTGTTTAATTGTGAATGTAGTGTACGCTAACAACCAGGCCATCACATTTGTTTAATTGTGAATGTAGTGAATGCTAACAACCAGGCATCACATTTGTTTAATTGTGATTGTAGTGAACGCTAACAACCAGGCCATCACATTTAATTGTGAATGTAGTGAATGCTAACAACCAGGCCATCACATTTGTTTAATTCTGAATGTAGTGAACACTAGCAACCAGGCCATCACATTTGTTTAATTGTGAATGTAGTGAATGCTAACAACCAGGCCTTATCACATTTGTTTAATTGTGAATGTAGTGAAGCTAACAACCAGGCCATCACATTTGTTTCATTGTGAATGTAGTGAACGCTAACAACCAGGCCATCACACTTGTTTAATTGTGAATGTAGTGAACGCTAACAACCAGGCCATCACATTTAATTGTGAATGTAGTGAATGCTAACAACCAGGCCCTCACATTTAATTGTGAATGTAGTGAACGCTAACAACCAGGCCATCACATTTGTTTAATTGTGAATGTAGTGAACGCTAACAACCAGGCCATCACATTTGTTTAATTGTGAATGTAGTTAACGCTAACAACCAGGCCATCACATTTGTTTAATTGTGAATGTAGTGAACGCTAACAACCAGGCCATCACATTTGTTTAATTGTGAATGTAGTGAATGCTAACAACCAGGCCATCACATTTGTTTAATTGTGAATGTAGTGAATGCTAACAACCAGGCCATCACATTTAATTGTGAATGTAGTGAACGCTAACAACCAGGTCATCACATTTGTTTAATTGTGAATGTAGTGAACACTAACCAGGCCATCACATTTATTTAATTGTGAATGTAGTGAACGCTAACAACCAGGCCATCACATTTAATTGTGAATGTAGTGAACGCTAACAACCAGGCCATCACATTTGTTTAATTGTGAATGTAGTGAACGCTAACAACCAGGCCATCACATTTGTTTAATTGTGAATGTAGTGAATGCTAACAACCAGGCCATCACATTTGTTTAATTGTGATTGTAGTGAACGCTAACAACCAGGCCATCACATTTAATTGTGAATGTAGTGAACACTAACAACCAGGCCATCACATTTGTTTAATTGTGAATGTAGTGAATGCTAACAACCAGGCCATCACATTTAATTGTGAATGTAGTGAACACTAACCAGGCCATCACATTTGTTTAATTGTGATTGTAGTGAACGCTAACAACCAGGCCATCACATTTAATTGTGAATGTAGTGAACACTAACAGCCAGACCATCACATTTGTTTAATTGTGAATGTAGTGAACGCTAACAACCAGGCCATCACATTTGTTTAATTGTGAATGTAGTGAACGCAAACAACCAGGCCATCACATTTAATTGTGAATGTAGTGAACGCTAACAACCAGGACATCACATTTAATTGTGAATGTAGTGAATGCTAACAACCAGGCCATCACATTTATTTAATTGTGAATGTAGTGAACGCTAACAACCAGGCCATCACATTTGTTTAATTGTGAATGTAGTGAACGCTAACAACCAGGCCATCACATTTGTTTAATTGTGAATGTAGTGAACGCTAACAACCAGGCCATCACATTCGTTTAATTGTGAATGTAGTGAACGCTAACAACCAGGCCATCATATTTAATTGTGAATGTAGTGAACGCTAACAACCAGGCCATCACATTTAATTGTGAATGTAGTGAACGCTAACAACCAGGCCATCACATTTGTTTAATTAGCACAGAATATAAAGCTATGTTCATTTGCACCTAGATATGAAGGGTGTTCTAAAAGTCCTTGGTTTCACTTAGAGATGTCATGAAGATCCAAAAATTACTATGACAAATTTTATGTAGAATCCTTTAGATGGCACACTATACAGTTTCAGATGCATTAAGTGTAATCATTTGTGACTCAAAATCCTGTAAAGAAACTAATATTAATATTTTTTACAAAATGGATAAAACAAAACACAAATGGAATTAGATTCAACATTAAAGAATTCTTTCCCTTTATTTTTTAAGGTTAAAAAGGTGGTACTATATCCATTCAAGATAAATAGATATCAATCATAGCATTCCAATACTGCTACAATTGTCAAGATTGAGCATACGCAAGTTGGCTGATTTTTGTAAATCCTTTAGTTTTTAATTATTTATTACGTTATGTTTGTCAAGTATTTTCTTTATTTTTATCTTTAAGAGAGTCGCATTTGTTACAATGGACCAAACACACTTGAATGAACATTTCTAAACAGCTTTAGCTTGCTTAAATGAAATTGCAGTTGGTTTCTTCAATATTTTATAACAACAGATGACATATTTATCACTACATGCCAAATGCAAAGGTACAGTCCAAATAGTGGGTGATATCACACAAGAAAGCAAAAATGTTTTATCTGCATAGCTATGGTTTTATGGAATCCAAAAATTCAGAACCATCATAGAAGTATTACAATTCATTATGACAATTAAAAGACACTATTCAAGCTAATCATCCACACCTTGTGAAATTTAAAGTTCTCTTTTATCATTATAATTCACATTTGGGCAGTCGCCCTTAGGAACATCCACATCTGCCATATGTATTAAATTTTGCTCCCTACAATTGCTCTTTTATCCCAAACCTGATGAAATGGTAAGTTTTTTAAGGCTGAAACAAAAAACAAGGAATATCTAAAAAACGATCAAATCCACGAAAAAAATGTATGTAACAAATTGTGTGTTTTAATGTGCTCTACATTTTTTGTGTGCTAAGTTTTTGTGTATCTCTTACGGTTCATCAGTTACACAAAATTCTGTAAAATTCATCCAGAATAAAGTAGTGTTAAGAGGCTATTTGCAGAAAATTCAAGATATACATATTATTTGTGAAGTATATATCTTTAATATATGATATTTTTATCAAAATCGTTAGAGCTATTATTTAGAAAATCAAAATTTTCCAAAATTTTTCCATGTGGTAGTTGGGGATGGGGGGATTTTCTTGAAAATCTTTGTGCCGCATCTTTGGAAGATACTGAACTTAAATACCAAGTTTGGTATTTAACAGTCTTTTCATTTTTGAGCTATGCTGCCCACAGACACACAGATAGACAGCACACACACGGACATTTTTCTAAAAATCTGATGTGTTTCACTCACATGACTTTCTCTAGCTGCTCTACAAACCTCCTACAAAAGATTATTCTTCTTTGTACACAATGCTAATTGAGATAAATATTAGCAGAATGTTCTTATTATTTAGTTCCTTATAAGTAGAAGGGAATAAGGGAATGCGCTACGCTAAAGTGATTGTCAAATGTTTTAAAAGCTATCGTTATGCGATTGTCATTGCAAATCACTTCTTTGCTTGGCCAGGAGTAGAACAAAAGAAAAATGGACAATTCCTGTTTGAGTAAAATTTAAGTACTTCACAATTGAAACCGATAACAAGGAATATTTCGGAAACGGTTACCTCCACAACAAAAACATAAAGGACATAAATTGTGTGTTTTGTCGTGATGTACATTTTTTGTGTAGTGAGTTTTTTACTATCTCTTACAGTTTAGCAGTTAATTAAAATTCGGCAAAATTCATCCAGAATAAAGAGGTCTTCAGAGGCTATTCCCAAAAAATTTGAGATATACATTTTATTTCGGACATGAATAGATTTCATATACAGGACTTTTAAGAAAATCAAAATTATCGAAATTTTTTCCATGTAAAGGGTAGTTTGTGGTGGGGGGATTTTTTTGAAAATCTTCGTGTCGCATCCTTGGAAGATACTAAACCTAAATACCAAGTTTGGTATTTAACGGTCTTTTCGTTTTGGGGCCATGCTGTCCACAGACAGATACACACACACACAGACAGACCTTTTTTTAAAAAGGCTTTTTTTGGACTCAGGGGACCTCAAAACATATATTTCCGGTGAAATCTTGATATCAAATTTTTGGGTGCATTACAATACCTTCTCTATCCCTATATACATTGTACACATGGGGCTATAGAAAGTAAAAATGTTTTTTTTTGGATTCAGGTGGTCTCAAAACATGTATTTCTGGTGAAATCTCGGTATCAAATTTTTGGGTACAATGCAATACCTTCTCTATACACTACGTACATAGTACGTATAGAGAAAGTAAAAATTAAAGACAATGCATTACAAACAATAAGGTTTTGATTACAGTGGAGTTTCAATACAATATATTTTGGTCTGACCTCATTCCAATCCCACTTTTTAAGAGGATTGGATCCATATTTAATCTGCATTTCCATACAATATCAATTTCAATTCCCCATGGAAACATGGTAAATGTTCAGAAAATTTGAAATTGATCTACATACCATCTGAAAAGCACATTGAAATGTGTAGTCCTTGAATATCACCGTGAACAAATTTATTTATAACACCAAAAGGTTACAGTCAATGCCATTTAGCAATTCTTCTATCTGTTTCTCTAAATACACACTCCAACACTAAAAGAAGTGTACACTTAAGAAGCGTGCATTTGCTCACTTTAGTTTCGTTCTATTGTCACCTTTCTTATTGAGTCTCAACTATTGAATATGCACAGGCAGTCAAGCAGAATAACAGGTATGTAGCAATGAGGCTAACTGAGGCTTATATCCCGAGTATAATGTTTAATGATACACAAAAATGCATATTATAATATCCAATTGCGGATGATGTAGACTTATGCAATTCTAAACCAAAAAATCAAAATCAATAGTTAATAAATATAGCACAACAATCCTTGACAACATTACAGAATTGGACATCTAATAATTTAATGGAAATTAATACAGAGAAAACAAATTATCAACTATTTATACTAAGGAAGAAACCAATAAATATTCCCCTTCAACTAAAAGGAAAAACTATCACAGAAACACATGAAACCAAATATTAGGTATTGTTTTTTTTTATACAACATTAACATGGAAAAAACATATTGTTAATATATGTACATAAAAAAAAATCTGGAAAAAAAATTACCACTATTAAAAAAGACTGGCACGCAAGAAATGGGGAAGCATTACACAAACTTTAAACACTTTTTACAAGATGTATATTAAACCAACATTTAAATATTTGTGAAGCGAGATTAATGACTGGAAATATAGAAAAACTTAATGTTCTACAAAATCTAATTCTTCGCCTAGTAACTGGAACTGTTAAACTCCCCAGTACTTGCTCTACAAATTTTAACAAATAACCCAAGAATTGAATTAACATTGAACAAGCAGCCATCTTACAATATGAAAAATTAATAGACTACCTTATTATGACTGGGAAAAAGAAAACCACAAGTAAACCTAAAATGTCAACAAATCTTCCTTAATCGTCAAAGAAATAAAAAAAAAAAACTTATAGACTGAAACTTCCTTACTTAAAAGAAAACATACAAACAAATATAAACCTGTTAGAACTATTTAAGATTGAACAATATACACTTAACTGAAGAACTTACAAAATCTGAAACCTCTTCTTGTGTTCTGAAACAAATGACACTAGAAATAATTAATTTAAGATACCCTTAAGATGAATGGCTACATGTTTATACTGATAGTTCCAGCTTACCAAATAACGGTTGTACTGGCGCAGGTGCAATATGCCCTCTCTTCTCTTTCTACAAAAGATTAAGTTAAAATACCACAAATTCTGATGGAGAGATTTTGGCAATACTTCAGAGCTTAGAAAACCTACAATATCATATAAACAAAAAGTTTGAAAAGTTTGAAAAAGTTATATTATTATGTGACTCTAAAGTAGTTCTAACATCTGATAGAACACCTAATAACCTAAACATTGCAGAATGCTGCAAAATCATAAAACAACTCATCTGAGAATTTAATCCTATTCAAGCTATGTTTGACAATTTCTTCGGTAAATGTGAGGTGTCATAATCTGTGATCCTTTGTAAAACGCTGCCAGTTGAGTAGACGTGGTCATATTTGCGCCACTCTCACTCATTGCTCGTAAGCCAGGCTACTTCTCAAGAGTGTGGTAATGAGAACTAGTGCTCACGAGCAAGGTCATTCGAGTATTCTTGTAACTACAGGCGAAGTAGGTAGATGAATGATCCGTAGTATAGACTGTTATGTAACAACTAGGGCTTGGACTTTTATAGGTTTTAACCTATTTTTTCCCTTATAAGCTAGAAAGTTTCAAAGTACTTTTATGTTTCAAGTCATTTGGGTGCTAATGTGTAAATCTTATTGAAAATAAATAAAAAAAAAAAAAAAGCTAAATAGGACATTAAGACCTAAAACTCACTAAACTTAAATATTTTTCTAACCTCGATAGAAAATGTATCAAATTTTTCTTCAATTTATTTGAATTACAATTTTTGTTTAACAATTAATTCACTTTTGTTTTGAGTGTGCATGCAGGGTTAACCACGGAAATAATTTATCATGATTTTTATCTTCATATACAAATTATATGTAAAAAACATATGCCAATGACATCTTGCAATGTTGAAAGATCTTTTTCTGCCTATAGGAACATATTGAAACACAATGGGGAATGTGGATGGTTGTGTACAGCAACAGTGCTGAAATGTGAAGTTTGTTTTAAGTGAGTGCCATATATTAAAAATACATGCTGAATTTTTTAGTTAAATGTTCTAGCACAAATATACTGTGTAACAAATTGCCTTAAATTGCAGTACATATTAATAGCATGCTTCTGTGAAGTAAAATAGTTTTCATATTTTTATCTGTATTATGTTATAAAAGACGTTTGTTGTCTACTTCCTCAAATAGGTAGGGAATTAAATTTATTTAAAACAAACCCTAAAAGGCTAGGAGCATTGTTTAAAAAACTAAGAAAATAATTTTAAAAGCTAAAGAGACTAATAGAAGATAGTAAAAGGCTAAAACCACATTTGTAAAAAGCTAAAAATCCAGGCCCAAGTAATAACTCAAGATGATACATTGTTTAACAGTACGTATATCCAAATGCATTCACAGGAACCGGTTTGTATCAGCAATATTAATCGTTGATGTGTTGCTATGTATAAACATGTTCAGATTATAACCAAAAATAGAATTACTTGTTGCAACATACATGTTTTTACAACATATATACACACTTATTTGTAATAAAAGTGGAGCCCGCATACACATATCTACAGATTTTGTTTTTACCTGTTTCCCTAGTGTGAGTTATTTAAATGTCATCCTTATCCTGGTAGGCTATTTAAATC
Organism: Hymenopus coronatus; assembly: GCA_030762935.1. Taxonomy (NCBI): domain Eukaryota; kingdom Metazoa; phylum Arthropoda; class Insecta; order Mantodea; family Hymenopodidae; genus Hymenopus; species Hymenopus coronatus. The sequence goes on along the minus strand of CM060885.1, from coordinate 2,708,361 downwards.
TTAAGTCATTTGAACACATGAAATACTACAACTTAAAGAACTGATTATGCGAGTTTCTGTGCCTTGCTGTTAACGAGACTTATGAGTACTGCAAGTAATCGAGACTCTTGCTGGTCAACCTCTCTCATGCCAGCTGCATCTACTGGCTGCGAGAGGCGAGACTGAAAGCTGGTTTGACCGTCTCTGAGCTAAACGATACAGGGCTGTGTGGTTCAAAACAGGAACATTAGAATTGTACACACATGTAGAAAGAATTGCTGCCTGCTTCTTCTAGACACGCAGTGTCCTCTGAAGATAGGACAACCAAAGCAGGTTGATGACGATAACTGCAGCCTGTCGTAGCCGTAGATATTAGGGACTTTAAGTGTTCTTGCAGCCTGAAATACAGAGTATTTAGCAATGTTCACTAAAACAGAGAGATCTGCTTGTACCTTTGTCTTTATTTGTGTGCTCAGCCACAGAAAAAGTCAGTATTATAGCACAACCAGTGACATTATAACTGGAGAAAAAGAGTTTGCACATCCAATATTAAGTCAATTAAACATTTGGTTTAACTTTCCACTTTAGAATTTTTACTAGTAAGGCATTTATTTTGAAAATGAAATGACTAATTTGTTTATGTTTTTATGAATGAATGCCTTAAAATAAATAGATGTCTTATGAATGGAAAACCTATGTTTTACGATATACTGCTGATTATTCGTGTGCACACTATGCATGCATCTCCCCCTCTGGGTGCTGGTAACATCCAATAGGGTGGCTACTCTTTTTCATGGTGAGGGGGATAAGTACTTCCATCTTGGGGCCCATGAACTATCTGGAGAGCTCTGGTGTAAGGAGAAGTTTGATGGAAGCTAAAGCACCCACCCAACCCTATGGTATAAAGTTACCAGTGCTGGTACATGTGGGGGTTGTGCCTTAAACCAGGCGACATCCCTGCGGCTCTGCTAGGGCGGACATATAGTCTGTGGGACAGATACTGTTTCACAGATCTCAACTGGCTCAGAGGAGACACAAACACCTGGATTCTAAGCCAGAGCAAACGGACTCCATTGGAAAGGTAGTACAAAAGCTGGAGCACATCAAAATCAAAGGGACTCAGAGAAGGAAACTACCAAACCAAAGGGCATCAGAAGACAAACTTTGGCTTACAAAAAAGGAATGCAAACAAAAAGTAGAGTTGGGACCTACAGCAGGTACACCTGAAATGTATGGGAAAAGAAGGAAAAAGGGGAGACAGGAAAGTATCCAAAATCTTCTCGGGCTTCTAGCCAGGTAAAAACTTGGCTTGGCGTCAAGCCAAGTTTTACCTGGCTAGAAGCCCGAGAAGATTTTGAATTAACACGTCGCCAGGAAAGCTTCAGTTCTTATTTTAGGAAAGTATCCGTTAGCAAAAAACTGCGAAGCAACCAAAACCTGAGAAAAAAGGAACTAAGGTACTGTGGGAAAGTGATTCTAAAGGAAAACTCACTGAGCAACAATCAGAAAAAATCCAAATGGCATTCTTCAAGAAAATTGAGGAAATTTTAGTGAGAGGCCCGAAATTTAGAAGGGCCCATTTGGATAAAGCTGCATTTATCACTATATGCAAGGATATAAAGACTAAAGAAACAAGTTCCACTCTTGACACCTTGGAAGAAAGTCAGTAGAGTGTTCAAAGTTGCCAAGGGGTTGGTCTGGGTCCCAAATACATCTCCAGGCAAACTGTTGGATGGGAACTTGCGCATAAGTGTTAGAGTATTAGGGCTAGGAGAAACTGGAGGCAGGACATGCTTGTGGCTCTTACTGCCTAGCATTTGTCTCACACTCATCACTTGTTTAGATTATACTTAATATTCCAATAATGCCATTCTCAACTTTATCTACTGGTACATAATCCCATTTCTTAACTCTCAATTTTTATTAGTTCACATTCAAGATTGCATTAGGCATTCCTCTTTCCTGGCTCATCATATTCTTTTCAATTTAGCTACTCCTTGTCTAGCTCTCTCTCTCATCCTTAACTCTCTCTTTCACCTACAACATACTATATCAGGTAGAGAAAGTAATGAATTTCATCCAGATTTCACCGGAAATACAAGTTCTGAGGACTGCTAAATAAAATAAATGCTTATTTTTTTTAGAAAAAGCTCCATGTATGCCTGTTTGTGAACAACATAACTCAAAAACAAAATGTTTGTTCAATACCAAGCTTATGGAACTATTTAAATTTAGTATCTTCCAAGGAGTGACACAAAGATTTTCAAGAAAATTCTCCTACCCCTAACTACGCTTTACATGCAAGATTTTTCAAAATTTTTGATTCTCACAAAAAGAGCTCATATAATTTTGATTCATATGCCATATCTTAAAGTTATTAACATGACAAATGAAATCCTGAATATTCTGGGAAGAGTCTCTGAAACCATCTTCATTCTGGATGGGTTTTGAATAACTGGTAAACCGTAAGAAATAGACAAAATCTTACAACACAAAAAATATAGATCTTGTAAAAACACATTTATGTCATATACATTTTTCTGGAGAGTTAGCCATTTTGGAGCTACTCCTTGATTTTTGTTTAAATATAGTTTTCTTAAATGACAAGGGATTCATTCTTTTTTTTTTTAACTCTAATTGTGTAAATAGATTGGAATTTCAAAGGTATACATAGCGACCAACTCTTAAAAGATTTGACTTGCTTTAACCTAGTGCATTCCCCTCATTCCCCTTGAACCTATACGAAAATAGTAGCCATTTCTGCTAATGTTTATCCTGATTGGTATGAAGTAGGTAGCAGAATATGCTATTATAAGAATAGGTTGAGAAATCATCTAAATATAACACATCAGAACTTCTCTATGTTGTTTCCCCTGCCCCACTCTTTCTTTAGATTGCTGCAAACTTCTAAAAATCTTCAACGTGCCAAGTAGAGCTTCATTTTGTTCAATTCCTTGGCTGCCCAGGTAAATACTGGAACAGTAGTGTCACCTTCATTGGTTAAACACTTTACAATAGTGCATTGTGCAATAGGCAAAGGAACATCTTGTTCACTCAGCTATCAAAGCAGCTGGTTCCCCTCCCTAACACGCCGACCTTCAACTCCTTCAATTGTCTGGTCCAGGTAAACACTCAAATCTGAGGCAGTGCAGCGTCCCCAAACTGTTCCTTCAAATGAGTTAAAAACTTTACAATAATGCATTGTGCAATAGGGAAACAAACTACATATTTGATTCAAAATCTTCTCGGGCTTCTAGCCAGGTAAAAACTTGGCTTGACACCAACGTTTCGAAGAAGTGCATCTTCCTCGTCTTCAGGGTGAACTGATGGTTTGAGCTTGCGGAGACTGGTATTTATAAGAGCTGGGATGAAGCTAACATCTGATTGGTTCGCGAGATATTATGGCCTGGTATTTAAGATGACTGAGACATGGGCACGGACTTCGTAGAAAACTATTTATAGCAGTTATTCGGCTAATGTTTTGTGTTTGAGCACGCACCTGCTAGAAAATAAGTCTTGGAAGACTGCAGGTACCGGATTAGGTGTTAAGGCTCTTTATCATCGGTGTCCATGCTGAACTTAATTGTAGGCCAGAATCGCGATTTAGACTATTTGTTTCAGATGAGATGGCTAAAGCTTCTATTACTCTCCTTTCCCAGTAGTTCGAACACTTTGCCACTATCTTGGTGTTAGTAAAGTTAGCTCTGTGGCTCTGTTCTATACAGTGTTCAGCCAGTCCAGATTTTTCGGGTTGCATAAGCCTTATTGATCTTTGGTGTTCAGAAACGCGTGTGGCAATAGTGCGTCCTGTTTGGCCAATGTACGCTGCGCTGCATTCGCAAGGAATGTGGTAGACACCAGGTACTCTGAGAGCTAAATTATCTTTAACTGGCCTGACCAAATTTTTGATTTTAGGTGGTGGCTTATGGATGGTTTTGACATTATATTTGTAGAGTAGTCTACTAATCTTTCCCGAAAAATTGCCGGTAAACGGTATATAGGTTATGGCGGCTGGCTTGTCTTTTTGTTGAGTGTTCTTGCTGGGGTTTCTTTTTCTTTTTCGTCCGGCTCTTTTCAGCGCTGATGTGATGTCCTTGGCTGAATATCCATTTTGTTGGAGTGTGAATTTTAGGTGTTGAAATTCCGTTTGCAGATTATCTGGGTCTGATACAGAAACTGCTCTATGTGCCAATGTGTTTAGAATGCCCATTCGTTGTGACTTGTGGTGGAAGCTGTTTGCGTTGAGATAAAGATCCACCATAAGTCACAACGAATGGGCATTCTAAACACATTGGCACATAGAGCAGTTTCTGTATCAGACCCAGATAATCTGCAAACGGAATTTCAACACCTAAAATTCATACTCCAACAAAATGGATATTCAGCCAAGGACATCACATCAGTGCTGAAAAGAGCCGGACGAAAAAGAAAAAGAAACCCCAGCAAGAACACTCAACAAAAAGACAAGCCAGCCGCCATAGCCTATATACCGTTTACCGGCAATTTTTCGGGAAAGATTAGTAGACTACTCTACAAATATAATGTCAAAACCATCCATAAGCCACCACCTAAAATCAAAAATTTGGTCAGGCCAGTTAAAGATAATTTAGCTCTCAGAGTACCTGGTGTCTACCACATTCCTTGCGAATGCAGCGCAGCATACATTGGCCAAACAGGACGCACTATTGCTACACGCGTTTCTGAACACCAAAGATCAATAAGGCTTATGCAACCCGAAAAATCTGGACTGGCTGAACACTGTATAGAACAGAGCCACAGAGCTAACTTTACTAACACCAAGATAGTGGCAAAGTGTTCGAACTACTGGGAAAGGAGAGTAAAAGAACCTTTAGCCATCTCATCTGAAACAAATAATCTAAATCGCGATTCTGGCCTACAATTAAGTTCAGCATGGACACCGATGATAAAGAGCCTTAACACCTAATCCGGTACCTGCAGTCTTCCAAGACTTATTTTCTAGCAGGTGCGTGCTCAAACACAAAACATTAGCCGAATAACTGCTATAAATAGTTTTCTACGAAGTCCGTGCCCATGTCTCAGTCATCTTAAATACCAGGCCATAATATCTCGCGAACCAATCAGATGTTAGCTTCATCCCAGCTCTTATAAATACCAGTCTCCGCAAGCTCAAACCATCAGTTCACCCTGAAGACGAGGAAGATGCACTTCTTCGAAACGTTGGTGTCAAGCCAAGTTTTTACCTGGCTAGAAGCCCGAGAAGATTTTGAATTAACACGTCGCCAGGAAAGCTTTAGTTCTTATTTTACATATTTGATATTTTTATGCCTATAAAAAGTATTTCAAGGTATTTTAAAAAAAGAGAATAGATAAAGTCCAGGTGAAAAATAAATGTCTCATGATAGCCTTAAATAACAATGCAGAATTTCACGATTTGGTAATGTATAATTCAAAGATGACATTGCAATGGCACACCTATTGCAGCTGAGCGCCAAAGTTTGAGGTGTATGTGGCACAGTAAGCTCTATTTAACATTCACTGTTTTTTAAAGTTGAGATGCACTTTAGAACTGTGCCTATTTCTCAATTTAATGTCTCTGGCATCCCCTTTCCCATACTTCCGTCAAAAGGGTAAATACAATACATGGACAGCTGGGCATGTTACGGCCCCCAGATATGTTTGAGATAGACCAAGCAGCATGCTTTTCCTATGTCACAAAATCAATTTTAATGACAGCATTGAATGCAGTCTCATATGGACAGAATATATTCAATTAAATTGTTCATATGAATAAGCTTTCTATGATATACACCAATTTTATATCCTTAATCTACAATGTATATGAGCAACCTTCAAAATATTAATTTGTCATGCCTCAATATGAATGTATAAAAATATAAGGAAAGGAAAGGAAGGTAAATGTTTTCCTTGCAGAAGTTCATCAGCTACATCTAACATGAGCATAGTTATTTCAAGGTTACATTAAAAATTACTTTTACCAGTTATTAAATCAGCAAATGATCATTAAACAAAATGCTAAGCAAAATGGATTTTTTTTTTTTTAAAAATGACCAGAAGTAACCTTTATGCAGGCCTGATTAGCACTTACCAACTGCTCTCCCCGTTGTAGCTACCGCTCGTCCGGTTGAAACCATTGCCTGATTCAGTTTACGTCCTCCCTCTGTATTCTGCATCGTGCTGTGCACAGATACAACAATGTTAACTGCAGACTAAGTGGGCACATTCTTCCACATGGACACATGATTCAAACAATACTTTATTTTATAAACGGAACAAATCTTTCAAAATAGTTTATTAGATGAATACAATTGAGGTCTATTGCAGGAAGCAGAAGCCTAACAATATTTGCTTTCAACAGCTATTTAGAGTAAAATTTGTCAAATTATAATTGTATTCCTTGTGGAAAAATAACAATTCATAAAACTCAGCATTTATGCTCTGAAAATCCTACATCATTAGAAAAATACTTGTTAAGGCATTTTGAAATGGTGTTTTTTAATTTATGGATGCTCTTTAAGTGCTGTGATTCTCAGCGTCCCATTCTGTATTGGGTGTGAAAGACCGCTTAATTTTGCTGAGAGGCCTCTCTATCAGGCTTGAGGTTCTTTTACATGCTGTAAATCCACGACATGGGACCAACGGCTTTACTTCCCTTCCAAAGGATTTTTACGCCGAAAAAATCCATTGTCCTCCACTGGGTTTGAACCTTGGGTATAAGAAGTTAGCCTGGTAACCATTACACTACGGAGGGCAAGTACCTGTTAAGGGAGCTCACAGTGAAATCCTTCACTCCTTTGTAGTTTATACGTTTAAAACTAAGAATGATTCATCTAGTTTCAAAATCTGTTTCACCAATGATTAGAAATAATTTTGCATGGGCTTTTAAATGCACCTGCGCACAAGGCCAGACATTCTTAATAAAATTTCAAAGTGTTTTCTCCCTTTCTGTGTTTTCTATACACCTAATTTGTGAGTTCAAAATGTTCTACATGTTGCAATTTTTGTTGAATTTCCTACAAATTTTGCAGAGAAAGACCCAAAACTACAAGTGTAAACATTTTTGTTTGAATTATTAGAGGAATATTCAATAGAGTATTTAATTAACACTAAAATTAGTGGAGAAATTGTTTTTCATAAGCCATAATTTTTTTCTAAAAAACTAGACCAAAAAAAAAAAATAATATGGCTTGCCTTGGTAGTGTGGGATTAGTGTGTGTACCTCGCATTCAAGAGGTTGCAAGTTTGAATCTTGTTCAGAGTGAGTTACCTGGTTAAGTTTTTTTTTAAATAGGTTTTTCCGTTATCCCGAGATGACAAATGTCAAGTAACTTTAAATGCCAAGACTTCAAGATCATATTACCGATGCATGCGCATGTGTGTGTACAGTAAAAAAATGAAAATACTGTTAAAAACCAAACTTGGTATTTATGTTTAGTATCTTCCAAGGATGTGACAAAGAGATTTATAAGAAAATCCCCCACCCCAAACTACCCTTTTCATGAACATTTTTTTGAAAATTTTCATTTTCTCAAAATTGACTTTGATAATTTTGTTTAACATATTGTATATTAAAAGATCTTTGTGTATGTATTGAATATCCTGGGAGTAGCCTCTGAAGTCCTCTTCATTCTGGATGACTTTTGTATAACTGGTAAGAGATAAACTTGCTCTCACCAAGGGAGAGCCAAATCTAAAACCTGAAAGGAAGTTTGATAATAGTTACCCAACATGAACTTCAATGGGAAATGAAAACACTACTGACAAAGGAAACACAATAGTAATTATGGACAAAACTGAATATATAGAAAGAATGGAAACACTTTAGAAAAAGAAGAATACTCTACAGTACAAAAGAACCCTCTAAACCAATGTATAGTTAAATTAAATGCCAGTATTCAAGAATGTAAACTAATAGACAAAAAAGAAAAATGCAAAATTAAAGTTGATAATCCAGTTCTGCCCAGAATTTATGGCCTTCCAAAAATACACAAGCCGGGAAATGCAATGAGACCAATTATAAACAATATAAGTGCACCTACATATAATCTAGCAAAATGGTTAACAAACAGATTCTCTTCCTTCCCTAAATTTGAAACAGCAAGTATAAAAAACTCTCTAGATCTGATCGATAAAATTAAAGACATAAAATTGGAAAAAACCGATATGTTAGTTTCCTTTGATGTTACTGCTCTGTTTCCAAGCATACCTACAGAAAGCATACAATCCCACATCAAAAACTGGTTACTTGCAATAGGGAAAATAACAGAAGAAGTCCGAGAATACATCATATTAACGAATCTGTGCATAAATCAACATTTTTTCACATTTAACGGGAAATATTACAAACAAACATCTGGTTTAGCTATGGGCAGCCTGCTGTCACCAATATTAGCAGATCTCTTCATGAGCATTATGGAAACTAGGATTAAAAAGGCATTCCCCTGGATGTTCAAAATATGGTACCGCTATGAAGACGACATCTTTGCAATAGTCCCAGAAAGACACCTAGAAGATGCACTAAAACTCCTAAGTATGCAAGAAAAATCTATAAAGTTCACAATGGAGAAGGAATGTGATGGACAACTACCATTCCTCGACCTAAAAATCATCAAAACCAATAATCATCTTACATTTGGCATCTACAGAAAACCTACCCACACCAACAGCTATATAAAACAAAAGAGTTACAATCCCATTCCCCATCAGCATGCTTTACTCAATAGCCTTACACACAGATTGGTAAATGTACCAATGGGTAAAACAGAATACCAATGTGAACTTACTAAAATATTGGACATAGCTACAGAGAATGGATTTCGGGCAGAACTGGTGTACAAAAAAGTTAATAAGGCCAAAAATAGAAAGAGAATTAAAGAAGTCAGCACACTCACTCAAAAGCAGAAAGAAAACAAGATCTACAAGAGGTTTACATACCACCCTACAACTTTCTACAAATTCCAGAGGATCTTCAAACGACATAACATCATTCTAGCCCCAAAAAACAATTACTCTATAAAAAACATTTTAAATTCTGAATTAAAAGATGATATCCCACAAGAAAACAAACCAGGAATATATCAGTTTAGCTGTAATGACTGTGAAAAAATCTACATCGGCCAAACAAAAAGAGATATAAAAACCAGGGCAAAAGAACACCACAGAAATATTAAACTCAAACAAGAAGACAAATCTGCAGTAGCTTGGCATTTTTGGAAAGAGAAACACACTATAAATAGAAGCCCAAAAATCCTCAAAAACATCACAAGGAAGACAGAATTAAAAGTTTGGGAAAACATATATATTTGGAAAAACAAGAACCGGGTTTTCAATTTTGAAATCCCGCCAGGCGATCTACTCATTCAGAGGTTCATCAAACCACCACCAGGGACAGAGACAACCACAGCAAGCAATGCCGGTAGTTGACCAAAGGAATTGACAATGGAAGCACATGGCTTCTGAAACATGTTTTCCGAAATAAAAAAGTAAGTGATGTAGTGTTACAAAATCGACTCAACTAAATTTTAATTGTAAGAACTGTTTGATTGCATGCAGCTACCACCACTGCGACCCATTCGTGGTTCAAGTGTTAAAGTAACAAAATAAGAGGCAATCTTAACACTTACTGTGCTAGGCGAAGCTTCATATCTGCAACAGAGAGTTGCCCAGCAAATGGGTGTCCTGGGTTCAAATCCCAAATGCCTGTGTGGTCGTTGCTCAACCATATTTTGTAGTTGTTTGTAGATTTCCATGCTGTCATGAAGTTTGCATTAAAGTGTTCAATTTCACGACTTCCTTCTGCAAAGAAAAATATTCCAGTTGTTGTTGACACTCAAGTTTAATTAGTTTTAAACTCTATACATTCAAAATTATACAGCTTTTCAAACATGATTCATGGACTCCATTTGAGTATTTTCATATAGTAATTTATTAAAATTTGTAGAGCAAGTACTGGGGAGTTTAACAGCTCCAGTTACTTAGGCAAAGAATTAGATTTTGTAGAATATTTTTTCTATATTTGCAGTTATTATCTCTTCACAATATTTAAATGTTGATTTAATATATATCTTGTAAAAAGTGTTTAAAGTTTGTGTAGTGCTCTCCCATTTCTTGCCTGCCAGCCTTTTTGATAGTGGTACTTTTTACTTTCTCTATACGCACTATGTACATAGTGTATAGAGAAAGTATTGTATTGCACCCAAAAATTCGATACCGAGATTTCACCGGAAATATATGTTTTGAGAACCCCTGAATCCAAAAAAAGCATTTTTAGAAGAATGTCCTGTGTATGTGGGTGTGTGTGGGTGCATGTGTGTGTCTGTGGGCAGCATAGCTCAAAAATGAAAAGACTGTTAAAAATCAAACTTGGTATTTAAGTTTGGTATCTTCCAAGGATGCGACACAAAGTTTTTCAAGAAAATCTCCCTACCCCAAACTACCCTTTACATGGAAAAAAATTTAGAAAATTTAGATTTTCTTAAAAATGGCTCTAACGATTTTGATTAAAATCTCATATATTTAAGATACCTACTTGACAAATAAAATGTATATCCCGAATTTTCTGGGAATAGCCTCTGAATACTCCTTTATTCTGGATGAATTTTACGGATTTTTGCATAACTGCTTAACCGCAAGAGATGGACAAAAACCTACCACACAGAAAATGTAGAACACATTAAAACAAACAATTTATGTTATATACATTTTTTTCCTGGAATTGATTGTTTTTAAAATATTCCTTGTTTTTAGTTTCAGTTTTTAAAAACTTCTACTTTTCTCATACAGGAATTTGTCAACTCCTGTCCATACAAACAAAGGAACTTCAGTCACATAGCAACCAGCTTTTGATTATCATTTTAACCTATGGTACTTCCTTACTTCCCTTCTACTTACAAAAACAAGTAATAAGACTATTTCTGCTAACATTTTCTCAATTAGCATTAAGTAAATAGAAGCCTAAGCTTTTTAACAATACTTTTTTGCAAATGTAGAGAAAGTCACGTGAATGGTACACAGCAGATTTTTTTTTCATTTTTTTTGTAAATATTATCTGTTTTCTTTTTCCATTGTAATTTTGTATAAAAAACAACACCTAAATATTTGACTTCATGCGTTTCTGTGAGAGTATTTCCTTTTAGTTAAAGGGAAACATTTTTGGTTTTTTCCTTAGTGTAAATTGTTGATAATTTGCTTTCTGTCAATTAATTTTCATTAAATTATTAGATGTCCAATTCGGTAATGTTGGCAAGGATTGTTGTGCCATATTTATTAACTGTTGATTTTGATTTTTTGATTTAAAATTCCATAAGACTGCATCATCTGCAAACATAAAGACTTTTGATTCTCTATTTTGTAATTGATATGGAAAATTGATATAAATATTAAAGGGTACAGCACTAAGGATACTGTCTTGAGGTATGCCATGGTGTGTCTGTTGATATTTTGATAACTTAACGTTATATTTGGTAGCAATAAAATGTTGAATAATGAATTCATTGATCCAATGTAACATTTTGCTTTGGATTCCTAAAATTTTAAGTTTATCTTTGTAGCTCCAAACACAATCATATGCTCCTTGAAAGTAAAAAAATATTGCTGAGTGTGTTCTTTTTTATTTAATGCATGTTTGACTTCAAAGTAGATATTATTATTCCTTTCTTCCTTTCATCTGATACTTTTTTATTCCATGACAAGTTATAGATTTAGGAATCTTAATTTTGCTTTTTTACTTTCTCCATATGCACTATGTACATAGTGTATAGAGAAAGTATTGCTCTCCACCCAAAAATTCGATACCGAGATTTCACCGGAAATATATGTTTTAGGGTCCCCAATATTAAAAAAAAGCATTTTTACAAAAAGGTCCGCGCGCGCGGGTGTGTGTGCAAGTGTGTGTGTGTGCAAGTGTGTGTGTGTGTGTGTGTGTGTGTGTGTGTGTGAGTGAGTGAATGTGTGAGTGTGAGTGTGTGTGTGAGTGTGAGTGTGTGTGTGTGTGTGTGTGTGTCCGTGTGTCTGTGAACACAATAACTCAAAAACGAAAAGTCGGTAAAATACCAAATTTGGTATTTAAGTTTAGCATCTTCCAGGGATGCGACACGAAGATTTTGAGAAAAATCCCCCCAACCCCCAACTACCCTTTACATGGAACTTTTCTCGAAAATTTTGATTTTCTCAAAAATGGCTCTAACGATTTTGATTAAAATTTCGTATATTAAACATATTTACCTGACAAAAAGTATATCTTGAATTTTCTGGGAATAGCCTCTGAAGAGTAGTTTATTCTCGATGAATTTTACTAAAATTTGAATGACTGCTAAACCGTAAGAGATGGACAAAAACTTACTACACAAAAAATGTAGAGAACTTTAAAACACACAATTTATGTTATATATATTTTTTTTGTGGAGTTCGTCGTTTTTGTGACATTCATTATTTTTGGTTTCTGCTATGAAAAACGTATACTTTTCTCATACAGGAACTTGTCATCCATATAAACAAAGGAACTTCATTGACATAGTAACCAGTTTTTGACTATCACTTTAACCTACGGTTGTCCCTTATTTCGCTTCTACTTACAAGGAAGCGAGTAATAAGACTATTTCTGCTAATTTTTTCTGATTAGCATAAAGTAAATAGAAGTATAAGCTTTTTAAGAATTATTTGTTGCAGGGATATGGAGAAAGTCACGTGAATGGTACACATCAGATTTTTTACCCATATGTTTGATGAATTCTGTATGTATATTATCAGGTCCTGGAGATTTTTTCAATTTTAAGTTATCAATTACAATGTTCAATTCTTTAATATTGAATTCCTGATTAATACATTGAAGCCCAGGTGTTTCTTTAATTGAAGGGCCAAGAAACCCTGGGTTTTTACGCCTACATTGAATTATTATTTACAGTACATCAATCAAATCTGCCAAAAAGTATTGGTACAATCTAAAACTATGGTATTCAAGGATTTCTCAACAAGTAAGAAAATAGTCATAACTTCATTAATATTTTATTCTAATTTACAACATGTATGAAATATGAATTTGAAAAAATCTGCGTAAAGCAGCTTACACTCCATTTATTGAAAGCTCGAAAATCTCTCCCTCAAAATTGGGATTTTCTAGAGCTTCAAAGAGTATACTCAGGCTTGGGCTTCAATGTGTTAAATATATTATCTTTAAGTTTAGTTGTTGATTTTATGTACTCTTTAATGTTTTCTTTAATACTATTTGTTCTTTTTTGGTATTTGCAGATAATTTATAGGTATTAACGTAGTATTTATTAAATTTATTAGCTATTTCATTGTCTTTCTTATTTTGTAAGTTATGTATGAATCTGTATGCTTTTTGTGCATCTTTTCTATAGTCCATGTTCTATAGAAAATTATTAAAATGTTGTCGTTTGGTGTTGTTAATTTCTTTTTTGAATAGAGCACTTAATTTTCTCCAATTTACTTCTTTCCAACCTTAGATTTTTCTGCTGTGATTCTAGCCTGGTCTCTTTCTTTTTCATTTTGTCTAGTTGTGAGTTCCAAAAAGATTTATAGTTTTTAGTAAATCCTCTTGGTATGTATTTGTTTGCTATTTTTAAAAATTGTATCACATACATCTTTGTTTAGTTTATCTGATTTTGTTGATTCTTTTATTGGAATTTCAAATTTGGTTTCTAATTCATTTGTAAAATCTTTCCAGTCTGCTTTCTTAAAGTTCCATCTAGGTCTCTGCTTTATAGGAGTTAAACTTTTCTTTTCAAGTTGAATAGTGGCAATTATAGTTCTGTGTCCTGGATCTTCTAAGATTTTTTTGGAAGTTAAAGAGTATAAATCAGAGGGTACTAAAAGTAAGTCAGGGTTGGTAGAAGCACCAGACTAATATATAAAGATTGGTGGATCTTCTTTGTGGTAACTTCTGTAGTTGTTGAATTTAGTAAGTCTCCTATGATCTTTACAGAATTATTTGGTTTGTCAGGTCCCCATAGTCTTGAATGGGCATTGAAATCTCCTATATAATTGTATTTGAATTTATTGTGATATTTTCAAGATTTGGGGTATTGCTTGTGGGACTATAAACAGAATAAATTTTTAAGTGGGATTTATTTTTCCATATGTCTAGTTTAATTATTTATATTTTATCTGTATTATTCATCTCTTTAATGATTTTAAAAGAGTATTTATGCAAAAACCTGTCTTTTTGTCTTTGTATATTTCTAACACCCTTGAAATTTGCTTTGAAAATATGATATTGTGTTTTTAACACCTTTCTGGTTATATTGAGTGCTCATGAACACTTATTTTATCTCGATAATTGATCCTACAACTCAGTTAACCCTTTCAGAGAGAGAGAGGGAGATGAGGAGAGGGAGGGAGAGAGAGGGAGAGAGAAGGAGAGGGAGGGGTGGAGAGGGAGGGAAGGAGAGGGAGGGAGAGAGGGAGAGAGAGAGAAGTAAGGTTTTAGGGTGCCCAACCTATAAGATTATTAGCGCCCTAGGAGATGTAAGAAAACAAAACCCAGCATAAAATAAAACTTAGGGTTAAGATTTCATGCTATAAAACTACGCACACAGACGCTAAAACAAGAATAAAAATGTGGGAGATAACACTCCGAAAATAAAATATAAAAAAACCTAAGGTGGTTAAAAGAAACATATAAAATTAGTGTCAAAAGCTGTAGAATGCCATTAAAACTAGACACGTCCAATTATAGGGCACTGTCGTATAAAAGATAAAACCCGTTCTACAGCAATCAGACGGTCTGCTAAAATGTCACGCATGCCACTGGGTAAATTCAACAACAGTCGCGTGGCTGCTAAAAATTGGCACTCGGCTAAAATGTGTCTCACTGTCAAGGTTGCGCTGCACCTACAAACTGGAGTTTGCTCTCCTTGCAATAAATGACAGTGGCTAAAATAACAGTGTCCGATATGCAGGCGACATAAAATGACCTTTTCTCGGCGGGAGGTGCGACAAGAGGTTTTCCAGGATTCAGGGAGTGCTTTAATTACCCACAGTTTGTATCCAGTAGTGCTGGACCATTCAGTCGCCCAACGAGAAAAAATGGTCCCTCGCAACACCGCCTTAAGATCACTAGCCGGAATGGAAGAAGAAAATATCCTGGAAGATGTAATTGATCTCTTGGCAGCAGAATCAGCTCTCTCGTTTCCCGCTACTCCCGTGTGACCGACCAGGCACCCACAAAAACGTTACACTTAGACCTGCTGCCGAAAGCGAGTGAAGGTAATCTTGGATCCGCTGTATGATTGGGTGGTAAGTATACAGCGGACGAAGACTTTGGAGAGCACTCAGAGAATCTGAACATATTGCAGTGAGTGGTAGCGAATGTCGTTGCACATAAAAAAGAGCCTGAAGAATACCAAATAGCTCAGCTGTAAAAATCGAACATTGTTGTAGAGTAAAACAGTGGTTATCAAGCACAAAAGCACATCCAACACCTTGATCATTCTTCGATCCGTCAGTATAAATAAAAATGTGGTCGCGATGTAGGTCTTTAAGGGCTAAAAATTGGGATCGAAGGATGAAACCAGGAGTAGTCGACTTGGAAAAACAAGAGGAACCTACATAGAAAGAGCTACCAGGGTGAATCCAAGGAGGGAAATGGGTTTCTCGTTTGGGAAGCACTGTAGGCATGGACATGCTCATTTGTCCTAGAAGCTTGCGAAAACGTACCCCTGGTGGTAAGAGGGCGAGGGAGCGAGAGGCGTAATTAGCGTCCAAAGAGTCATCAGAAAAAGTATGAATGAGCCGGGTGGTTAGGCATACTGGACAGACGGCAGGCGTAGCTGCACAAGAGAAACTTACGGCGATTATTTAGCGGTGGTTCTGCAGCTTCCGCACAGACACTACTGACTGGACTAGTGCGGAAGGCGCCAGTTGCTAGTCGTATGCCTTGATTATGAATGGTGTTTAAACGACAAAGGATAGACGGTCGCGCTGAAGAATAGAAGATACACCCATTATCCAACTTGGAACGGACTAATGTACGATAGAGGTATAGCAGAACGCTCCTATCGGCTCCCCAGGATGTGCCACTTAAAACACGTAAAATATCAAGAGAACGTGTGCACCGCGCCTTCAAATAAGTTATATGGGCAGACCAACATAACTTTCTATCAAATAGTAAGCCCAGGAGCTTCGCTTCTTCAACAAACGGTAGCATATCTGTACCTAGGCGGAGAGGAGTAGGAAACTGCTTCCGGCACCAAAAATTTACACAAACCGTCTTCTCGGCGGAGAAGTGAAAGCCATTTGCCACACTCCAGGAGGAAATGGAGTCCAGACACCGCTGAAGACGACGCTCGAGCAGACAGGTACGCCGAGCTGTGAGGTACACAGCAAAATCGTCAACAAACAGCGACGAGGAAATCCCTGGGGAAAGGCAGTCAACAAGAGGATTGATAGCTATAAGGAACAGAGTGACACTAAGTACTGAACCCTGAGGTACTCCGTTCTCCTGAGTAAAATAGTCAGGTAAAACCGAATCCACACGTACACGAAATACCCGGTCTTTCATGAACTCCTGAATGAAAATGGGAAGGTGACCACGGAAACCCCACTGATGAATTGTACGGAGAATGCCAGTTCTCCAACATGTGTCGTAAGCTTTCTCTAAATCAAAAAATACAGCTACAGTCTGACTTTTACTCAGGAACCCGTTCATGTGGGTCGAAAGAGACACCAGATGATCGATAGTAGAAGGGTTACGACGAAACCCATACTGAACGTTCGACAAGAGGCCCCGAGATTCAAGACACCACATAAACCGCCCATTGAGCATACGTTCCATAACCTTGCAAACGCAACTAGTTAGGGAAATTGGGCGGTAGCTGGAAGGAAGTTGGCGAACCTTGCCAGGGTTCAGAATGGGAACAACGGTGGCCTCGCGCCATGCAGCAGGAAACGCATCTTCGAGCCAGATGCGATTAAAGAGCTGGAGGAGAAAGAGCTTACCACCTGCAGACAAATGCTGAAGCAGCGACACATGTATGACACCGGGCCCAGGAGCGGTATGCCTAGAAAAGGAGAGGGCGTGTTCTAGTTCACGAAGGCTAAAAGGACGGTTGTAGTCCTCATGGTTGTCGGAGCGGAATGACAACTCCTGGGCTTCCAACGCGACCTTATGGGGAATAAAAGCTGGGTCATAATTGGTAGAACTGAAAACTGCCTCAAAGGCTCTGCCCAAGGTGCCTGCGATAAGAGCCGGCTCCACCAGGGTGTAACCTCCTACCCTAAGACCGGGGATAGTGCACGATTTTGCCTTATCGGCTACACGCCTAAGTCGATCCCACACAACGGATGTGGGCGTGGAGCTATGAAAGTTCTCCACATAGCGCTTCCAAGAGGCCTTCTTACTTTCACGGATAATGCGCCGCGCTCTAGCCCGTAGTCGTTTATAGACTAATAAGTTATCTTCTGTTGGGTGACGTTTGAAAACCAGAGGAGCACTTCGCCGCGCTCGGATAGCTTTGCCGCATTCCGCGTTCCACCAAGGAACCCGGATACGCCTAAGTTCGGAAGACGTAAGGGGAATGGAGCGTTCGGCGGCGGCTATGATAACGGAAGTTAGGTGCTCAACCATGCTATTGACAGTGAGACATTCGGCAACGGCAACATGGGCTTAGGCAAGTATAAAGTGACCAATCTGCTTTGTTAAACTGAAATTTTGGGGTGCCAGTGGTTGGAGGAGTACAATGAAGGAGTGTAATAACAACTGGAAAATGATCACTGCCGTGAGCGTCAGAGAGAGAGAGCATTCCACTCCAAACGGTGTGCAAGCTGTGCCGAACAGAGACTTAAATCGAGGTGAGAAAGGATGCCGGTAGAGTCTGAGAGAAAGGTAGGTTCACCAGTATTCAAAAGGGAGAGATTCAGCTAGTCCAGAAGATCGCTTAGTAAGGTTTCCCTCGCACACGCCCTCGGAGATCCCCAAAGAGGGTGATGGGCGTTGAAATCCCCCACAAGAAGATACGGTGGAGGTAACTGCAAAACCAAATTTACAAGTTCGGCAGACGAAGGTGGAACATAGATGCTACAGACGGAAAAACTAAAACCGGGAAGAGAAAGGTGGACAGCAACAGCCTGCAGTTGAGTGGTGAGTGGAACAGTTCGGAAACACATGTCGTCACGTACCAGAACTAGAGAACCGCCGTGTGCAGGAGAGCCCTCATCCGGTTCCAGATCGAAGCGAACCGGGGTATACCGACGTAAAACAAAGGTATCTCGAGGGCGAAATTTAGTCTCCTGCAAGCAAACAAAAAGGGGTGAATAAGACTGGATTAAAATATCCAGTTCGGGCCGATGGGCGCGTAGACCGCGTATATCCCATTGGAGGAAGGACATAAGGAGGACGGTAAGAAAGCTGCCGTTCATTATGCGTGCGCCGATAAGGGAGCGAATTAATGGTTGGCCGGGACCGGTGGGTTCAGTTTAAGCTTTCTCTTTTTCGTTGGGCTTCGGCTCCGTCTAATGTGGTCGCCAAACGGACAGGAATCCGGATTGCCATCGCTGGTATCAGTGTCCAAACAAGTCGTGCGGGTGCGGTTAGGAGAGCAAGAACGACTTGTACGACGAACGGGCGGGCAGAAGATGCAGATGGCACAGGAGATGGTGGCGCTACCTTTGGAGGTGAAACGTATTTGGAGGATGCGGTCTGGATACCTATAGACACACGGGCACGAGGACCAGGAAGGGCCTGAACTATAGCATCCTGTTTCTGCACAGGCTGGCGGACAGCAGCGGAATACAAAGCGCATACAAAGCCATCGTGTGCGTTTTGCCCACATTGCGCACAAACCGGCGAGTTATTACAACGTTGTTGCGTATGTCCAAACTTCTGACAACGGTAACAGCGCATTGGGTTCGGGTTATAAGTCCGCACGGGCGCTCTTTCATAACCGCACATGATATAAACCGGTAAGTCAGTTCGCTCGAAAGTCAAGAACACTATACGCAGTGGGAACGGCTTGTCATCCCGTTTGCCAATTAATCTATAGGCATCAACTACAGCTTGATCGGAAAGACAGTTCACTATTTCTTCGTTGGTTAAACCATCCAAACTTTAGGTGGTCACCACACCTCGGCTACTATTTAAAGTTTTGTGCTTCTCCACCTTAATGGGGTAAGAACCCAAAAGAGAAGCACTCAGGAGCTTGGCCCATTGTTCTGAAGTGGCTATCTCAATTAAGAGTGTGCCATCTCTACATCTTGTTGCATTTGTGACTTTACCGCAAATCCTGTCCAGTTACTTTTGTACATAAAATGGACTGAGGTCTTTCATTGTCTTGCTTTCACACATCAAACGCATAACAAAACAATGTGGTATTGAAGGGGTTGAGCGCAGAGGAGCCATGATGGAATCAGGAATCGTCGGCGTCAGCCTGCCATCCGGAGGATACAAGAAAAGACACCTAAATCTTCCGGTCTGTGCCGGCCAGGAGCACCCGCTACAGGCCTGATCTCAAGGAGTACGTCAGAGGAGTTACCCTCCGACTATCACTACTGACCGGTATGCGACAGATTCACCGATGGAAGGCCTGACTTTATGCCCCTACCACTGGAATAACCGCCAGTGGCTCCCCACTGTAGGTCACCCTGCCTCAACGGAGTCAGCATGGATTCAGGGGACTTGTGGTTGATTGCATCGGGCCCCAGACAGCGGTAACAGTCGAGTCCATCTGAGCAACCCAGCCACTCGCGGTCGCCGAGCTGCTCGAGGGGACCCGGCACCATGGAGCTACATGAGTGTACATGACATCGAAACGGCTCCGCACCTAGTGTCGCACGAAAGGGGTAGTGAGGAGGGTCCACTCAACCTTCATATTTGAGACCTCTAAAGAGCACACAAGTTGAAAACTGCGCCGAAACCGTGGGACAGGAACCACGGAGATAGGAAAGATCCCTGTTGGTGAGACAGGAGTTCATAAACCTAAAGACCTAAAAGCTAAGAATTTTATAAACCTAGAAGAGGAAGAGGCTATCATAATGTGGAATATAAAGTGTGATATGAAGACTTCAACTTGGCTGTGACAGATGGGAATGAGCGAATGACAATGGGTGTCAATGGCTTGGGCACCCCGGGCACGCCAAACCCGTACTAACAAAGTCAGCCCCTGGGGAGTAATAATCCTAAGGTCCTAAGAACTAATGATCTCCGTAAGTCTAGAAGAGGAAGAGGGCGTTATTGTAAAAACGAAAAACCAAAAGCAGAAAAAAGGATGGCAACACCAGATGGCGATGGGTAGGGTGAAGTGGCGGTGAGTGGCTCGGGAACCCCCGGGTGTGCCAAACCCGTACCTACCATAGTAGGCTCCTGGGGGGTACCCTTTCAGTGCCAGCAGGAATAACAAAATGCTGTCTGAAAAGTGCCAAGCACTTTTAGAGCAGAATGCAGAGTTTTAAATTATTAGTAATAAAATGAGTACCAATGGCATATGGAGATGAATTTCTTTTATTTTTAGTAAACCCTTTTGTCTGCTATACAATATGTATTATATGGATAAGAAATGTCTTCAATATTTTTAAAAAATTAAAAACAAAAGAAAAATTTTAAAATAAAATAAAAAATCCCACAATAATTGAGAATAAGCCATACAAAACCTTACTATAGAGAAAGTGCAGACTAATGAAATGAAAGTACAGACATTTCTTTACTAAAGCAGCAAAATGTTTTGATCTGGTGTTTTAGTTTTTAAAATATAAAAAATGAAATCATATACTGAAAACTACAAACTGAAAAAAATCTGATGTGTTCCATGCACATGACTTTCTCTACATCTCTTGAACAAATTATAGTTAAAAAGTTATGCTTTTTTACTTCATGCTAATAGAGAAAAAATTAGCAGAAGTGGTCTTATTAGTTGCTTCCATCTAAGTAGAAGGCAAATAAGGAAGTAGCATAGACTAAAGTATTAGTCAAAAGCTGATTGCTATAAGACTGAAGTTCCTTTGTATGGATAGAAGTTGACAAATTTCTGTATAAGAAAAGTATAAGCTGAAACTAATAACAAAGAATATCTCAAAAACGATCAACTCCATGAAAAAAATGTATATAACATAAATTGTGTCGCGTTAATTGTTTTTCTTTTTTTTTCACACAAGCCATGTGTAGGACAGGAGTTGGATAGGTAGAGTCAGACTGAAAAATTAAATGCCAGAGCCGGGATTTGAACCACGGATCTCCCGATCTCTAGCCGTATGTAGGACAGGAGTTGGATAGGTAGAGTCAGACTGAAAAATTCAATGCCATAGCCAGGATTTGAACCATGGATCTCCCGATCTCTAGCCGTGTGTAGGACAGGAGTTGGATAGGTAGAGTCAGACTGAAAAATTCAATGCCATAGCCAGGATTTGAACCACGGATCTCCTGATCTCTAGCCAGTTGCATAACCATAATAGTTGGCTATACTATGAATCCTGGGACAAGTACTTGTAACATTGTAAGTCGCCATTGAGGTTGTCATCTCAAAATAATTTGAGAACACCTTGTGGTTTACTGGGAAACATGCAAGTCAGTTGAAAGATTCAATGCAATGCCAGCATGTTGCCATGGTAGCTTAGTGACAGAGCAACCTATCCATAAATTGTGTCTTTTAAAGAGCTCTGCATTTTCTGTTAAGTAAGTTTTTGTCTATCTCTTATGGTTTACCAATCAGCCAAAATTCTGTAAAATTCATCCAAGTAGTCTTCAGAGACTGTTTGCAGAAAATTCAAGATATACATTTTAGTTGTCAGGTAAATATCTTTAATATGCAATATTCTAATCAAAATCGTTAAGAGCCATTTTTGAGAAAATCAATATTTTCGAAAATTGTTCCATGTAAAGGGTAGTGAGGGGTGGGGACATTTTCTTGAAAATCTTTGTGTCGCACCCTTGGAAAATACTCAACTTAAATACCAAGTTTGGTATTTAACACATTTTTTTGTTTTTGGGCTATGCTCTACACACACATAGACACAGACATACACGCACCTTTTTCCAAAAATACATTTTTTGGATTTAGGGGGATGCAAAACATGTTTCTCTGGTGAAATGTGGGTATCAAATTTTTGGGTGCAAAATAATACTTTCTCTATACACTATGTACATAGTATGTGTAGAGAAAGTAGTCGCCCTCCGTGGTGTAGTGGTTACCATGCTGACTTCCTATACACATAGCATGGCTTCCTTTGGAAGGGAAGTAAAGCCGTGGGTCCCATGTCATAGATTTACGGCACGTAAAAGAACCTCAAGCCTGATAGAGAGGCCTCTGAGCAAAATTAAGCGGTCTTTCACGCCCAGTATAGAATGGGATGCTGAGAATCACAGTAGTTAAAGAGCGTCAAAAAAAAAAAAAAAAAAAAAAAAAAAAGTAGAGAAAGTAAAAATCATCAAAAAAAAAGCCACATAAGCATAATACAACTAATAATGAGAATTACATAAAGTACAGATGTAACGTAGGTTACTGTATTGTTGTGTAGCTTCAGTTCTGCTTGCATTATTTGCATACATACAAGGGCTCTTGTTATATTTTCATTGCTGAGGCTAGAATATGTTTACTCCTCTCTTACGTCAATGTCAGAAACGCTTTCATCAAGGGCTGAAAATCCAAAATCACTCTTGCTTTCTGCTAATACAACTGCAGCTCTTATTTCCTCTTTGGTTTGTAACCTTTTGCTAGATGATGCCATTTTTACTTTCTCTACACGTACTATGTACCTAGTGTAGAGAGAAGATATTGTATTCCACCCACAAATTCGATACCGAGATTTCACCAGAAATATATGTTTCAGGGTCCCCTTTATCCAAAAAAAGCATTTCAGAAAAAGGTCCATGTGTGTGTGTGTGTGTGTGTGTGTGTATGTGTTTGTATGCGTGTGTCTGTGAACACAATAACTCAAAAACAAAGTCGGTAAAATATCAAACTTGGTATTTTCCAGGGATGCAACATGAAGATTTTGAGAAAAATCCCCCTACCCCAAACTACCCTTTACAAGGAACTTTTTTCGAAAACCCTGACTTTCTTAAAAATGGCTCCAATGATTTTGACAAATAAAATGTATACCTTGAATTTTCTGGGAATAGCCTTTGAAGACTACTTTATTCTGGATGCATTTTACGAAATTTTGCATAACTGCTAAACTGTAAGAGTTGGACAAAAACTTACCACACAAAAAATGTAGATCACGTTAAAGCATACAGTTTATATTATATATATATTTATTGATCATTTTTTAGATATTCCTTATTTTTGGTTTCATCTTTAAAACTTATGCTTTTCTCATACAGGAATTTGTCAACTCCTGTCCATACAAACAAAGGAACTTCAGTCACATAGCAACCAGCTTTTGACTCACTTTAACCTATGATACTCCCTTATTTCGCTCCTACTTCCAAGGAAATCAGTAATAAGACTACTCCTGCTAATTTTTTTTCCATTAGCATGAAGTAAATAGAAGTATAAACTTTTTAACAATAATTTGTTGCAGAGATGTAGAGAAAGTCATGTGAATGGATCACATCAGATTTTTCAACTAACACAAACAAACAAGGGTTAGAGAAACTAAATAAGGAATGAAAAGAAAGGTGGTGAAAGAGCAACTGGTGGAATGAATGGCAGGGGAAACCAGAGTACCACATGCAGTCCCCTGGGATTGAACCCAAGCTGCCTAGGTAAGAGCGAGCATCTAAACACTTGGACATGGCACTGCCCATGTTGTTGAATATAATTTAATCCAGTGACAATGTCATAAAAATAATTTATATGCCTGGTATTGAAATATTAATTTTGAATCAGATTAATATATTAATTAAAGTGAAAGTACTGCACTCTTAAACCACATACCTTACTGCACTTTCTACGGCGTCTGGATGGAATGTTGGTCAATAACATGTTTATTAGCCTCGCACACTCATATGTTTACATTAACCAACCTTTATCTTACATACAAGTTTGTATATATTACACCAGTACATTAAAGTAAGGTTTCTTGCTAATCAAAAAATTAATTTTTACCTCTAGATTCGTGATCTGGCCCTCTGTGAAATTTACCTATTATAATTTCAAGAATGTTATCCAACAATCATTTTTGTTTTACATCCATTAATTTTTAACACTCTATTTCTTACAAAAGCTATCTATTGCTTTCAATTGTTTCCCATATTGGACATAAGTCAGCAAATAAAAAATATCTGATGTGTTCCATTCACATGACTTTCTCTACATCTGTGTAACAAATTGTTGTTAAAAAGCTTATGCTTCTATTTACTTCATGCTAATCAAGAAAAAAATAGCAGAAATAGCTTTATTACTTGCTACCTTATAAGTAGAAGCAAAATAAGGGAAACCATAGGTTAAACTGATAGTCAAAAGCTGGTTGCTATGTGACTGAAGTTCCTTTCTTTGTATGGATAGGAGTTGACAAATTCCTGTATGAGAAAAGTATACGTTTTTCAAAGCTAAAACCAAAAACAACGAATACTTTAAAAATGATCACCTGCACGAAAAAAATGTATACAACATAAATTGTGTGTTTTAATGTGCTCTACATCTTCTGTGTAGTAAGTTTTTAAGCATCTCTTACGGTTTAGCAGATATGCAAAATTCCGTAAAATTTATCCAAAATAAAGTAGTCTTCAGAGGCTATTCCCAGAAAATTTAAGATATACATTTTATTTGTCAGGTAAATATCTGTAATATACGATATTTTAATCAAAATCGTTGACCATTTTTTAGAAAATAAAAATTTTCGAAAAAAGTTCCATGTTAAGGGTAGTTCGGGGTGGGGGAATTTTCTTGAAATGTTGCAATCTTGGAAGATACCAAACCTGAATATCAAATTTGGTTTTTAACAGACTTTTCGTTTTTGAGCTATGTTGTACACAGAGACACACACACCCCCCCACTTCCCCACACACACACGGATCTTTTTGTAAAAATGTTTTTTTTGGATTCAGGGGGACCCAAAACATGTATTTCCGGTGAAATCTTGGTATCAAATTTTTGGGTGGAGTACAATACCTTCTCTATACACTATGTACATAGTTCGTATAGAGAAAGTAAAAATCTGCAAATTTCATTGTTAAAGTCATTTATCAGAACTAGTACAGTGTATTTATATCTTAGCAATGATAAAAATATATGCATTTATATCCTTAAACCTTATAATATCTCAAAGAAATATTTTTTCATATCCTTTGAGAGTAACAAAGGAAAATATCTAAAATATAACAATAATATTTAATCTTATGCACAGTAACTAATGGGGGGTTATAACAATAATGATGAAATTGGTGATATTGTAGATATATTACATATCTGTACAAAGGAAAAGCTTATGGAGCTAAATTTAAAAAAACTAATATATTTGCAAAATGTATTTAATTAAAAAACAACAACAAAGAAAGAAACATAAAAGCAACAGGATTATACATGTACATATCTAACATTCTAAAATTCTGCTCCATAGATTTTCAAGAAACTGGTTTTTGGAGGATGAAAAATTGACCATATTTTTCATTTTTACTAACTGAAAACATTTGCCCATCAACAAAGTCAGAAGCAATGTTTTAGATGTTAAAGTTTACATATAAAGTGAAGAAATAAAATAGAAAAATTGTCATGCCATAATTTGTTACTATGAAGCACATGTTACATTTAAATGACTTTCTCTACCCATTCATTCAAACAAAAACTTATTCTGCTATTACTTAAGGTATTAATTGAGATACACACAGGAATGGTTTCATTATTTCCTTGGGAATATGGATGTAAATAGGCTTAAGTGAGTCAAATCTTTTAACAGCTGGTCCCAATGTGATAGCTGAGAGATTCTGCTCTCTCTGCATTAACAGAAGAAAGAAAGGAAAGAGAGAAAGAAAGAAAAAAACAATAATGTCTTCCCATTTGAGAAAAGTAGAAGTATTTGAAAAATTAAATCAATAACAAGGAACTTCCTAGAAATGGTTAACCCCACAAAAAGTATGATATAAAATGTATAATTTAATAAGATCTACACTTTTTGTGCAGTAACATATTATATTATTTATACAAAAGTGATTTACAATAAGAAGACTTCAGAGTCTGTACAAGAAAATTCAAGATATACATTTAATTGTTATGAAAGTATCTTGAAATGTAAGGTACTTTGGAAAGGTAGAAAAAGGCTGAGAAATTCAATGCCATAGCCAGGATTTGAACTACAGGTGTTCAACCAACTGAGCTACCACACCACAAGCCACAACATTAAATTTCCCAAGTGTCTTTTATCCAGTAAACAGAGAGACTTCAAATTCATTCTAAGCTGACATACACCAATCGCAACTTAAAATGCCAGAACCATTTTAACTCCCAGTCTTAATGGTGATAAGGTTAATCAATAGTAATTCTGAAAAATGCTCCATATAATGGAAAATTTGGGATTGGAGGGGGGGGAAGGCCGGTTTTTGTTCAAAATCTCCATGTCATGCTTGGAAGATGTTGAACTTTAAGTTTGGTACTTAACAGATTTTTCATTTTTTAATTATATGCATGCCCACATGCACAGGTGTATGCACAAATCTTTTTCTAAAAAATGCTGTTTTCTTTTATTCAGGGATCACAATACTTATATTTCTGGTGAATTTTGAGGAAAAATTTTAGGTGGAATGCAATACTTCCTTTATTTCTACACTTAAGTAATAGAAAAAATAAAAACAAAATTCACCTCAGCTGTAAATGTAAATACTATTGCACTTGCAATATTATATGCTATAATCAAGTTTTAAAAGTCCTTAGTTTTATTAAAATTGGCAAAACATTGCATTAACTGTGTTTACTACTTCCAATATCAATGTATATCACGGGAAATGTTTACCTCGTTGCTTGCAATTGTTTGTTTTTGTCAAAATCACAAGTTAAGCTCAGAACAATTAAAGAAGTCATGGATAAGAAACAAAAAAACCACCACCACCACCAACAAAAGAAAGAAAATCTTGTTATAGAAAACATGCACAATGCCATGATTTCAACATTTGATGATAAAAGATTTACTAACAGGATCGCTGTTGCTGTTTACCAGCAGGTTGTCTAATTTCAACTTATCATAATCAAGGGCAACAACGACCTGAGAACATGGAAGAGCAACTATTAAATTTGGTTAATGAAATTCCTGATTGCAGCGGTTGCACTTTTAAAAACAGTCATTGTTCCTGTATCAAATCCAGTGAGTACAATGTTTATCACCAAATGACTTTCATTCACCACGTGTTGGGATTTCCAAAAGGCTACTTTGTCAGTTTGCACAAAATCCAGATTTAATAACAAAAGTGTTGGTGACGAACAAGGCCTGTTCCATGCGAAGTGGCATTATGAACTTTCACAACATACACATAAGGGCAGAGGAAAACCAAGAACTATATAACCACACAATTTACAACATAGATTCTTGATTAACGTTGAAAATCATCTTACTGTACCATTCGCCCTTCCACTGCGCTTGACGGATATGGATTTAAGTATCATCTGCCTAATTGTTGCATGACATCTTGTTGGAGATGTGGTTCTGTCATCACTTGATGAAGACTTTCCAAAACTGCTGGATCAGTCCATTTGGCCTGCCAGATCACCACACTTGAATCCCCTAGAATTTTATTTCTGGAGGGACATGTAAAACAAAGTGTGCATGGGGAAATGCTGCATCTTCTTAGCAGCTGAGGAAATTAGAGGCAATCCAGGAGTCTTCGCCCTGATTAAGGTGTGAAACCTGGCTACAAGCAAATGGTGGACATATGGAACACTTCCTCTAAATTCTTATTTCAAATTTACATCCTGAAGGTAGTTTCAGATACTTTAAATTAATCTCCATTTTTTTGCACACTTGTAAACGTTAAAAAATGCTAGTGATTAAAACTATGGTCATTTTTTGTTTCTAAAGCTATCAACTATGTAAATAATGGTAGTTCATGAGGCACAAAGAACAATGTTGTTTACTCATGTTTTTTTAAATATTTTGATATACACATACTCATGCATTCTAATCAGGAATGTTGGTGTTGTAAATTGAACTCACATATTTTTGCATCATAAGCTTATTGTTAAATCATATTGGGGTAACCATTGGCGAAAAAGCTTCTATTCTGTTATATAGATTCCTTTTTGTAGACTGGTAATTAGATGTACATCTGGCACGAAACATATTAGTCCCATTTTAAAATGGGCATATTAAACATAAAATAGAAAGGTACACTTCCCATTTGGCCAAAACTATACAACTGTATATAAATTTTCTTTAAGCATATTGCAATAAAGTGTAAATTCACATTATAAATTATGCTTTCCCAAAGGTTTAGCAATTATTAAATTCAATTCAATGTTAATAATGTATGAGGTGTTTCACATAAGACTATCATATTCTAGTTATGCCACTTACCTCCATTAACTTTTCTAGTCTGCATTTCTATTTCTTTTTTCATCACTGCATATGATGCAATTTTAATTACTTTTTCTTATTTAAAAATTAATTCCATTAACAAAAGTTACCTTGAAGGAGTGATGTGCGCAATAAACAAAGGAGGTAAACTCGAAACTGGGCACGAATCCACTCATCACCACCTTCCCAGCCAACACCATCTAAGAACACATCATGATGCTCATCAGAGACATGGCGTACCAAGAAGTCTGCAAATCGGAGATCCTCAGTAGTAAGATGTAATTGTCGGCGGAGTTCCAGATCTTGTGTTTCTAGTTTTGCTCCCTCAACCTAAATAAATGCATTTGGAAGTTAAACTGGCAAAATAATTCAACACAGTCGATATGCAATCAGATAAATAAAATTAAAATTATTAATCAATCATTGGATAAAATGCAAATATTACAATAGACTTTGTCATTTACATCTATATTATATATATATATACACACTGCATTTTCTCCTTGGCTATACATATAAAGAACAAAACTCATTTCACATGCCTCTAATCCAGCTCTTCAAATTCTTGAATATTATATACAGGATTTTCCTTTAACCATGAATAGACTCCATCCTTAAAATCCTGAACATTAAGGTTACATATTCTACTTGGTAGTACATTAAAAAACTATATATCTATTATTTTATTATATTTACTTATCTTTTACTTAGTCTATGGTAAGGCATATTCAATTTATGTTTCTTGTATTATAATTTCTTTTCTTGCACTACGATTATGCAATTTTTTTTACATATATTAGAGCATCATAAATATATAAATTTACAATTCCAAGAATTTTTAATTTTACGCAGAGTATTTTACAATTATCAATTTTTCTAGCAGCTGCTAGATTTCTCACCTTTTCTCTGTAATACATGTGAATTACCACCCCATAAAATTAGCCCACACATCTAAGTATACTCTATGGAAGAAAGAAAAATAAGCTGTTTGTAGAAAATCCTTTGAGATTACAAACGTGCCCATTCGTGGGTGTTACGAGTATTGCTGTGTTTTAAGTTTAGCAATAAGGAACAAAGTACTATTTTTCATGATCAGCAGGTTATACTCATTCTCTCATTGATAGGAACACTTGGCTCCTGCTAACTTTCACTATTGGTTCATAAGGTATCTAGTAAATTAATACATGTAACCTTCAGTTGTTTTATAGTTACTTCTTGTGAACTTATTTGTTTTATGGGTCCTGCTCATCTGAGGGATGCACTTCAGCTTAAGACAACTGCCTTCAAGAGCAAGTATGTACTTGGCATCAATTGTATTTGTTATATTTATAACATATACTGTATATAGAAATATAATCAGTTTATTAAATTATGCATTATTTACTTTTTGACGAAGCTATGAATTTACTGTATTTTTTAAGCTGAATAAATTCAATTTTATTCTATTCTATTTTTCTGGTAGAATATTGGGGATACACACCCTCCCTTAAACTTTAAGAATTTGAAAACATGTGTTAATTTTATGTTTTACATGTTGGTCTGTGTTGTTAGTCTTGCACTTGAAAACCAGTATCTGAATAATTGCCTTATCTTTTGGTTGTGTTAGAAAAGTTATCTAATACTGCTGCTCATGCATCAAAGACAAAATATAATGTTCCGATTCTTCACTTCATGACTTGTGACTTTTGTTGGTTTCCCTGTTAAACAAACAGCTGTATAGACATGCATTTATTATACTCTAAGTTGCCAGATATTTAAACTTCTTAGGATTGGCAACACAGTTCATTTATTCAGTGATAGAATTAAAACAGCAGTGTTAGCAATTACGAGATCTTGCAAAGAGTGCAGCATTAAAGTGAATCAGAAGACAAAGATAGTAGTATTTAAAAAAGGAATTAAGGAGGGAGAAGTGGTGATTTATAAGGACGAGAGATACAGATAGTGAAGAATTTTCATATTTAGGGATGGTATTGAGTTCCTCTGGGCATAAACCCAAATGATGATCTTCCTAAAAACAATTTAGTTAAACTAGTGTTACAGTAGTTTGTTAACTAAAACAATAGTGATAGGAGATAGTGCAACAAGTCTTAAGGTTTCAGTGTTAAGCGCAATTATAACACAATAGTCGTCTTCTGGACTGTGGGAAAAACAAAAGCAAGTGGCATTAAATCAGGGGTCAATGGCCTTCAAGTTAGTTAATGAAGGCAAATTGGTTTTAACACATTGAAGCCTGGGGGTTTCGGTAGTTGAAGTGCCAAGAAACCCAGCGTTTTTATGCCTACTTTGAGTTATTATTTATAGTACATCAATTAAATCTGCCGAAAAGTATTGGGACAATCTAAAAGTATGACATTCAGGGATTTCTCAACAAGTAAGAAAATAGTCATAACTTCTGTATTAATATTTTATTTTAAATTATCAAATATGAGTTTGGAAAAGAACTGCGTAAAGCTGCTTACACTCCATTTATTCAAAGCTTGAAAAACTCTCACTCGGAATCAGAATTTTCCACAGCTTCCTTTGTATCCTGAATTTCAGCTTCAGTTCACAGAAATCAAGGAAAATGCAGCATTTTAACATTTAAGAGTACAAACGTAACAAACAGATTACTTCCTTAAAAAAAATGGTGCGACTTCCGACAGCAGCCAATATTACTAAATCTCCTAAAATTCCCAATAGTTGACTAAAGCAAGGACAGATGGCAGCACAAATCAGACAACTAAACTATAACTGATGTATGTTCTTTGCTGCATAGCCCAAGACCGAGTTAAGGTCGTGGAATTACATTAAAAGCTTTAGAAATACCTGCCCGAGCTATGCTCGGGCATGGGTCTCATAAACATTTCAATGGCCCGAGCTACACTTGGGCTTGTTCTCCAATGTGTTAAAGAATATAAAAATAGCTCGTTGAAGTAAAATGGGCATATGGTATTGAAGTATAGGGAATAGAAGAAAGTTGGAAAAGAATGATAGAGAACTTTAGGTTTTGTAAGAATATGCTGGGCATTCTATAAAGTCCGTGGAAAAGGGAGACATGTTGATACGGTAAATAATGAACAAAGGGAGGATGGTTAAGAATGGGCATTTGGAGATTAAGAGAGATAAGAAAAGCAGTCCACAGAGCCAATGTTGGAAGGAAGATCTATGTCATAGAGTATTTGAATGCCAAGGAAAGAATTCCTGGAACAGAAGTGGGACAGGATGGATAGGAGGATAGTTTTAGAAAGGATCGCAGAAGCTTAGGTCAGTTACTTCATGCCTTGCATGAGGGCACAATTTTTAGTGACACAGAATAGGAGCTCCTTCAATGATAGGCTGTGTTAAATTTAGTTTCCTCTCCTGCAGGATATTCTGTTTACAAAGTTGGACAAAAATGAACTAAGACTGGAATGGGTGATGTGGCTGAGAAGAAGAAAATTAGAGGTTTCTGAAAACCAGACAGAATTAAGCTTGAGGATATAGACAGACAGTTACTACACACACATCTTTTCTTGGGCGCTAGTTTTACAGGGAAGCGGGAAAGAAGCGAGACCTCTCTTGCCCAGGTTTCCTCAATGTTGTCGACCAAACAAAGTTTCTTTCTTTGAGTCCCTCAGCTATTATGGTAATAGATTAATTTACTATAAACAAGCTGAAATACAGCACATGCAGCTTGAGGATTTAGACACAGAATGAAACCTTGCCACTGAAGTCACTAGATAGTATAGCTCAGTGGTATTCAACCTTTTTTCTCTGCATACCCCCTCTGACATTTTTCCATTCCAGCCTGTACCCCTAGGACTAACCCTAGAGTTTTCCCCAATTTAAATTATACATAACCATATCTAAAATAGATTATAGCATTTACAATTTATTAAATACTAGCTGCACGTGGCATGGCTTGACATGGGTGGTGTACCTAACGAAAAAAACTCAAGACAAAATCTTCCATTTACAGTACGACCATACAATGAAACAAAATTATAATTAAATAATTGTCAGCACTTTATTGTAATGCCTTGTAATGTATAATTTTCCTTCCAGAGAGAAAAAAATAGCACTTATAGTTTGCCGACTCTTGAGCACGAAACGTGCAACATGCAAAAAACACAATTCAAGGTATATTACAGACACTTGGGATTTATTGTCATTACGAATGCAAGGTGTGCTTAAATTCAAAAGGAAAGTCTGTTCACATTAGTGGTATTCTTGGAATAAGTATATCCTCGCGTTTGAACTTTCCTACGTTATAGAAACTTAAATCACAATTTTCATAATTTTTTTAACAGTGAGTTTTGTTCCGCTGCATAATTTCGGCTGACTGATATTGCGTAATATAATTATCACGAGTCAACCTTGAGCTGTAAATTGTGTGGTGGGAATCCTGGCAAATCCAATGAATTTAGTTAGATAATTGACGACTTCATTTGGATTGGTAATGGAATTGATTTAAATGATTGGAATAAGGAAAGGACAGTTAATGCATAAAAATGTTTTTGAATTTCACTGCTGTGTTACAGCAATTTCATTGCTGGATAAACTGTTGCACTACCTAACACTGAATGAGGAGGAAAACTACTACTTTGGCTATCTAGCGGCAAATAAATAAGTACTTACTCTATGTGCTAGTCGCCAGGAGAGCTTCTTTTCTGCTTTATTTTAAACAATAGGAGTAAGGAAAGGACAGTTAATATATAAAAAAGTATTTGAATTTTACTGCTGCAGTCGCCCTCCGTTGTGTAATGGTTACCATGCTAACTTCATATACCCAAGGTCGCGGGTTCAAACCCGGCGGAGGACAATGGATTTTTTCGGGCCTAAAAATCCTTAGCATGGCTTCCTTCAGAAGGGAAGTAAAGCTGTGGGTCCCGTGTCGTAGATTTACGGCACGTAAAAGAACCTCAAGCCTGATAGAGAGGTCTCTGAGCAAAATTAAGTGATCTTTCACGCCCAGTATAGAATGGGACGCTGAGAACCACAGCAGTTAAAGAGCATCCATAAATAAAATGCCATTTCCATTTTTACTGCTGCATTGCGTCATTGTGTCGATAAACTGGTGCATTAACTTAACAATGAATGGGGAGGGAAAAATATAGCAGTACTACGACCATTTAGCAACAAATAACTGTGATATCACTGCCATCTGGTGGCTATTAACCAAAATACATTCACTTGGCATGATTTTTTTTTCATATTATGAGATTTTAAATTACTATTTTTAAATATTTTCTTTTCCACAAACCATGTCGTGACAATATTAAACACAACATAAAAAGAATTGCTCAATTTGGTGCAGTTGTTCAGAAGTGATATGCGTACATACATTTCGGTGATTCATTTTTATATATATTAAAGAAAGGAGGATTATGCTATAAGGAACTATGTAAATATGTCGCAGATAGCACATAGACACAAAATTGTCAGTAGTTGTATATGTTTCTGACCTGTTAATGACATGGTTGAGTTTGTTTTCTGGACACCAGCTCCTCTATTCACGACTGAATCTTCATTAGTGCGAGTATCAATGGGGGTTCTTTGTTTCGTTTTGATTGCTGTCAATGCAGAGAAACCCTGCTCACATAGATAAGTAGAGGGGAATGGAAGAAGGCGTATAATGGCACAGTCACTAAGTTCAGTGTACTCATTGTGTGCGCAACACCAGAAATCACAAATTGACATGTTTTCGAAATTTATTTTCATTGAACTTTCTTTCATTTTGCAGGAAGAGGAATTGATGGCGGTGGTGCAAAATGGATTTGTAACCGATTCTTGTGTAATATCTTCCTCAATTTCTGGAAAGTATTTTAAAAGTTGCAACCTGAGATATTATACCTGGAATTTTATTATTTTCATAAGTCCATCAGCAATAATTGAGAGTTGGAAAAACTGCAATATCCCCTTTATTAACACACCCAATCCAAAATAAAACTTTCTTATAAAACCCCTTTATTTTCTCATGAGCTTTGAATATATCCGTCAAATAAGATAACTGACAAATGTACTCTTCATCTTCAAAACGTTTCCTTACAAAATTCAAGTTGAGTCAATACGCAAGCTCATGATAACCTGTGTACCTTGGTGTGCAAAAACAACTGACGTAGCTCTCATCTTTCACACATTTTTTTGAGAAGCCAGGAGCTCAGTGGTTTTATTAAATTGACTACTTTTATAGCAGTGTTCAATGTTTTGTGTAAATCAGGGGTTATTTCTTTTGCTACCAAATTTTATCTGTGCATAATGCAATTTTGCCAAATTATTTTGGGGTTAATTTCGTGAATATGAGCAATAAGACCGCTTTTTTACCTGTCAACAAAGCAGCACATTCCGTGGACAAAATTACAAATTTAATTTTAATCTTACAAAATTGTCAAGAATTTTAAAAACGTCCTCCCCCATTATATGTTCTGCTAATTGTTTACATTCTAGAATTTTATCTGCAATAGCACCCTTTTTAATGTCAAAATACCGAACATACGTAAGTAGTTCAGCATCATCAGACACATCTACCAATTCATCGATTTGAATTGCAAATCTTTTGTCTATTTGAAAATTTTCTACTATTTCGTCAACAATATTTTGTGCCACATCATGAATTCTAAGCCCTATACTTGCATCATTATTCGGAATGTTTTGATTAATTTAGCGGAATCTTTGTGTAACATTTTATCGGCTGCAACCAAAGAACCAGTAGTAATAAGAGATTCAACTGCGGTATAAGGTGATTTATTTTTTGCACCTAGCAACGTTAACTCATACGATGTCTCTAGTGTCACCTTAGTTGATTTTGTAAAACTTATATGGCGTTTGAACTTTTATTTAAATTTTCTGCTTTGCGCTGGAAAAATTTGTCTTTATACTCGCTGTGATTAGTTACCAAATGTTTGTGAAGTAGGGATGGTTTCATAGAATTATTCGAAAGAGTTTGGTTGCAAATAATGCAGACGGGAAGAGGTGGATCACACATATTTGATACAAATCCATATTTAATGAAAGATTCACTGTAATATTTGTATTTCACATTTCTTGGGTTTTTCAACTTGCTTGAAGATGTTGCCACTATCACTTGTTTCCATAAGTTTACGTTTTCTTCTTATAACAATTTATCCTTTTTACAGCAAAAGTTAAAATATGTAATTCAAAATCTTCTCGGGCTTCTAGCCAGGGCTTCGAAACGGTGTCAAGCCAAGTTTTTACCTGGCTAGAAGCCCGAGAAGATTTTGAATTAACACGTCGCCAGGAAAGCTTCAGTTCTTATTTTAAAATATGTAGTTCACTATAGCAATAGACATTCAACAGTTCGTCAATACAAAGAATGAGGTGAGTAAAGGAAACCAACCTACACTTAACAGTGACAAAAATGTAACTAATGTACACTGTTATTGTGGTCGGTGTTTGAAACAACACAAACAGCATTGCTGGGTATACTGTCAGCGAAATTAAAATCTCTCTGGCTGAAATATTTTTTGTTATTTTAACGAATTATATGTACCCCCCAAGAAGTCTTTGCATACCCCTTAGGTACACGTACCCCAGGTTGAATAACACTGGTATAGCTCTGCCCTGCTTCCTAAATCCCATGAAACCTACCAACTAGGGAGCTGAGAGCCCAAGAAAAAATGTGTGCATTTTATAATAAGGGAGAAGAAATCTCTGATGTTTTATTAGGAATAAGCAAGAGAGGGAGTACAAAGGGAACTTAAGGGATATAAGGAATATGCAATTTGTTCTTTTTTGTAAAAGCTGAAAATGCAGAGCATGTTCTAATCGACTGTCCAAGAACAAGTGCATGCATCAACAGGTAATATGTGGCAAATGGCTGCACTTAACTAAACAAATGACAGCAGTTTAGTTTGTCATTTCACTTTCACTTTATTAATGTACCCTGGGGGGATTGACAATGAAGTCCTTCTCCTTCTAACTTCTTAGTATTCGGGGACAATGTTAGGATACATCTTCAAAGCTTGCCATGACTCTAGGTGTTCCATATTCATAATTTGTTCTTTGGTACAGAGTAGGCAGTTTCGTGAGGTTGAAAGGCCAATCCTATGGGGATGGTTATTCTGACGATCATGTCCAGTTATCAGACAAAATTTGGCAAGAGCTGATTTTTTTGGTAAATTTTGGAATTAAATTAGGATTTTGTACAAATTGTAGGCACTTTGAATTTTTATTTTCTTACGTTATTTTATTAATGTAATTTGTATCTATCTTTCTTTTGCAATGCATTTGATTGAATCATAAGGACATTTTATCATAGTTTTTTGTGTAATTTGGGTTCCTTTTTTTGCCAAAAAATCTGCTTTTTCATTACCATCCACTGCACAATGAGATGGAATCCATTGTAACACAACTTTTTTCCCCAATTTATTAATTTGATTAATCAACTTTTGGATTTCTTGAATTTTTTTCCATTTTAGGGAGTTTTACTATTGCTTATATAGGAGCCTATGGACCTGAAAGAATAACTATAATTTTGCATTGATGCAGCCAGGGAAATACACAGCTTCTATTTCTCCATCAAAATTTGTGCTATTTTTTCCAACATTTCTATAAAAGGCAAAGAACTGGCATATATCACCTGCTCCATTGGTACGAGAGAGGGAACCATCTGAGTATATATGTGTCCATTTAATTTAGATTTAATGTTTCTAGTGTAAGGGCTTTAGCTATAACAGGACTAACAGTTTTTTTGTTGAGTTCATATTTTAGATATAACTGATGTTCAGTTGTAATAGTCTCAATAGGGTTATCAAAAACTATGCCAAAATATTTTTCTTTATCTGCTCTTTCTAAAATAGCATCATATTGTAAGTTTAATTCAAATTGTTTTCTGGTAGTGAGAATAATTGATAGTTTTCTTTGTATTTACTGTCATGAGATTTGTTGAGCACCATTTTTCAAAATTTCTAGAGCTGATTGAGTTACCTTTTCTATTTGTTTAATATTTTATGTTTCAACAGAGTTTTCTGAAATTTATGGCACATAGCCAGTCAGTTGGCACCATCCATGTGTTTACTCTGGCAAACAGCTGCATTATAATATGAAGATAAAACTGTTAGCAGACAAATCATGATTGTAAAGGAAAAATGTTAAAATTTGCAAATAAAACTGTTTTATCATGATCAAAAATCATGCAAGTTGCTAATGATTACTACTTAAAAGCTTGAAATTTTTACTGTCTGATCACATGTAAAGCTTCAAAATATTGATTCTTGAAAATACTATTATCAAAGCTAATACTTGCTATCTGTATTAGACAAAACCTCCTGCTTATAAAACAGTGTGTCTATTTGAAATGCAATACAAAAAACATTTTCTGCTTCTGCTACACTTATGAAAGCACTAAAATCTGTATTATTTGCATAAATATCTGATGTGTTCCATTCACATGACTTTCTCTACATCTCTGTAACAAATTATTGTTAAAAAGCTTATGCATCTATTTACTTCATGCTAATCGAGAAAAAAATAGCAGAACTAGTCTTATTACTTGTTTCCTTGTAAGTAGAAGCAAAATAAGGGAGTGCCATAGTGATAAGTTAAAGTGATAGTCAAAAGCTGTTTGCTATGTGACTGAAGTTCCTTTGTTTGTATGGACAGGAGTTGACAAATTCCTGTATGAGAAAAGTATGCTTTTCAAAGCTGAAACCAAAAACAAGGAATATCTCAAAAACGATCTACTCCAAGAAAAAAATTTATATAACATAAATTGTGTATTTTAATATGCTCTACATTTTTTGGTGTTTTAAGTTTTCGTCCTTCTCTTACAGTTTAGCAGTTATGCAAAATTCCATAAAATTCATTCAGAATGAAGTAGTCTTCAGAGGCTATTCCCAGAAAATTCAAGATATACATTTTATTTGTCAGGTAAATATCTTTAATATATGATATTTTAATCAAAATCGTTACAGCCATTTTTAAAAAAATCAAAATTTTTTTAAAAAAATTCCATGTAAAGGGTATTTTGGGGTGGGTAGACTTTTTTGAAAATCTTTGTGTCGCATCCTTGGACAAAACCAAGTTTAAATACCAAATTTGGTATTTTGAGGTCTTTTCTTTTTGAGCTATGCTGCCCACAGACAAACAGACAGGCAGACAGACAGACACACACATGGACATTTTTCTAAAACTGCTTTTTTTGGATTCAGGGGGTCTCAAAACATATATTTCTGGTGAAATCTCGGTATCAAATTTTTGGGTGCAATACAATACCTTCTCTATACACTAGTATGTGTAGAGAAAGTAAAAATATGAAAATAATGCTGTAATTTTATTGCCAGAAAATGTTTCAGCATCGGAAATAAATCTCTTAAATAAAGGGTTATCGACATGCATTAGCTACAGCACATATTGACGAATATGTTGCCGACATTGAAATCGTGATCGCTAACTGACCAGAACTGGACAATTAGAAATAAATGTGAACCTATTCTGGCAAAAATAAAAGATATATGCCACACTAATGACCCTTTCAATCAAAAGTTATAAAAAACCTAAATTCAAAAGCAGTAACTTTGCAGAAGGCAACATAGGAAACAAATTGGTAATTTTGGAAATGGAAAATTATATACAAAGAATGAAAAGCCACTGAATACCCCCCAGTAAAGAAGGAACCTTTGAAAACAAATACAAGGCTGGCAGCTGTCCATTACATCTCTGTTGTGACAAGGCTATAAAAAGATTAAAAGTAGCTAACCTTTCAATCCCCAAACTGTATGCTTTACTAAAAATACACAAACAATTGGTTAACTGACATCAACAGGAATCCAATGGAAATCGTAGAGCTCATTAAATTGACAAAACTGTGCATTGAGCAAACTTTCTTCAGTTTTAGGGGAAATTATTTTGAACAAAATGCAGGCCTAGCCATGGGAAACCCAATGTTGCCATTTTTGGCTGATTTATTTATGAATTCTTTGGAGACAAGGGTAGTGAAAGCCTTCCTTGGTTACTCAATGTCGAAGATGTTTTCACAATGGTCAATAGTAAACATGCACAAGATGCTCTGAAATTACTGAATTTGCAAGACAGTAGCATTAAATTCACCATGGAAACAGAAGTGGATAATCAACTGGATCTGAAGATTATGAAGAAGAACCACAAAAACAAAATCTGATGTTCAAAAAGGTCATTATTCCTACATAAAAAGTTTCAGAAGATTTTCAAAGAAAGCAACATAACACTCATCACTGAACATAAATTTAGCATAAAATTCCTCATAAAAGTGAACCAGAAAGAAATATGCCAGTTCATAAAAAATCTGGGATTTATAGAATAGATTATAAAGAATGTGATCAACTCTATATAGTTCAAACTAAGCAAAACATAGAAATGAAGCTTAAGAAAACATCAAATCCAGAGAAGAAGAAAAATCATCATTGCAGCACATTTTTAGATACAAGGACACAAAATTGTGAATACTGCATCACTTGTTAGGCAGGCACAAAAACACACAATTTAAATATTTGAGAGAAAATATTTCTTTGGAAATTTCGTTCAAGATTAATGAACTTTGAGACCCCAATGGATAAAAATGTGATCACTAAATTTGTAGAACCATCGCTACAGGGACTAAGAGACACACATAACCATCAGAGGAAAGCCAAGCAGTTGCCATCGGCTGACGATGAGGAAGCTAGTTCTGAGGTAATTAACCTAAAGTTAATGAAATTGTATGTTTGCAACTGCTTCTAAACTGTAATAGAGCTGTGCTTTACTGAGACACACAGAGAAAATGAAAAAAATGTGAGATGTTGAATTTATGCTGACAAAGCTGCTGCAAGAATTGCCAATATTCACATACCTCCAACACTAATTTGCAACTAGTAGAAATATTGTATCATTATAACAAGTATTAACTGCTTGCACATTAATTAAATCTGGAGATCTACTTGTTTCCTGTTTGTGTTTAACATGTAGGTGTAATGTAATAAGCAATAAACACAAACTCAAAGTCATTAGTGATGCATTTTGTAGAAAACAAAGCAGTGAATCAACACCAACAGTAACACTATATGGCTACTTGCAAGCACATGACAGGAAATTTCCGATAAAAATAATTTAATTTATAAAATGGTATGCATATTTTAATATGGTATCCTGCTTTTGCCGCTTAAAAGCATGACAACAAAAACACTTAAAAAGCGCTAAGTTTGGTTGTGAGCTTACCTCAACCAAGACATCCACAAGCTGCTTCTTTTGCTTGAAGAGGACATTGGTGGCTCCAACAAGGTATCCTCGCACATTAACATCAGCCAGCAGGTCCAGGTATGGCAATGACAGATACGGGTGGCAAAGATAACCCTGCAACATATTCATCACTCACTTCACAGTAGCAACCACATTACATTTCTAGCCTTCATAGAAAACTTTGAAAAATTGTATTCCATCCAAAAATTTAATACTGAGATTTCACTGGAAATATGTTTTGATATCCCCTGAATCCAAAAAAAAAACATATTTAGAAAAAGGTGTGTGTGTATGTGTGTGTCTGTGAACAACATAACCAAAGAATGAAAAGTCTGTTAAATACCAAATTTGGAATTCAAGTTCAATATCTCTCAAGAATGTGACATGATTTTGAAGAGAATCCCCCCACCCCAAGCTACCCTTTACATGGAAAAGTTTTGATTTTCTCAAAAATGGCTAAATGTTTTTGATCAAAATACTGTATATTAAAGATATTTGCCTAACAAAATGGATGTCTTGAATTTTCTGGGAGAGCCTCTGAAGTCCTCTTCATTCTGATTTTGCATAATTGGTAAACCATACGAAATAGATTAAAGCTTATTACACCAAAAATGTAGATCTAAGAACACACAATTTATGTCCTTTGCATTTTTGTTGTGAAGGTACCCATTTCCAAGATATTCCTTGTTATTGCTTTCACTTTTAAAATACTTATACTTTTCTCAGACAGGAAGTCATTTTAATTTCAGCCAAGCCAAGAAGTGAATTTCAATGACAATCGCATAACGACATCTTTTAAAACATAGCAGAGTGCATTCCTTTAGTTCCCTTTTACATATAAGGAACTAAGTAATAACATTTCTGCTAATGTTTATCTCGATTAGCATGATGTAGAAAGAAGAACAATCTTTTGTAAGAAGTTTGCTTGTGGAACAACTAATGAAAGTCATGTGAATGGAGTATATAAGATTTTTTTATATAGCTTCTATAAACTAAAACCTAATTTTTGTATCCGCTACAATTAGGAAAAACCTTTGCAGAAAAAAGTTTTATTTCTCATTTCACTGAATGTATGAGGAGGATACAGGGGACTGAAATGAGTCAAATCTTTAAACAGTAAGGTGTTAATTCAAAATCTTCTCGGGCTTCTAGCTTTATATGCCGGCTTTGAAATTCCACACTTCCCACAAGAATCATCTGAATACAAATAGTGCTTTAATGTCAAAAAGTATTGAAAATTAAAACTAATAACAAATATTTCAGAAATAATTAAGGTCAAAAAGAAACAAATTATTTGAAAAATTGGTATTTTAAAGAGATCTACAATTTTTGTGTTGTGCTGTCCTTTACAGTTCACATGCTATAAAAATTAGTTCAGAATGAGATGACTTCAACCTGTTTGTAGAAAATACAGGCTATATCATTTATTATTAAAGTACCTTAAAAGCAGTATTTCAATTAAAACTCATTCCACCATTTTTGAGAAAATCATAAATAACCAAACATTTTACATATAAAAATTGTTTAGGATAGGAAATTTTCTTAAAAAATCTGGTTGAATCTGGAAGATGGCCAACTTATACACCAGCTTAGGTACTGAGATTTTATTACATAACTAATTTGAGTCAAATATTGACACTTACTTAGTTTTTTCCTGTCATGCTATCCCCCTTCCACACACACATGCACACATTCCAGAGAAAGTAAAAACAAATGCTTTGCTCGAAAGATATCTTGATAGCTATCCCAAACAGTCGGCTCACTTAACATAATTATTCTGATGTGCTTTCACTACACAATAGTTACAATTCTCATCTTTTTTCTGCTCACTTTTCACAAACTCAAAAAGCTGTTACATTGAATATTGATTGTAATTATTTTACAACTTTTGTAATTAAAACAATCTCTTGTAATAAACACTCAACTGAATGTTCTTATTTTTACATACAATTAATCAGATAGTAATGGTTAATCTTATAACACTTTTCTGCCTTCGCCAACAACCATTTATTTATCTGCAATAATAGGTCCATATTATGAAAAATATGACGTGTTCCATTCACATGACTTTCTCTATCTCTCTGTAACAAATTATTGTTAATAAGCTTATCTTTTATTTATTTCATGTAATCGAGGAAAATTAGAAGAAATAGTCTTATTCCTTGCTTTATTATAAATACAAGCAAAATAAGGGAGTACCATAGGCTAAAGTGAAAGCCAAAAGCTGGTTGCTATGTGACTGATGTTCCTTTGTTTGTGTGGACAGGAGTTGACAAATTCCTGTATGAGAAAAGTATAAATTTTTCAAAGCTGAAACCAAGAAAAACGAATATCTCAAAAACGATCAACTCCATGAAGAAAATGTATATAGCATAAATTGTGCGATTTAACGTGCTCTAAATTTTTTGTGTGTTAAGTTTTTGTCCATCTCTTACGGTTTAGTAGTTATGCAAAATTCATCCAGAATAAAGTAGTCTTCAGAGGCTATTCCCAGAAAATTCAAAATATACATTTTATTTGTCAGGTAAATATCTTTAATATGTGATATTTTAATCAAAATCGTTAGAGCCATTTTCTAGAAAATCAATTTTCGAAAAAAGTTCCATGTAAAGGGTAGTTTGGGGTGGGGGATTTTTCTCAAAATCTTCATGTCGCATCCCTGGAAGATACTAAACTTAAATACCAAGTTTGGTATTTTACAGACTTTTCGTTTTTGAGTTATCGTGTTCACAGTCACACAGACACACACACATGGACCTTTTTGTGAAAATGCTTTTTTTAGATAAAGGGGACCCTTAAACATATATTTCCGGTGAAATCTCGGTATCGAATTTTTTGGTGGAGTGCAATACTTTCTCTATTCACTATGTACATAGTGCATATAGAGAAAGTAAAAATGAAAAAGATATCTTCATTGCTACAATGTTGTTAAAGCATTTGTAGCAGTAGGCATGCTATTTTCTGAATGATGAACAACACAGCCAATCCCAGCTATGGAATTATTTAAACTGCGATGCTCTAAGGTAAACTTCATGCTTCAATTATTTATGAAGAATGCAATTTAATTTTAATATTGAAAACACAGGAGTGAATTGGAGTCTTGTAAAGTTTAACAACACAAGGGTCATTTGATGTGTTGTTATTTTTTCTTAACATACTCACTTTATTTTGAGGATGTCTGTCTCAGAAGTGGAATATATAATCTAGGTTGGCTAACTTGTAGTTTTGACCTAGTACATCAAGGCTCCCTCACAACAAAACGTTGACCTTCCTTTTTGTATCACTGACAACTTTCTCAAGGAGCATCACAGATATTGGTATGCATGTGAATTCAGTTTCACATTTACTCTCTTGTTGATTATACTTTTAACACATTCACTTGAATAAACCATGTCTATGTCAATAACTATATTACAGAATAACGTTATTGCATCAACTCCTATAGTGTAAGGCTTATTCTTCTTCTCTTATAGCTAGAATATGATTGATCACTTAATGATGTCATACCACTGGTTTGACAGCCAATCACTTTCATCTTACACTTTACTTATTAATCTTGGATAAGATAAATATATATTTTTTGTTTAAACAAAATTGAAATAATTATTAAAAATACACTTTGAACATAATATACATAGTTGCTCATATAAATTAACAACATATATGAATAGAAAAATCAGTCATGAATATGTAAAATTCCTCCACAGCTTAAATAAGCAACAAATAAAAACAAATGTAAATATGAGAGGGAGTTAGAAACTTGGAAGGAAAATTACACCAATTTCATCCCACCAATAATAGGATACTAAAACTACTCACTTATGGTAATAATCACTTCATTTACAAACATTTCTTCTCAAACAAAATCTTCAAGTTTGGGAA
Source organism: Hymenopus coronatus (assembly GCA_030762935.1). Lineage (NCBI taxonomy): Eukaryota > Metazoa > Arthropoda > Insecta > Mantodea > Hymenopodidae > Hymenopus > Hymenopus coronatus. The sequence goes on along the minus strand of CM060885.1, from coordinate 2,663,943 downwards.
TAGGAAAAAATCATCTGAAGCTAAATCTTGATATTAAGATGAATTATAAAGCAATTTGAAACCCAATTCATGCACTATGATGACTGCTGCTGTCATGGGGAAAGGGCATTTATCTATGGCAATCTTGTGGTCGTTTTTCAAAAAACCTAACATTGAAGCATAATAGTCCCTAAATGTGATACTGTCTTTAATATCCCAGTAATTTCTCAGGATTATATCAGAGAATCTGAGCCAATGGTCATCACTTTCCAGCTGACTTCTTTGACATGCCTTTGTTTGCTTTTCCTCTAATGTGCAATGGTGGACCCAAGTTATACCCACAGTAATTGAGGCCATGTGGATTGAGATTAACAGCACACTGTGTTAAATTGCTTTTCTGCTTACATTTTTCATCTACAGTCAGCAATGACTACATTGAAAGTGCACTCACATGACCCTTTTCCCAAGAGGAGGAGGATAGAGGATTTCATTCTCACAATTTTGGATGGAATACAATACTTCCCCTATATACCACTAACCTGCGTGAAGAGAGGTAGAGGCAAACCACAAAGCTCAGCATTCATCTGGGCAATTGTTGCCATATTATTTTGAACATTAGCTTCTCCAATAGTATCAATGCTGCTATCCCGTGGAAGAATATGATCTTTTTGGGATTCAGTGCCACCAACTGTAGCAATACTGTTTATACTATCTGAACCATGAAGCTTTCCATCACAGGTGGCTGAAACCTGTAAGGGGAAAATAAGTAAAACATTAATAAAAATGCTGGACAAATAATGCTGAAAACTTAGCTTACATTTCACCACGACTCCATGTTACAGCAATAACAACAGTATGCATGTCATGAGATCGAGGTCTCAAGATCCCTGATTGCTGCACTATCTGAGATAAGCAACTTCATTCTGAAATGTGCTTGCTTTACCTATTGTGTGCATCAACAACAAAATAATTCATAAAACAATTAATATAGATACAATCATTAATGTAAGAATATAACTGAAAACCAAGAAAATAAAAAAAATAAAAAAACACAATAGAACCTGGATTTTTTTTTTAATATTCTCACATTGGCTCTAATTGTTTTTAAAGTTCTCAAGAACACCTAAATAAGGTGGGAGCAAAGCAAATATCACAATAATGTTTGCAGTATACCTACCTATCCTTACCCAGGGATTTACCACTGAGTTGTTGAGGACTATTTTAGGGTGACAACTAGTTTCTTCAATGACATAGATTCATGAAGAATTGTTTGAATGCTGGGATTTTTTCCTAGTCCTTTCAATGCTAATCAATTTCCTTCACCAACTTATTTGCTAATTATCATTAGTGCCTATGTAAATACTGCTCTATTTGGTATTGGATTAATTGTTTTTTCACACAAGTCGTGTGTGGGACAGGAGTTGGATAGGGAGAGTCAGACTGCAAGTCAGTTGAGAAATTCAATGCTATGCCAACATGTTGCCATGATAGCTCAGTGGCAGAGCAACCAGCTACAGATCGGGTTCAAATCTCGGCTATGGCATTGAATTTTCAGTCTGACTCTACCTATCTAACTACTCTATTTGTTTATTTGTGCTAAGTTGCTACTATTATCAATATGACTAGGTGTTCAGCTCTAAGCCAGCATATCCAATATTGCCCATTCAATTTATACATTTTCTTAGAATTGCAAAATAACTGTACCACATACCCTGATTAGATGGCCAGGCCAACCACATTCAATATATACAAAGCCAACTTTTACATAGATTTTACATAGAGTCTTTGTCATCTAAAATTCATCTAAGTTCCATGTTTTTACACAGACTATCTCCATTACATCCTAACCTTTCTTAGGCAATGCACATCTTAAAGTACTAATATGAAGGTCATGTTCAATTGTTGACTCTGAAAGAGTTCTTTCCTCGTTTAACAATGTCCTGACTGACAGGAGGGCAATTTTGAAAGAGGGAAATTTGGCCAGAATGATTATTTTTTAATTTGAAAGTTAGATAAAGCTTGTTTTGTTGGGATTTATAACTTAAGTGTGTAGATCAATGCTGTGTGTATCAATGTTATGTCCAGGTTTGTAATACATTGTACATACGGCTGATTATAAACATATATTTCTTATGGATCAGCATGAAAATACTGAGTGGGTAATTGGGCTCTTTGTATTTGTGTGTATATATATTAATATTATATTCTAATATAGGTTAACATGGCATGTCTTGAATTTATTCTTTAACCTAATAACTATAAAAATTGCATTAAAATTACACAGATTTTGGGAAAAATAACACTGTTTTTGATCAATTAATAAGCACATCTAGATGCATGCCTCTAGATATGTATTGAGAAATCTGATTCTATAGCTAGCCTAACTACAATGCATTTCAAGGAATTGTAGAGAAATTTTGATATTAAGATGTTGGTATTTTAATGGTGTTATTGCATACTTCAAGACTGATGTCCATTACTGATGAGGGTCACTCTGAAAGTGACAAGGAATTATAATAAGTCAAGTTCAGATAGTAACATGTGCTGTACATCCAGGTGTCGCTATACCAAACACTAGGTCGCATCTCAGTGAGAGCATTTCCACACTATGATTTTTATGACTTTAAATTCGGTTTGGGGGATTTTAAAAAATGAAAATGATGTGATAGTAGAGCACATTTTGCCCATATTATCAGATTCAAGAAGTCCTGAAAATTGGATTGGCAGCACTGAGGACAATCCTTACAAAAACTCTTCACGTCAGGAAGGTCTACCGTCGTTGAGTGCTCCACTGCCTCACAAATGAGCAGAAATGGTCTCGTGTGCCACAAATATGGGGGAAGATCCAAAAACATATTTAACATTGTAATAAGGGACAAAAGCTGGATATACCAATATGATCTGGTCTTCCCAAGAAAAGATCCCCCACTAAAAGCGAAATGAGCAAAATACTTTGGCAAGAAAATAATCTGTTCTTTCTTCTCAGCTAGTAGCCTTATTGAGGGACAAAAGGTTGTTACTGCCAGAAAATATCTGCTGCAAGTCAATGAATTGAGAACTACGACTGATCTGCATGGAATTTTGTTGCACCATGACGACGCCTCTGCAACAATACACAAGGGACAATTCAATTTCTGCACTTGCATTCCAGATCTGCCCTAAATGACTTTTCTCTATTCCCCAAAATATAAGAAAAAATTCTAGGTCAACAATTTGAATCATCTGAAAGTGGAGTAACGAAGAATGTATTTGCATCTCTCCAAAGAAGAGTGACGTTAGGCATTTGAAAAATGGTTTGAAAGGATTAGAAGAGTATACAGTGCAATGGAGAATACTGTAAAAAGATACAATGATCAGACCTACATTTTTAAAGTGTTATTACATTTATTCTCAAAACTTTCAGAGTGACCGTCGTATCTGGGCTATACTATAGAGTTTTCATTAATTCTTTAATTATGATGTTATACTTTGATCTTGAACACTGAGACAGCTGCTGGAGTGACTCAGGAAAAGGTAAAATGCACCTTGTCTTGGAGTCAGAGATGCATGTTGTCTTGTCAAGCTTTGATTACACATTAAACAGAACATTTTTTTACAACTGAAAGTGGTACACATCTCAATTTTGAGACACTACGCATTATCTCCACACCAGCCATTATAGACATCTCTATTCTTTTCAGAAACAAAATGAATAATATTATTTTTATAATTAAAAAGTCATCATATTCAAGGCTGTCAACAATTGCTGAGAACATTCACTCACAAGTTATAAACATATTATTAAAAACTAAATTAATAAAAATGGTCCAAATTCTTAAATGAAAAGTTCTTCATTTCTCCTTACTACCACAAATTTAAATCCAAAGGAGTTTGGATTCTCATTTTTTCACTCTACTTCTGCAAATGCTCTAGATTTAATTTTATTTTTGGCATCTAATTTAGGTTTATCTTGCAACCACATACCATCACCAAAGGATCTGCAATATATTAACATTTAAAATAACTGTAATTAAAGAAAGCTTCAAATAAACTATATATTGACTAGGATTACATATATGTGTGTGTCTAATACTTAGAATTTGATAATACAACCATTTGATTCCCAGTATTTAGAAACTAGATGTTTTTTGAGAATTCTAATTTTTAAGAATTTAGTGATCAATGTTCATTTAAGTCATCTCTACCACATAAAAACCTCTGTAGGAAAGACATTAATCCAATCTTGAATAAATAACTACTCAATCATGGCCTGTGATCAATCTGAACATTGCAACAGACGATTTTTCTAGGTAGATCTGGAATCGTTTTAAGTTTATTTTGGAGATCCTTCTAGTTAAGTTTTCACAGGAAAAAAGATATTTGTCATAATTGGTTGTGAAAATGTTTTTAATTAATCTTTTTAACTGTTTCACAGGGAACATTTTGTTTCATTGTTTGAACAATTTGGAGCCCTTTTTGGCCAACATATCCGCTCGCTCATTCCCAGAAATTCCATAATGGGATGGAATCTATTGAAAAACTAAACTTTTATTTAAATTTTGGAGATGTTCAATATTATGAATTTCTTCCTCGTCTTCAGTTCACCCTGAAGACGAGGAAGATGCACTTCTTCGAAACGTTGGTGTCAAGCCAAGTTATTACCTGGCTAGAAGCCCGAGAAGATTTTGAATTAACACGTCGCCAGGAAAGCTATAGTTCTTATATTATGAATTTCATTTATTTTTTCCATTTTAGAGCAGTCAGTTGAAATAATAGCCTGAATACCTGCTTTGAAATCTGATAAGAAAACTATGTTTGAGAGCTTATTTGTCCAGGCTAATAAAGTTTGTAAGGAAGTATAAATTGCACCAATTTCTCCATCAAAACTTATGAACTAATTTCCTACATGCTTATAGAAAGAAAAGAATTTACAGGTAGCTCCTGCTCCACCTTCTTGTTGTAAAGAGCCATCTATATTGATGAGAGTCCAATCATCATCTTACATTTATAGTTTCAAGGTCATATGCTCTAGCATCTATAGATGAATTTTCTGTCTTTTTAAAATCTGATTATGTATATTAATAATTTATATTGAATGTTATTGTATTTTTGCTTTAAATTATTGATGCAAGATGGCTGCAGCAGGAACAGTAATCTGGAGCAAGTAACTCAAATTGTGTAACAATTATACAAAATATGCTGAATTAATATGTGAAGATAAATGTGGGAATGGAAGTATTGCAGGCTGAAATCAGGGAGTAGCTTGGAGTCTTGTGGCAATTGTTATCCTAAACAAGAGAAGCTCAAAAAGACTACATAGGGAAAACAACATGCTCTACAAGCAGAGATATTGAAAACCTGAAAAAAAATAATGCACTACTGAAACACAAAATTCAATGATGACCATACCAAAGTAAGATAGAAGCAGAATAGATGTTTTTTGAAAGTTGCAATTCCAAATAGCCATGTATTGCACTTGAAAAACAGTGATGAGATTTATATGAAGAATCAGTATGAAGTGCTAAATAAAGATGAGCTAACCTTAGTGGATGAAGAAAGTTGTAAAACTCAAGAAGTTAACATCAACCAAAAAGGCAAATTACCCCAGTTTTTAATACTAGGTCCTGGCATCAAGCTTCATGAATTGCAACACCAAATTCAGAAGATTAAAGTAACAGAAGAAAACCAAACATAATAGTGGGGCATGTGGGAGGCAAACAACACAAAACCTGGTATGTGTGCAAGAAATTATGGTGGAAACCATGGACTCATCAACTATGTAAAAGCAGAAGTGCTCAATGTTAAGATTGTCATTAGTGGTGTGATAAGACGTAATGCAAAATCAAGAATGGGTGAGAATGGGAAAAATGATATTGGAAGGGATGGGGTGCATTTTAACCCCGTAGATTACTAAAACTTTGGAAAACTTCTGTGTGAATATTTCATCAGCACTAAAGAAAAGTGACGAATTGTGTGGTGGATAACAACTCAGTAGGAGATATTAACAAGAATGGATATGGAGTAGCCATAAACAGAGAAGTGATTGCAGATGAACAATGTCATAATCTCAATACAGAGCTGGATGTGGTCTCTCTTAAATAAGGCAAAGTTTTCAAGCACAAATATATTTATTTAGCCTTATGCACACACCGAAAGAGCCTCACAAACATATGAAGGTCCCTTGTGTAGTATTCCACGTTATGTTGTGTTAAATGGAGGTCGTGGTATCCTTGTCAAACATAATACACATTTTAAAAACAAATTTTGAACATGCTGTCACAGAACTACATGTAGAAAATAAAACTGTTTGCATATATAGGTCACTAGTTTTATTCCAGAAACTTGACATGTTACTGTCCATGCTCTCATGTTAGAAAAACTATACATCACTTTATGCGGAGATGTTAATGTCAATTTTTTATTGTCTCTGTAGGAAAATATTTGCAAATAATTTACAATAGTAGTTTTCTGTACCTATTTATTGATGAACATGAATCAATATACTCACCTTTCTGGTCCTTCATTATTGCATCATGGATGGTACTCGCACACTCGTGGACAGCCAAAACTTTTCCCTCACAGCTCGTCTTTCTTGTGTTGAATACAGCATGATCAGATGAAGCAAGAAGCAGTGAATTTGAAGGTGTGGCACAACAATGAAACCCAGTGATGTCAACTTTGCAGTCTTCTCATTGAAGAGCACTCTTTCCCCTTCACTGTTGCTGAATCCTGTGTCTAAGTCATGTAAGGGTGTCCATTAGCAGTATGCCACAGGTGTCCCATAAGATGGAGCAACACCAAATTTCTTGGGCTGGGGACTCTCAGGATGTTTCCACTGTATAGTAGTGACACCATGATTCGTCACCAGTTTCTGGATTATCATTGCTCATTTCCAATAGCGGATGGGCTTGTCAAGTCCCATGGAACCCAGTGTGCACACACCCAAATTATCAGGATTGTGTCTGCGACTCCAACTCATTAAAGGTTATGTGCCTATCAGCCATCCTCAATGTACCTCTGAGATCGCAAAGTACTCACATTCTTGTTTGCATGTTCTGGCAAACCACAGGATCCAGTTGTAAATGGTCTTCTGTGCAGCAGCTTCTTGGCCACAAACTGTGGTTTAACATTTATGAATATCTCTTGTCCTTTCACTATACACTGAGTTAACAAATTGCCACCTAGTATCAGGTTATTGTCCTATGAGAGAACATGCTCATAGATTGAGCAGTATTTATAAAACAACCCAATTGTAAATCATTTCCAAATGCTTCAAACTGTGCCTGTTACAAATACAGTAATAAGAATCACTAACTTCAGCAGAATGTCTAGATCAGATAATTAATCCTAATGCTCTACCTTTTACAACCACCAATATCAGAATATATCTTCACCCGCAGTTACAATAAATGAAAATAAATTAAACTTTCTTGAAACAAAGTCTCACACCTAGGAATATAACTTTCTATTGAGTAAAGAATCCTGGAAGGATGTTTTGAATGAACAGGATACTAATAAAAAGGCTGAATTCTTTATAGGTTATATAACATACTGTTACAATATTGCTTTTCTATTCTTAAGGCACCTACGTTGTTATCCAATTAACATAAAGGAATTATTAAATCTTGCAAGAGGAAATGTTTTTACATGAACTTCATTAAACTAATACAGACCCTGCTTTCAAAGCTTATTTCAAACAGTATTGCAGTATTCTCAACAAAGTGATTATAGAAGCACAAATAAAGAAGTAACACAGAACTTATTTTTAAACAGTAATAAAGACAAAGCTCTTTGGAATGTTGTCAGAAGGAAGGAAAACGAAAAGAATAACAAACTGTTAACTCCCCCGAAAAAAAAAAAAAATAAATTTAAATTTCTTAAAGAAACAAAATAGAAATTTGGTGTTTATTTTTATGTTTATCTTTATGTAGCATTTGTTTTGTTTCATATTATACAGAAGTCATCCAAACATTCAAGATATACATTTTGTTTGTGATAAACATATCTTAAACGTGAGGTATTTTGATAAAAATCATTAAAACCACTTTTGGGAAAATCAAACTTTTTGAAAAATGTTTCATGTAAAGAGTAGTTCGGGCTGGGAGGACTTTTCTGAAAATCTTAGGAAGATACTGACCCAAATTTTTCTAAAAATGTTTTTGTTTTTTTTTTAATTCAGGGAGTCTCAAAACATGCATTTCTGGAGAAATCTCAGTATCAAATTTTTAGATGGAATACAATATCATCTCTACCTACTTCATACAAGAAAGTAAAACGGGTGAAGAAACCAAAGTAGAAAATTATAGACCTATTTCCTTATTATCTATCTTATCAAAACTCCTTGAGAAAATTATGTGCAATAGAATTCTTTCATTCTTAGAAAATAATATCATTATATCAGAATGTATTGACTTGAGAAAAGCAGGAATCAATCAATAGTGTAATTTTTTCCCTTCATAGAAAATATCTTAAAAACTGATGTGTTCCATTCACATCACTTTGGTACATCTCTTCTATCTACTTCATACTCATCATAACATTAGTCTTATTACTCGTTTCCTTGTAAGTAGAAGGGAATACGATGGTCATCAATATGTCCTTACAAAAAGATAGAAAAAGTAGATTTTTTTATTTTTATTTTTCAATATACTTTTCCCAGCATTTCTCAAACTGTTTTAAGCCTTCCAAAAAGTAGGATTTTGGAAGGTCCTCAAAATAGGCATCTGTTTGAGAGATGGCCTCTTTGTTAGATATGAATCGTTTTTCCCCAAGCCACTTTTTCAAGTTTGCTAATAAACAAAACTCACTGGGGGCAAAATGTGGTAAATACGGTGGATGTTGTAGCAATTCAAACCTTAATTCTACAATTTTCGCCAGGGGTGCACCTTTGCATTGTCTTGATGGAAGAGATTCTTTTTCTTTGCCAGATGAGGGCATTTTTTCTTGATTTCTCCTTTCAACAAATGCAATAATGGTGCATAATACTATTCATTTATCGTTCTTCCTGTCTGTAAGTAATCAATGTAGATGATTCTGTGTGCATCCAAAAAACTGAGGCCATGTCTGCAGATTTCACCACCTTTGCCTTTTAAATCTCATTGTTTCAACAGCACTTATATCTACTTTTGTAGTGTATCCATGTTTCAACCTCAGTTATATATCAACGGAGAAACTCGACAGTTGGTGCAAAATTAAGAACACTGCACCTTGTGATATGCCTGTGGCCTCTACTATTTTGCAAACTTTGATTTGTCAATCAGTCAAAACCATATCCTGGATTTTGTCAATAATTTTGGAGGAAGTCACTTCTACTGGAAGTCCGGAACGATTTCATCATTTGTGGATGTATGGCAACATTTAAATTCATTTATCCAATTGTAAATTGTTACCAATGCAGAAGCAGATGCGACATGAACTTCATCCAACTCAGTTTTTATCTCTTTCGGTGGCAAGCTTTTTAAATATAAGTGTTTAATCATTGCACGAAACTTGTTTTTATCCATCTTTGTAAACAAGCACAATTGCCTATGGCAACAAAACCACATCATGGATATTGCCGAGTTTTAACTGCCATCTAATAAGAGATGGCAGTTACTAAATACAAACTTTGTTTAATGCTACGAGTGTAATTTCTTGGATTTTCTAAGCACTTATTGAACGCTCCTCGTAATCTTGAATAAATTGATAGTAAATCTTTTAAAAGCTGCTTGGTATGTGATAGAAATTGATTTCTTGTTTCATTTATATAGCCCCCTTTAACATCTCAGGTCATATCAGGGGCTTTGCACTTGAAACAACTCGTCTGTAGGTTCTTTACGTTTGGTTTAAATCATATTATTTTCCTCAAACACACACACACACATTCACTCTCACATTCATACTTACAGACTTTGTGGGGATTAGGGAACAATTCTGGCTAAAGAAAAATTCCCCGCCCCAGCTGGGAATCGCACCTGGGACCTCTGGGTGAGAAGCCAGCTCGCTGGCCACTCGAAATGGAGCCAGTCCAAATTGATTTCTTTGTAAGGCCAGGAATTGAAAAATTCCATATGAGAAAAGTTTATGTATTTTAAAACTGAAACGAAAAACAAGAAGCATCTCAGATATGGTAGCTCCAAAAAAAAAATTTAATAAACTGTATGTTTTAATGAGAACTACATTTTTTGTGTAGTAAGTTTTTGTTTATCTCTTTTGGTTTACCAATTATGAAAATTTATCCAGAATGAAGAAGACTTCAGAGGCTACTCCCAGGAAATTCAAGATATGCATTTTATTTGTCATGTAAATATCTTTTATGTACGGTATTTTAATCAAAATCTTCAGTGCCAATGTTGAAATTTTTCCCTTGCAAAAGGGTAGTTTGGGATGGGGGGGGGGGGGTGATTTCCTCAAAATCTTCCTGTTGCATCCTTAGATGGTACTAAACTTAAATGCCAACTTTGGTCTCTCCCTCCCTCCCTCACTCTCACTCTCTCTCACCTTTTTATAAAAATGCCTTTTTGGTAATAGAAGAACCTAAAACGTCTATTTCTAGTGAAATCTCACTATCAAATTTTTGGATGGAATGGAATGGAATATCTTCTCTACCTAATGTACTATGTTGTAAGTAGAGAAAGTAAAAGGAACAAGAAGTAGGTATGTTTGATACAGTTGAATCACAATATTCTGATAAACAAGCTATGAGCAGCAGCCAACTAGTACCAAATGGATGAACATCCAAAACCTGCTGCTATAGAATTTGATGTTCTACAGGAATCCATCTATTTCTAATATACATCAATGATCTTCCTTCTCATTTATCATGAATTAGTAGTGTTCTCTTTGCAGATGATACTTTCTCAAGCCCGCATGTACAATGTACATAGTGGATAGAGAAGGTATCGTATTCCACCCAAAAATTTGATGTCAAGATTTCACTGGAAAAATATGTTATGGGGTCCCCTGAGCCGAAAAATGCATTTTTAAAAAAGGTCCGGGGCGTGTGTATGTGTGTGTCTGTCTGTCTATGGACAGCATACCTCAAAAACGAAAAAACTTGGTATTTAGGTTTGGTATCTTCCAAGGATGCGACACCCAAGATTTTCAGGAAAATCCCCCCACCCCAAACTACCCTTTGCATGGAAAAATTTTCGAAAATTTTGATTTTCTTAAAAATGGCTGTAATGATTTTGATTAAAATCCTGCATATTAAAACTATTTACATGACAAATAAAATGTATATCTTGAATTTTCTGGGAATAGCCTCAGAAGACATCTTTATTCTGGATGAAGTTTACTGAATTTTGCTTAACTGTAAGAGATAGAAAAAAACTTACCCCACAAAAAATATAAATCTTGTAAAAACACTCAATGTATGTCATTTATGTTTTTGTTGTGGAGGTAACCATTTCCAACATACTCCTTGTTAATGGTTTCAATTGTGAAGTATTTGTACTTTTCTCAGACAGGAAGTGTCTGTTTTTCTTTTGTTCTACTCCAGGCAAAGCAAAGAAGAATTTGCAATGACGAGAGCTTTTTAAAACATTTGACTATCACTTTAGCCCAGTGCATTCCCTTAATTCCCTTCTACTTATAAGGAACTAAGTAATAAGAACACTGTGCTAATGTTTATCTCGATTAGCATTGTGTAGAAGGAAAAATAATCTTTTGTAAGAAGTTTGTAGAGCAGCTAAAGAAAGTCATGTGAGTGTAACACATCAGATTGGTTTTAAAAGTAATGAAGAAAGACTTAAGCAGGCAATTTTAATTATACCATGTAAAATTACAAAATGGATGTATTTCTTGAATTCAATGCACAATTGGGAGTTCATAATCCTGTTCAAATTTTAATATTTAGTATACTGGTTGGTTAGGGGCATTGTACCAAGTTTTTAGAGAGATAGTTAATCAATTCCGAGCTCAGTGGTTAGAGCACGTCAATTCCCTAACTAACAAATTAAGACGAATATGATGCTAAAAGGCCGCAACCTAGACGTTGGTAATGTATATTCAGTGTGGACATATGCTGGGATCTTCTAACATCTGTATTAAGGTGAATAATTAAGCATGTGAACCAGCGCACTCCAAGTAACCACTTTTGTCGGATTTAAAATTCTAGTTTTACCATACATTTATATCTTAAGAGACAGTATCATTCATGCATGAAAATAGAAAAATTTTAAGCTTAACAATTCCTACTATTCATATATTACAAGAGCATTACCAACAATACATTAACCAAAAGCTTGAATTCACTTTCTCATAAAGATGTTAACTTATATAATAAACTCTCTGAAGCTACCAAAGTCCCACACAACAGGACATTTGAGGAGGAGGTTAAAAATCTACTCTTAAACTACACACTTTATTCCAATAACATTTGAATTCATTTTGATTAAAAATACTAGACTACGCCACTTGTTTAAATTGGTAAACAAATTGGTGAATAGTAAACACAGTTTTGGAGAGAAGATGACAAACATATTGGTTTTAGCAAGTGTTATAACTTTGTTGCTAGTGATTGGAGGAATTGAGGTAAACCCCGGCCCTGCAGATATAATAACAATGCTGGAAAACCTGACTGAGAAAATGAACAAAATAGAAGGTATGGAACAACGAATAGGTAAACAATTGGAAAAGATGGCAACAGATATCAAAGAAGATGTTAGAGTTGAGGTGCAGGAAGCAAGAAGGGAAGTTGAAATGGTTAAGGAAAGAATGGAAAGATTGGAAGAAAGGGAGAGAAGATTTAATTTAGTGTTCACAGGAGTTAAGGAAAGAAGGTATAAATGGCCAGCAGAAGAAATATTAGAAATAACAAAGGAAAAGCTGAATTTGGAATTGTACAGATGGGAAATTATTGAAGCTTATCGAGTTGGAAGACAACTTGGCAAGAGAACAATTATAGTGAAATTTGCAACAGCCCAATTAGTACATGAAGTACTTAAAAGAGCCAAGAAATTAAAAGGAACAGACATTTTTATTAATAAAGATTTATCACCTAAGAAGAGAGCTCTGCAAAGAAATTTGGTACAAAAAATGAAAGAAGCAAGAGCCCAGGGAAGAAGAGCTTATATTAGAAATTTCCAATTGTGGATTGACGGAGAAAAGACATCGCATCTGGACAAGAAGGAGCTAAGAGAACCCCAATCAGGCACAGAGGAAATTACTCAGCAAATGTCAACGCCAACTTTAGGAAGCACAACAGGAAGATCAAAGTCCAAACAAAAAGGAATGGATGTGGGTGAAGATGGAGAATATACGTATGTTAGTAATAATGGTCAAAGTATGATTGATTATGTATTATGGCCAATTAATATGGGGTATATTTTAAGTAATTTTAAGATACTAAATTTAAGTTCCAACAGTGGGCATTTTCCATTGATAGTAGACATAAAAACATGCACAGAGCAAATAGTCTATAATTTAAGGGAGGAAAAGTGCAACATAGAAGAATACAGTAGATACAAATGGAAGGAAGAGTATTGCAATAAATTTAGGCAGACACTAAACTCTAATTATGGCCAGATATGTCAGTGTGGAATAAGTTTTATGATAAAGGAACAAGAAATTGAAAGTGCTATGGATATCTTAAATATCATTATGCTAAGGGCTGGGGAGGAAATGAAAATGAGAAAGAAGGTTTACAAAAGAGATGAGGGCTGGTTTGATGAAGAATGTAGAGTAACTAAAAGACAAGTCAAACAGCTGCTCATAAAGTGGAGGGAATTAGGAAACATAGAATTAAAGAAAGAGTATATGCAAGGGAGGGATTTATATAATTTATTACTGGAACAAAAGAAAACAAGCTGGATGAAAAAATATGAAAGTAATTTGATACGAATTCTAAATGAAAATAATGCAAATGAGATATGGAAGGTTATGAAATCAATGTATAATAAATATGTAACAAAACCAAGTATAAAACCAGGAGAATGGATGGAATATTTTAAAAATTTGTATGGGGAAAAAAAGAGTAAAAATGAGATAGGAAATTGGGAAATAGGTAATAACTATGTAGTTATACTCGATGATATAATAAGAAGTGAAGAAATAATCCAACAGGTGAAAATAATGAAAAGAAATAAAGCAACGGGAATAGATGGAATCCCTCCAGAGTTCCTTAAGGAATGGTGCACTGAAATAAACAGAGTTAAGGTTTTAGTAGACTTATTTAACACAATTAAGGTGAAGGGGTATATACCAGATAAGTGGAGGAAAGCAATCATACATCCAATATACAAAGGCAAGGGTAGTGTTGACAAACCAAACAACTATAGAGGCATTGCATTATTATCAAATGTAGGAAAAATTTTTACTGGTATTATGGCAAGCAGGATACAAACATGGGTTGAAGAATATGATATCCTCTCGGAACTTCAGATGGGCTTTAGAAAAGGGAGGAGGACAGTTGATAACTTATTTATTATAAAAACACTGGTAGATAAATACTTGAAAGACAAAAGAGGAAAGTTATATATGGCTTTTGTGGATTTAGAGAAAGCATACGATAGGATAGAGCTTCAATTGCTGTGGCATAAGTTGTTGACTAAAGGAGTGAGTAAACAAATGGTGGACACCCTTAGAGCATTATATAAGGAAAATACTTTTTGTATAAGAGTGGAGGAAGGGGTTGTAACAAGAGAAATCCAACAAGAGAAAGGCCTTAGACAGGGATGTAAGTTAAGTCCAGTCCTATTCAATTTATATATAGATGATGTATTAACAGAAATTGGGAGAAATAATAACTCGATGCCAGTAATTAATAATATTCAGATTCCAGGATTACTGTTTGCAGATGATCTAGTTATAGGTGCAATTACAGTGAATGGCTTGAAACAATCCTTGCAAACATTAAATAATTACTGTAAAGAGTGGAGTTTAAAAGTGAACCAGGACAAGACGCAGATTGTAGTGTTCAAAAAAGGGGGAAAATTGAGCAAATATGAAAAATGGAAGAATGAGAATGAAAAGGAGTACAGGGTAGTGAGAGAATGTATTTATCTAGGAGTTAAAATTGATAGTGGTGGCAATTGGGAAAAGCAAAAGAAATTTGCATTGGCAAAAGGAAAAGGAGCTTTATCAGCTATTAGAAGTTGCAAATACAAAGCACCTAATATAAATATTAGATGGTTAGAAAAAGTGTACAATATGGTGGTTGAGGCAAAAATGCTATATGGGATAGAAGTATGGGGATTAGAAGGAGGATGGGAAGGCATAGATGAGGTGCATAGGAAATTTTGCAAAGAAATACTGGGGTTACCAAATGCAACTGTTAGGCAGGTAGCACAAATAGAGCTGGGTAGAGTGGCAAGTAAGGGAAAGATTATGGAAAGGGCATTGAAATTTTGGCATAGGATATTGAAATTGGAAGAAAGGAATTTGTTAAAACAGTGTTTAGTATATCAAGAGAAAAGTTTAAAGAACAAGGGATGGGTAGACTGTCTTTGAAATAACCTGGAAAGTAGTGGGTTAGGGGAAATGTGGAGAAGAAGAGAAAATAATGTGAATAACTTCTGGAAGTTGGCAAGGAAAAGATTTGAGGATATAGAAATACAAAAAATATTTAGTGAAATAACTGAAAAGAGATCTTTAGTTTTCTATATACCAATGAAAGTCTCATGGGGAAGGGAAAAGTACATTGATGTGACAAATAAAGAGGAGCGAGAAGGTATTGCATGGCTGAAAGCAGGAGTATGGAGATTAAAAGGTCTAAGGAAAGGTATTCCACAAAATCAATGTCCTATATGTGGCGGAAATGAAGATATAGAACACATTTTATTTAAATGTAAAGGAACTGAAATTTGGAGAAAAAAGTATATTAATAAGAAATGGTTTAAAATAGATAGAAATGTAGTAGTAGTTGAAATGTTTCAAAAAGATAGTAAGAAGATTGGACAATTCTTATGCAAAGTGAAAAATAAATGGATATGGACAGTAAATAGACAAAATGGTGTAATAAACTAGAATTAATAAACTATTGTAAAATATGAGTATGACCGGTAAAGAGCCAGGGCTGAACACCGATCATATTCACCTGTATAATGCTTAGCATAAAAAAAAATTGGTAAACAATCCATTCAACTGTGCATCCAGTTTTTGTAACATTAAACCATTGTTTCATTGGTCCTGTTCACTTCAGCTTGAGAGAAACCTTGACAACTGCCTTCCAGACCAACTTTGTATTCACAATTACTTGTATTTACTTTCATTACTTGTAAAATATAATGTACATAGAATTTTATTGAATCTGATAAAATATGCATTCTATTTTTGATGAAGCCATTTTATATACTACTGGTCTTTAAAACAAAATATGCAAAAGCAATAAATAATAATAATAATAATAATAATAATAATAATAATAATAACAACAACAACAACAATAATAACGTTTATTGTCTACTTTTGAAATTACTGGATGTATTATTTTTATACTTCACGAATGAAACCCATGAGCACTACATCCTTCTAGTCTCAACATTAGAATAAATTTGCTATGAAGAACTCACCTCTAACCAGTTCTCTTCTACAGGAGTTCCAGCTGATACACTGCTACTCTGCTGCGATGGAGAAGTTGATTTGTTTTCAACATTCCCTTTATCTTCTTGGGAACACTTTACTTCTTTTGGAGAGCACTTATTTGCATTTTGTTCTCCTATCAAACACTTATTACTTTCCAGTTTTGCACTATCAATAGAAGTTACACTGTCCTGCTCAACAGGATTAGTGGCGAGAGCACCATTCACTTTCTTGTTTTCCATAGCACTATCGATGAAGTCTGGTATAGGTGACATTGGTCTAGATGGCCTGGAAATATTAAGCATCATCTAAAGCTGGCTTTATCAGTAAATCTATTTCAATTGCAACCTTCCTGAGTACATATGTATAGTGTGTCCCGTTGAAACCTTACTATCTCCTAAGCTAATAGACTGGAATTAGATTGTAAGTTAGACAAACTCACCAAATTTCAATAAATGTCTACATGGGGCCCAAAGAGCGCTATCTCCCTTCATGTCCTCCGCAGCATTACTGGTGCAACAAAACACAGGCCTTCGGAGGTGAGCCAGGTCCTGTGGAGGAGTTGGGTATTTGTGGGACTGCAGAGTTCTCCGTTGCTGTGCTACTTTCAGCAAAGAAAACACCCATCATGTGTCGTAATGGTGAGAATGTGATGTGGTTCAGCAATTCATTGTCATCATCAATACGGGACAACAGTGAGTAGTGAACTCAGCCTGTTTGGGTTCATCAACTTTTGCATTAAGTTGGATTTTGTACGCTCTAAATTGCTGTCTTTTATGGACAACCATGTTTGGAATACCTAGCTCTAAACTTTTCAACTGTTTCCCTTCCTTGTGTTTCACAACAGTGCTACCATCTAGAACATTTATACCACATTCCTGCCTAACACTTCTTTGTACAGCAATTGGGAACTTCAATTTAGCTAACCAATAACATCATTTCACTTTCTGCTGTACTGTGAATTCCGCCATTTGAAGCCTGCGTGTTGTCACAGTAGCATCATAATTTTCATTGTCACTTAACTAGGAGGACAAGCTGATCACTGTGTGAGGTTAGAGTAATGATTCAATGGTACACACTATATATATATATATATATATATATTTATTTATTTATTGTATATACACCAAAATTTGTAGGAAGACTTTACATGTGACAACTAAACTGCTCTAGCTTTACCAGATAGATTATTATTTTATTTAGCACTTCAACATATCTATTTTTGTTTCTACGTTACATGCAACCAACATGTGGGGCTTGCATAAAATTCAAAGTATTCAGTACCTACATGAAATTCAAACTAAAGAAAGTTGTGAGAAACCAGCAGAACTGCACTGACATAAAGAAAAGAAGCCAACAGCATCATTTGAACCATGGATCTCCTGGTTTCCATCCAGTTGCTCTGACTACTCAGCTATCATGGCAACATAACTGACTTGTACTCTTCCTGGTAAACCACATGAGATCTCAATCTTATTTTGAAATGTGACTTACAAACTGCCTACGTACTTAAATCTCAAGCTTCATAGTTGACCAAATATTAGGTAATTTATAGTTGATTATTATTATAAAGTCCAGGACTTAAGTGCTTACACAGTTTGTAAGTAAGATCTTTTTGAGGTTTACATGAGTCAGAGAACTTAGTGCCAAGCCATGTTAGCTCAGTGATCAGAGAAATGAACAGAAACCATGAGTTCATAGTTCAAATTCTGGCTATGGCATTCAATTTTCCAGACTGACTCTACCTCTTCAACTTCTCTTCTACACATGGCTGGTGTGAAACAAACAATTAATTCACTCCATATAAGTGTTAAATGAACACTTTTGTTTGCATGTAATCAAGACAATTTTGTATGTTACTCAGAAGCAGAAAAATGTGTTCCATTCTTAAGACTTTCTCAACGTGTCCTACAAACAAACTTCTTACAAAAGATTTTTCTTCTTTACATTCCAATAACATGTTGTTATTACTCAGTTCCTTTTAAGAGAAGGAAACTAAGGGAATGCATTATGCTAGAGTGAAAGCCAAATGTTTTAAAAGCTGTCGCTATGTGATTGACATTGAAATTCACTTCTTTGCATAGCCCGCAGTAAAACAAAAGAAACACAAATGACTTCCTGTATGACAAAAGTATATTAAAACTGAAACCACACATATGAATTCAAAATCTTCTCGGGCTTCTAACCAGGTAAAAACTTGGCTTGACACCAACGTTTCGAAGAAGTGCATCTTCCTTGTCTTCAGGGTGAACTGATGGAAGTGAACCAAGTTTTTACCTGGTTAGAAGCCCAAGAAGATTTTGAATTAATACGTCACCAGGAAAGCTTCAGTTCTTATTTCACACATATGAAATTGCACATTGGACTATTTAAAAAATTTTACCTGAGAATTATTTTCTAACACTGTCAGAACTATCTCTATGTCAGACTGAAAATTTATATGTATATACACATAAAAAATAACTTGCAGAGAACTCATTTAAATTGTTTTTTAATATACAATGTTTTTTTTACTTTTTTGCACATAGTCACTAATCAAATCTAGATGTCAGATCATGTATACCATTCAGCTGCTCTCGCTCTCCCAAGCGTGACATTCTGCTAACCCAACGACTGACCCATACACATCTGTGAATGTATGAAATGGGCTCCTGCTCTGCAGAAAGACATTTAATCATAGCTCTTTGCTTTGTATGTGTTTCATGCCAGTTTAAAACTAAACTGCATCACAGTCTCTTTTGGAAAGCAATGAAGCATCATGATGTTGTAAAGGAAGGATTGAAGAAGATATGTTTGCCCAAGTTTCGTTAATTTCCAATAAAAGGCTACTGAGACATAAAATGACATGTTTTAGTACTCCCTGATGGAAGAGTCACCAGGCAGGATCTCTTTCTTCTTCCAGATGTATGCATTTTTTCATGTTACTAGCTGTTGTGCCTGATGCATGTTTTAATAGCTCTGGATTTTCCTGCATGTTGTGCTGTCCCACCAAAAATGCCATGCTATAGCCAATTTATCTTCCTGTTTCATTCTTATGTTTCTGAAGTGTTCCTTTGTTATGGTTGATACGTTTATTTTTGTCTTTCCTATGTATATCTTGTTACAGTCCTTGCATTCAATATGGCTCGCATATTCTAATCTGTTAACTGGTGCAATTTCATCTTTTAGCTTAAAGTTTCTTAGGTTTGAAATGCTGTTCTTTGGTGCCAGGATAATGTTATGTTCTTTGAATATTTTTTGAACTTCTTAAATGCTGTAGGGTTTAATGTGAATTCTTTTATAGTCTTAATTTCTTCTTTAATTGTGGAGAGGGTGCTAGTTCCTTTGATTTGCTTATTTATTTTGGTCTTATTTACTTTTATCTGGGCTAGTTGACCACTAAAACCATACATTTCTACATTCTCTATTATTGTTTTTAACTCTTTGTTGCATTCTGGTTTGCTCATCACTAAGGAGATTGCTTCAAAAGCTTAATATTGCATCTATTTCATGATAAACATCAGTAGAAATGGTTTTATTATACATATCCTTACAGGTACAAGTATTTATTTATTATTAATATTTTATGGAATTTAAAAATCAGCTTGTGTCCAGCTTTTGTTTCATCAGGAATACAATAAAAACACAAAATTACAAATTTCATATTTCAATCAACAGAAGGTAAAAAAAAAAAGAACAGTTTTTCACATCCCTAATTATAATAAAATACATGTGTTGCTTATTTATACAGATGATGTAGTTTCTTGAGAAAAGCTTTTATTCCATCATACAAATGTGAATAAAAGGTTAATTCTAGACACCAAAGAATATAATAGTTTGTATATATTTTCTAATTTTACAAGCTTACATGAAAGCAAAAAGAAGAGGAGTTGAAATCTGCTGATAATGTAGGCAACATTGCCTATGAAACATGTTCAGGTAACTAGTTACAATGTTACAGATTGAGTTGGGATTATTTTTTTAGTGAAAGGAGATTAAAAATAAAAATACCTCAGCTTTCTCTCCCATATGTCTGAAAATTTATTTATAAATTAGAATTATTCACTAATAACATTTAATTCATTGCACACCAATGAAATTGTTTTTTCTTTCTTTAATGTTGGAGGCATCCAATACAAGGCAAAAATGAAACTTTCCTTGTGCAATACTGTCTTTGTGGTCTTGCACAATACATGTCCATCATCAGTGCCTGGCCGTTACCATTTAAAATTTAATTTGTTCCCAATGAATTTGGGCCCTATGGGGGAGAAAGCTGAGATGCAGATATATGGTAACGCTGCTTATAAATATGGAAAATGACATATTTTCTTACTTGACACAAGCAGATTCCTGGAGGCCATGTTCTATCATGCCCGGATGTAGTGACAGAAGTGAGAGGATAGCAGCACATAGTGGCTGTACTGGAGATCGATAAAACACTAAGCGTCTTTCCAGAAGTAGCAACTTAAAAAGTATAAGTGCCTTGTGCCTGAACTGCAACACCAGATCCCTCACAGACAGACCTGTGGAACAAAGTTATAACATCTATTGAATGAAACCTGTTGCCAGTAACACCCACGCAACATTACAGCTATAGTTTTCATGCTATATCAGTTGGCTCTTGTATGCTGGTCAACAAATGTTTTTGCGTCACCTTTTCATTTTTCATGTGTTCATGTGTCAGCCTTTATACATTTCAATTATAATAATGGAACAATAGAAATAAAATATACAGTTTTTGCTATTTTTACCATTCTGATATAAACTCATCTCATAGTTTTACTGTGTATTATTTTTGTCAGCATGGTTCCACAAAGCTTTATACTATGAAATGTTTAATATTACGCTCACTTATGTCATATCCCCTTGCATGATCCCTCCCTCCTCTTATAACAAATTTATCCATTCTACAACAAAAGTTAAAATGGTGGACTATCACAATAAAGACATTCAACAGTTCGCAAATATAAAGAATGAGATGTAAAACTTTGAATAAAGAAAACGAATCTGCACCTAACAGTCACGAAAATATCCTGAGTACTGAACTAATTAACAGTTAACTAACATAAATTCTCAGACACTGCTATTGTTGTCGGCGTTTGAAACAAACTACACAAATTATTAGCGAGCACAGCTGTATGTTATCATTGTTGGGTATACTGGTAGGGGAGTTCAAATCTCTCTGGTTGAAATATTTTTCGTTACTTTGTGATCATTCAGGAAACATATTATATGTACCCCTAAGAAGTCTTCGTGTATTCCCGAGGGTATGCGTACCCCACGTTGAATATGCTTGCATAACAATACCTTATCTATACACTGTGTACATGGTATGTGTAGACAAAGTAAAAATGGTGCTGTTCCTCCATAACAGGATGTCTAGTTACTTTACTCTTAATTGAGTACAAAGGCTATTCAATAAAGAATGATGATAATTTTTTTTGTCAACATACCATTACTTATCCTCAATTTTGATGGTCCTTCTCAAAATAGTCTCCCTTGAATGATACACCATACCAGTCTGCAAAGATATCTGGTCTCTGCAGCCTTCACTACTACTTATGATGATAGCCCATGAAAGTGTTTCTTCAGATTAGAGAATAGAAAAATGTCATACGCCACTAAATCTGGACTGTTCAACGTTACATACATTTGATAATATGGTAAATAATGTCTGCAGTCAAAGGAAAACGAACATCAACAGTATTCACAATGATATTTACAGCAGTGAAAATAAAAACAATGAAGTGATAAAATACAGCCATGTGAAATAATGTAGGTGACAGCAAGCCATGCAACAGGTGAGAAAGAAAGCATTGTGAAGCTGCAATTGATCATTGAGATTCTTACTAAAGACTTGAAGGCAGCAAGAGAAGAATTAAAACGCATAAAAGATGAAAATAAATTCTTAGAAGAGAAAATTACAAACATAATAATCTGTATCAATAAGTCAAAAGTTGGCAAAATCCTAGACCAATGCCAAAATTTCACAAGAGGATGTTCGGAACGTGGAATTTGAAACCAGTAACATTTTTTCATATCTTGCCGAAGAAAACAGGGTCCAGGAATTCCAAGGTGAGGTCATGCAACAGGCTCATCAGACAAAGAAATCAACAAGCTGTCAAGTAAAAATGTAAAGCATCGGAAGGTGAAAATCCTAGCAGACAGCCACGGCAAAGATGTAAGCAGTATATTAACATAATCACGTCCAGTTCTCTCTCCGTTGGAAGAAGTTGTGAGAACATGCAAAGAAGAAAGTGTGAACCTAACCTCTATGTGATCATTATAGGTGGTACAAATGATATTGCAAGAAACAACAGTATCAAAGAGATATGAAATTTGTTAAAGGATTTTGTAAATCTCAACCATACAAATGTAATAGTGTCATATATACCTCATAGATACGATTTAGACAAAAACTTGTGTGTAAATAAAGAAGTGCAAAAACGTAATAAAACCATAAAGATTGTAAGTGTGTTAAAAATGTGACTATGGTATATACAAGTGACATTAATTGGGACTCACATGGTTTACATCTAAACAGTAGAGATAAGGAAAAGTTGGCAGACAAACTAATAAACAAAAAGAGTGCAATCCAGGTTATTCCACTGGGTTTTGAACTCAGGAAAGATTCAGTGAACAGCCACATATCAATATTACCAAGTAAGGTACCTAAAACAATAACAATGGTGTATCAGACTCAGTTTTTTTTAGGTTAAATACATTCAAAGAAAACACTAGAAAGCAGTATGGAGTTGACATGGTTAGGTTAGGTTCCCCCAAATCAAAATCCAATTCAGATACTCAAATAGTTTATATCAATATTCAAGGTATCCAAAACAAATGTTCATTTATTAACTTGTCTATTCGAGCAGTGATGTCAAAGTAATGAAATAACATTCAGCAAGCTAGATGACCATAAATTAGTAGGTAGCTATAATAGACAGAAACTTAAACTTGGAGGTGTGGCTATATATGTAAAATGTAAATCAAGCACATTGTATTACACTTGAGTTTGTCCTTTCTGTAAGGAACTTGACTTCCAAGCAACAGCGTAATTGTTCAAGAAAGTAAATTAATAATAGTAGCATTATACAGATCACCAAAGGGTAACCCAGGAATCTTTCTTGAAAAACTTGAGAAAGTATTAAATTTTCTTGTACGTTCCAGATGGAATCACTTCAATATGGTCGTGGGGGAGATTTAAAGTCAGATTTTGATATAACTACATAAAAATCCACTGTAAAGGTATTTGAAAAGCTACTCAGGCAGTTCAATTTCAAATGCACAAACAACACACCCACAAGGGTCTCTGCCTGTTTAGATAATATATTTACAAACATTAATTAAACTGATGTGATAGTGACACAGCATCTTTCCTTTCTCACATCACATACGGTTTTGCTCGAGATAAAATTTACACTAAGTAAACATTTTCCCAGCGATTCAAAAGAACTGTGATCTCAAGACCAATAACAGAAAACAAGATATTGAAATTTAAAAGTGCTCTAGGTAACACTTGCTGTGTAAGTCTCACCTCTCTAACTTTCTATCAACAGAGCAAATTTTTGAAAGATTTTTACTTTTTTAACTTGTATACTAGTAAGAAAATATGTTAACATCAACTGTAATTGAAGGAATTACAAAAAAGAAAACATAGTTGGTATACTGAAAAATTAGCCAAAATGAAAGGAAAAATGTTAATATATCCAGATATATTTAGGAAAGAAAGGAACTAGGAAAGCTTACCTAAAAGCTTACCTAAAAACAAGAAACAAATATAAAAATGCAGTCAATGACGCCAAAAGACTTAATAACATTAAGAGTATGGAATCCAATAATAATAAATGTAAGAGAACTTGGGGTTTGATCAATACCATTGCTAGAGATCACAAAAAAAAAATGTATAGATATTATTCCAGAAGATTTTAACAATGCTTTGTAATTCGGCAGAGGAAATTAGAACCAACAATAAAAAGCCTAAGGAACACACATCAGATCTAATACTATCACAAGGTGAAACAAGGAGATTTAGTTTTCTCAGAGATAAATCTAGACCTTGTATTACAAACTGTTAACAGCTTGAAGTCATCACACAGCATCAACATTTATGAACTACTTTAAAATGTCATAGATTGTTTTGTAATTCCAGTTATAAAATTGTAAATACTCATTACATCTTAGTAATACTCTTGTTTAAAACACATTATTGCTACTTTCTATTGAGAAGATTGCATTTAAACACTTTTGTAATTTTGTGATGTTATCTATTGCTGTACAGCTCAATGACAAAATTATTTTTATTCTTTTCTTCTTCTTCTTCTTCTTCTTCTTCTTCTTCTTCTTCTTCTTATTATTATTATTATTATTATTATTATTATTATTATAGTGAGGAATGCACTTCACATTGATTTTTGCAAGACATTTGCATTATTGTCCAGTTATTGATGTGTGTGCAGGTGCAACATGTTGATAAACCATTCCATAAATATAAATGAGATAACCATAACTTTCCCAACACGAGCAATCACTTTTAATTTTTGGTGGTTTTGATGGAGATTTCCACTTTGCTCTCAGGATTAAAATGATGTAACAAAGTTTACCTTTGAAAGGAACTCTGGATCAACTCTTACATCATCTAGTCTCAAACCCACTGTGCACAAATAGATATGTGTAAATTTTCTGTCTCCAATATCCAAGTGGCAGCTAATGAAATTTTCAATATTTCAGAAAGTGTTCTTAAAGTTATTCTGTAACAACAGCAGCAGCAGCAGCAGTGTTGGAGTAAATGGAGCACCAGGTCCACCATCCTTTGAAATTGATTATCTCTCTTCATTAAGTAATTTAAACCATATGGTATGAGGAAGAACAGATTCTCCATAGGCCTCAGCTGAAGATTTGTTGAGACTAAAGCAGAATTTCAAAGCTGCATATTGCTCATTGCATGTCACCCGAACTTTTGTGATAGACTATACTGAACAAGTCTCATAGGTGGGCACTAGGACTGCCAAAGATGAAACCAGTACTCGTGTTTGTTACACATTAACGGCTGGTGTCACCAACAATAATAATATTACTTAACTCGGGTTAAAGTTGTTAAATCTGCATTTTGTGAAAATATGTTTTATCAACCAAAGTAATGATTGCAGAGGCCTGAAAACCCGGTTAAAGCCTTATCGACAATTTTCTGCCGTTTTATGAATCCAAATTGTAGTTAGTGAAGCAAAAAAGAAACATGGCGCCACAACGAATAATATATGTAGTTATGGGAAATTATGATAATGTATAAAAGTGTGGTGCAAGAGAAATAGAAGGCAATTGGTATAGTTCAGATAATGGAGCAATTAGTACTTCAATGTACATTATGATGTGGTCCCATGTTGCACACCATGATCTTAGATGCTTCCCTAGCTGAATGACTAGCTTTCTGCATTCTAACCCAAAAGTTCTGGGTTTGCATACTGGGTGCCGCAGTTGGATTAGTGTTTTTCTCTCCTTCTACAGAGTCAACAAGCATATATGTAGAAGCCCTTCAAGCTGGAAATGATTAAAAGTCATTGTTAAAATAACAAACTATAGTCAATGAATTGTTTTTTAACGTACCTGATATGACTAAGAGCTATGGAACAAGAAAGCAGTATCCTATTTTAGAACAGAAGGAATTGGAATTTCTATCCAAAATGTAAACAGTTAAATACTAGAATTTGCATTATTAATTTGAGATTTGTGCAAAGCACAATCTCTTGCATCAGCACTCATTACACTTGGGCGCAATGAAATCTTTTGTAAGCTAATTTTGCATTGGAGGCAAGAAAAAGTACCACATGAAAATACCGGTTTATCAATTCTAAAAGAGTGCACTTTTCTGCAGCAGACATCCTTTTTTCTCCTGTGGGCATTCTCTTCACTGATAAGTTAAACACAAAAATTAGGTACTTCACACTTTAATACTGTGCATCAATGGTTTTATCTTCAAAAGGAGCCGGAAGAAGGAAAAACTGGAAATGGCGGATGGTGGTTCTTGCTTGTTACGTATAAGAAATTGCTAATTCATATAGTATATGTTTACAAAGTCAATGATTATATTAACAGGGTTTACAACCTCTTGGTGAAATGTGCTTCATAAGTTCCCTTGATAGACACTAACATTAGCGATTATATAAGCTAGGATAGCAGGAAAGTTATCCTTGGTGAAACCAGCCCTAAGCTACAGAGTATCACAACATTAAATTCTAGCATAATCATTCTCATATGCACAGTTAAAGTTCTGCATGCCTAATTTGATTACTTACCCACATACAACTGAGGTGCACTAGCATGAAGGAACTCTGTTTCATTGAGACAGGAATTCAGATGGTGATAGGTGTCATGTAGCAGTTTAACCTTGCTGAAATCACCTTCATCAAAATATGCATGCGTGATCAGTGCCATTTTCACTTGAATGTGTCCGTAGAGAGGTAAAGTGCTAAGAACACAAACTGATTTTTGGACTGTCCCTCGCGTAATATCTGCTGTCCTGTTCTTTAGTTTCTGAAAAAGATAAATAATAAAACTCTTCAAAAGAAAAAGTGGCATCCAAAAGCAACAAAACAGATGCAAAGTTTCAAACAAAAGAGTGGCTTATGAAATACACTGTATGTTCATGCACAGCTTATTTTCATTCTGGTAGTTCAAACACTTCTAGTACTTATTTATTTTGTTGCATTACATTCACAACTCCAGTGCTCAGTAACAGCTGAACGGCAGCTGTAATTTATCTGCTGAAGAAATTCTGAAGCATAAATTTCCCATAGCATCAGTTCCTTGTGAGGCGGATTGTCGTCTAGGTGAATAAGCGCATAACGTATATTTTTAATTGATTAAATTATTTACGTTAATTACTAAGTAAGATATAATGTATTTATTGTATATTGGATGTTCAGAGAGATTATTCCTAGAAAGCATTTCTAACTTCATCCCGAGAGTTCTCAAGCGACGAATTCAGTTGTTTACGTTATTTCTTTGTATATTGCAAGATGGGAAAGACACTATTATGTGGTCACGTCTCCGAAAGAGAAAAGGGAGGTGACATATAAACAGGGGCACCACGAGGAAATTTAGGTAAAGAATCACGTGAAAGACGCATTGACCAATTAGAATTAATCACGTCACGGCAGAAGCACACCCCAAGCTAATTTCGGCGACAAAAATGGGCCAATGAGATTACAACTTGGGAGTTTTGCGCGTGGGCAGAATTTACTATAAATGTAGAGTATTCACCCTAATTTTCAGGCAGTTGGAATGTAACTACACGCGGAACCTGTGACGCTCAAAACAAGAATCCGCGCAAATATAGTACAGTTATTATTGTGATTCACGCAGTTGAAATGTAATGTCCCGCCGGAAACAAGGAAACCACAGTAGAAAGTTGAAGTGTCTACAATTATTCTGCACGTAACAGTTGCACTCGTCGCCGCGTAAATTCTAGTTAGCTTTGTACGCGTTACGCCCTTGTTCGAGGGAAATTATCGGAACACAATCGCGCCAGGAACTTTCTCGGGAAAGCTTGTGAAGGGAAATAAACCTTTGACTGAACGAAAAGTGCCGACGCTTATTTTGAGTTAATTTCCCGTACCATTCCTTGAGATCATCATTGTTCAAAACCTGAGCTAGACATAAATAGGTCTCAATTGCTCGTCGCTGAGTCCACCAATAGCCGAGGAGCGTCGAGACTCGACTTCAGCACTGCAACGCCGGAGGACCAGTCGTCGCTGCGCAGCCCAGCACCAAAAGGTACGTCTCCCAGACCTTCACTAGTTCCCGCCTCACTTGCTTGACTCCCAAGACCCAATATAATTAACACATGCATTAGAAATCCACAGGATAAAAGCTGCAATGGTGGCAAGTGAGCTCCATATTAAGCTACCAGTTTATACAGGGTGGTAGAAGACCTATGATCACCCTTTTAAACTATGAAAGCACATACTGTTTTCAGCATTTTTCCTTTTTAAACTTTTCCATAAGTTTTTCATTCTTGAGATAATTACTATTTTATTTTCATAATATTGCAATACAGCAAATTCAACAAGTTCACTTTACATTCAACAGATTAACTTTTAAAATAAATGTTAATTCAATGCAAACAAATGTAATACCACCTATGACTTTAACATGATCTAAAATTCATATAGAATACAGAATTGAAGAGGCATTTATAATATTGTGCAAATGATTAATAGGAACACTTATTTCTCTTCTCCTTCTGCTTACCCTCCTCATAAAGGTGACCATCCCCCACGACTTACAAGCTAATGAGTGGAGTCAGAGGCCTGTTGAGGAGCATCAGATACAATATTCAGGGTAGAGGATTCAGTCCCATGCCTAGAATGAAAGCAAGGAAGTAGATGATATGGAATCAAGAAAAGGTGACAAAGGAGTAGGGGAAACAAGAGGACCTGGAGAAAATCTGTCCAGACGTTATTTTCATAATTATTTCTAAAGGTAAATAAAAGCTTGAGAAACCTAGGTTACATGATTATGCTTTCTTTCTTTGCAAATTATAAAGCTCTGTGAAAACCTGCTTAAAGCAAGACAAGACAATGTTCTGAAAACAATCCTATGAGATATGTACTCACAATCCTCTTCTTCTTCTGCAACATTTTTGGCCAACTCATTCAACACTAACTTATATGAAAGATCCTTCAAATATAACTATCTAAAATTATACAAGGCTTTATCACCATAAATAAGTAACATAACAATTAAGCAATTTAAGACTGATTTACACAAAGTCCTACTCTCAGAGCAGTTCTATACAGTTGAAACATTTAATAACTATTGTACTGATATGACAAAGCTATAGGGGTGGTAGCAGCCTCATGTGCTTCTCTGTTTTCTGTTACCCATTCAAGAAGTAACCACTCTTCAACCTAGAGCAAAATCAGAAGTTACCCAGGTGTAATTGTATCTCATACAAACCTGTGAATCATATGTACATATATTGCTTTTTATATTTTTATTGACAAAACCTGAATTCTTACAGTGAATAAATCATATATAATTATTATTTTAATATTAGATATAACTCCTCTATCTAGAACTCTTTGACAGATAAAAGCAAATGTCCTATAATATGGCACATGTCTACTTGGACATTTTTTTTCGACAAACTCTTGCTCAGTTGCCTCATTACAATGTGTTTCAGCACAAATGAGCAGCACTTTAAGAAATTCAGCATTAGCAAAGTCAGCCATTTTGTACCTGATAATCTACAGTTTCCAAAGCAAGCCATAAGTGCACTAAACAAACTATTAAGGCCACAAAAATATATCTTATCTTTTCATTCGGCAAAACTAAAACTTAATTCTCCTTCAGAATTGAAAAAAATTGAATTCATCAGCAGACTAAGCAGTGAAAAAAAAAGGGCCAGCATCCTCGGCAAAAAAAAATCTCTACCAGAATTACCTCTAAGTGAAACTGTTCCAACATTCCGAAAAATAACATGTGATAGTGTTGCACACCATCTACACAGGATCAACTACATGATGTCCCAATCAAAACTGACAACATTCAATTTTGGGACAAGTCAAACAGACAACTAACTGTATTGGGAGGCTAATGTTCAACAGGCTGAGATTTTACATTAAATAAATGACTACTAAGGTGCATTTCTTTCTATCTTACAGTGCTGCCATATTGTGGATAACGATGTAGACTCAACTGAGACAAATTTTGACAGAATAATGCTTTAATTCAAAAGGTATTTAAACATGCAAAAACATTTAACTTTTGTAAAATCTTTATTTAAAACAGAGATTCATATTTACTTATTTTCACTGTTTTCTGAAAAATTATTTTAAAAACAGATATGTATGCAATTAAAGATAAATACTAAGTAAGTATATGCAAATTTTAATCTTGTGGTAGATGATGTAAACTAATGTATCCAACAAACATACATCTGTTATCAAAAGATGAAAATAAATACAGTACAATTTGGTTGCCATGCATTAAAATAACAATAACACTTCTAAGCATAGCTTCTTCTGTATAACATATAGTGAACGAATTCACTTATTAATGATAACTTGATCAGCTTTCTTATGCTTAAAACTATTTCAGGGACTTTATTTGAATGAATCACAATGAATATGAACAAGACAACCTGTTCATATGTGCGAGTTGGTGTGACTCACTAGTTTAAAAAGCTAACATCTGTGATACGATGAAGCTATTTGTTGCTACCATTCATTAGTTTATTTTAATATTTACTTTATAACTTTCTCTACTGTTTACCTTAGTAAGTAAAGGAAGATTTACCAGAAAT
Organism: Hymenopus coronatus; assembly: GCA_030762935.1. NCBI lineage: Eukaryota > Metazoa > Arthropoda > Insecta > Mantodea > Hymenopodidae > Hymenopus > Hymenopus coronatus. The sequence continues at coordinate 2,633,201 of CM060885.1, read as the reverse complement.
AATGTTTTGAGGCACCCTAAACACTCACACCAAAAAGAAAGAAAAGAACAGAGAGAAAGAAAGAAAAGAAACAAATATTTTTAGCAAACAATCTGTGCATTTGTGGGTGTGCATGCATGTGTGCACACAGTATAGTACAAAAACAAAAAGCTAGTTAAATACTAAAATTGTGAGCAGCAATTTCCAAAAAGTTGTGACATGAAGATTTTACAAGAAAATTCCCCAATATCCGAACCCCCAACCTGCATTATTTTTGTACAACTGGCAAGCCATAAGAGATATACAAAATCTTACTACACAGAAAATGTAGAACTTGTTAAAGCACACAATTTATAAAAAAATAATTTCTTTTGTGGTATTAACCATTTCTGAGACATTATTTGTCACTAATTGAACTTACAATTTTCAAACATTTTATACTTTTCCCACCTGAAATTGCTATTTTTTCCTTCTCTATTTTTCATGTTCATTCAGAAGAAAAGAATATCAAAGCTATCACATTGCAACCGTCTTTGGAAATATGTGACAAATTTTAGCTTATCTTCTTTTACTATAACAACAATTTTAAATGAGCAATGAAGGTCTATCTGAATTCACAAGAAGTACCTAGATACAACATTAAGTTATGTGAGAATAATTTTACAGAAACTATCAAAAAAAAAAAAAAAAAGCAGTTTTATTGCTGCTATAACACATCTGCAGCATGATTGAATTCATATTTGAAGTACTAAGAAAGATGTGAGGATAAGAAATAAAAACACAAGCTGTTTAATATGTAATCCTCAAAAATGTAGTACCAGTGGAATTTTATAACTTTCACACAATTCATTTTACACTTGTTACAATGAAAACAAAAAAGTGTGTTATTTTATAAAATTGTTCACAGAGATTCTGAGAGGGTCCAGACTTCCATGGCTACATCTATGGGTTTTGTTATTCACTGTAAAAATAATGTTAGTAATATTGCCAAGTCTCCTTATTGTCTCTGCTAACTTTCTCCATGGCTTCATTACTACTATAGCTGCAGAATGATAAACAAAGTGCAAAACTGTCACAGACCAGAAAAATCTTACGTGTTGCATCCACAACTTTCTCTACCTATTTTGCAACAAACTATTCTTACAAAAGCTTACTTTTCTGTTTACTTCACATCTTTCAAGAGTTGCTTGCTATGCAATACATTGTCATACCATTCTAGGAGCTTGACCAACAGAAAGAAAAAATGAATAAACATTTTTAATTTGAGAAATGTATAACCATGTTAAACTTGAAACCAATAGCTAGGAACAGCTCAGAATTGGTAAACTATATGCACGCGCACACACACACACATTGTATACTATTTATGACAAATTTTATGTTTGAATGAAATCTACAGTTCTTATGAAGTAAGATCATGGTTTAACAGTTATGCAACAGACATCCAGAATAAACAGGATTTCAAAGACTATTCCCAAAAAATTCAAGATATACATATCCTCTAGCCCAGCGGTTCCCAACCGGTGTGCCCCGGCACCCTAGGGTGCTGTGTGATTGGCTAAGGGGTGCCGCGAGATATTGAGATAAACAAAAAAAAAAATACCTTCTACTGAAGCCTTAAATCTTGTAAGGTCTTGAAATAAAATAAGTCAAATCAATTACTCTCATGCACGGTAGATGGTGATAGTGGTCGATTCATTTCAATAATTCAGTTATACTAGTATCCCACAGATGGCATTACAGCTATACCCTGCCGAACATTCCCGAGACTACTCGCTTCCTCACGAACATTCCCGAAACTTCGACAGATGAATATATAAAAGTGTACGCCGCTTGGCGCTTTCAGTTGTCTTCCTGGCGTTGATTCACAGTGTTTAGCTATGGACAAGTTCATTGTTAAACGTAAACGCCAGGGCAGTGAAAGTGAACAGTCGGCTCCTACTGCTTGCTTTAAGAAGCCAAATCTTACAGTTTCTCCCGGACCGTCGAATTCACCACATAAAGAAGACAAACGAAAGAAAAGAACATACCAGGACAGTTACTTAGCGTATGGATTTAAGTGGAATAACAGCGAGGGAAACCCTATCCCTGTGTGTTTAGTTTGTGGCGAAACACTTAGCAACGAGGCCATGGTACCTAGCAAACTGAAGCGGCATCTTACAACAAAGCATCCTAGTGTCTCACAGAAAAGTGTAATGTATTTTTCACATATATTAGAAGGGGAGAAGAAAACAGCTGTGCGAATTGTAAAGAGAATGACCATAGGTGATACTGCTCTTGAAGCCTCATTTAAAGTAGCAGAACTGATAGCTAACAAAAAAGAAACCTCATACTCTTGGAGAGGAAATTATTGGCCCTGCATGTCAAGTTATAGTTTCAACAATACTTGGCGAAGGAGCAGCTAGTCTTTATTAGCACAGCCTCTGATGTACAACTCCATTCCAAACAGACACATCCTTATTAGCACAGCCTCAGATGTACAACTCCAATGCAAACAGACATATCTTTATGAGCACATCCTCTGATGTACAACTCCAATGCAAGCAGAGATATCTTTATGAGCACAGCCTCTGATGTACAACTCCATTCCAAACAGACACATCCTTATTAGCACAGCCTCAGATGTACAATTCCAATGCAAACAGACATATCTTTATGAGCACAGCCTCTGATGTACAACTCCAATGCAAGCAGACATATCTTTATGAGCACAGCCTCTGACGTACAACTCCAATGCAAACAGACATATCCTTATGAGCACAGCCTCCGATGTACAACTCCAATCCAACAAACAGACATATCTTTATTAGCACAGCCTCTGATGTACAACTCCATTCCAAACAGACACATCCTTATTAGCACAGCCTCTGATGTACAACTCCATTCCAAACAGACATATCTTTAGTAGCACAGCCTCTGATGTACAACTCCATTCCAAACAGACACATCCTTATTAGCACAGCCTCTGATGTACAATTCCAATGCAAGCAGACATATCTTTATGAGCACAGCCTCTGACGTACAACTCCAATGCAAACAGACATATCCTTATGAGCACAGCCTCCGATGTACAACTCCAATCCAAACAGACATATCTTTATGAGCACAGCCTCTGACGTACAACTCCAATCCAAACAGACATATCCTTATGAGCACAGCCTCTGATGTACAATTCCAATGCAAACAGACATATCCTTATGAGCACAGCCTCTGATGTACAATTCCAATGCACACAGACATATCTTAATGAGCACAGCCTTTGATGTACAACTCCAATGCAAACAGACATAGCTTTATGAGCATAGCCTCTGATGTACAACTCCAATGCAAACAGACACATCTTCATGAGCACAGCCTCTGATGTAGAACTCCAGGCTCAGCTGACTTCTGAAGGCAATCAATTGATATTTTCACAATTTTTTTACTACCTACTTAAGGCCCCTCAGTGTAACAGAAACAAATGTATATGCAAAGTAAATGAAGATCTGAGCTTAAAGACAGTTAAGGACCTAAGAGTAGAATTCACAAGTGGAAAATTTTACACAATAACATTTACAGGTTATTTGGTCTAATTTCGCTTATGGGTGTTATTTATAAACCTACATTATATGTGTATTGTTCTACAGATGACATGCTACCAACTTCATTGTTTTAGGGAAGCATGTCAAATAACAGATTTACTTCCATTTTGTGGTTCCTTCATTTCACCTACACAGAAAATAGAAATGTTAATATGCATTGTTTGTTTAATGTACATTTATGATGTAATTGTGTTACAGCAATGGTTGCATTCTTATGGAATTGCAATATGACCAATGAGTTTAAGCAACTTAAAATAAATTGGAAAAAAACAAATGCAAATGATACACCATACAAAATCAGGCTGGTTTTGAGATTATATTATTCCAAAATTTAAAGAAAATCATCTGCCTAGTGAAAAGGTCACTGTTGATGAAAGCTTGATGGTTTGGAAGGGTCCTTAGATTGGAAGCAACACATTAAAACAAAGAGGGCCAGATTTGGCATAAAGATATCTTTACAATAGCTGGTCAAGGGACTGAGACAAAGATTTTGGGGCGCTCTGGTTCCATAGTAATGCACCTCATGCAACCTATACTTAATCAGGGTAGGACTGTATATTTACATAATTGGTAAAGCTCCCCTAAATTATACATGGCTTTGTACAAAAGGAAAACAAATGCAATTGGAACAGTACCTTCAAATTGTATTGGTTTGCCAAAGGCACTAAGGAGAGATGCATCATCTGCCATCTTTCACCTTCGTTGCCTGACAAGACAGGAGGATGGTTACAGCATTATCTAATTGCAGCTCTAAGATTTTGATGATTGGCAGTGGCACAATAGAAACCCACCATTTTCAGGAATACAATATGCATATGGGTGTTGTGGATCTCATAAATCAGGTATTCCAAGCATGTACCTCTTTACAAAAAACAGTTAAATGGTATTAAAAAGTATTTTTGCGCCAGGTGGATATAACCATATAATTGCTTGGTAATTTGGAGAGCAATACAATGACCTACCTCAACTTGCTCACAACCAACACAAGCACTATAACATTCAGATGTCTCTTCATACTGAGGTTAAGAAATCCACGTCAGACTTGAGGGAAAACACTTTCTTAAAACTATAAACCACAGAAAAAAAGCTGTGCCCATTTAAGAAGTAACTGCTGTGTTGCAAAAATGGAGTTTGCAACACAACTAATATGACTTATCGTGAATGTGGAGATGTGCCCTTGTGTGTGTATGCTTGTTTTGAGGGGTACCATTCAAGAAGAAACTTTTAAACGTAAGCCTTGATCTCTTATAGAATTTATTTCAACTTGTTATAAAAGAGAAAAATTACAATAGGTTTAAATAACCACTAAATGAATGTATGTACAGCACATCTATTGACAGCCATATAACTTCTTCTGCATATGATGTCCATATCCCCAAAAAGGTTGACATTTTACTGACTTTTCATTTTTGACTTTTCACAGACACACACATGCAAAGACCTTTGTCTAAAAATGCTTCTTTTGGATTCGGAGACCCCAAAATACGTATTTCCAGAAAATCTTGATATCAAATTTTTGGATGGAATGCAATATTTTCTCTACCTATTGGGTATATGTTAAAATGCATTTGCAGTGAAATCTTTGTATCAATGTTTTGGGTGGAATGCATTGCTTTCTCAATCTACCTTGTATAGAAAGGAAACATGAAGGAATGTTTTATATACCAAACATAGCAAAGAGTTGGCAGTGACATATTGTTAGGTCACGCACCAGTTCTTGACGAGATTAGCTGCAAGTCACTTACTCAACTTTACTGTGTATTCTCGAAAAGTAATCATAAGGAAGCAGGGCTGACTGGCCTGTTTATCAAGGATAGGCTTGCTCACTGTATCTTCGCTAAACATCATTTGTCTAGAAGGAGTGAGCAGCCTTCAATTATTTATCTTTACTTTTACTCTTACATAAACTGGTACACTACAAAAAGTTTGTAGAACTTAACCCCTGGTGTTCTTTCACAATGTTTATAAGTCTCTGTGTTGCCACTAAAACTAAATATAAGATGCTAAAAACAATAAATTTAAGTAAATTGTGTGCTCCTTTTTTATTTAAAAGCAAACCTTTCCATTTATCTTTTATTTTGAATGCAATATAAAAATAAAATAAATGTTTTCTTGTGATGGGCCAAAACAATCAAAACTAACTACTTAACACATTCAAGGATACCCAATAATGGAACTAGCATGTTAAAATAAATAAATAATATAATAAAGAACAAACAAAAAAATGTAAATGCATATTGAATCGAAAACCATCAGCATCGAAACATGCCATCACACCAATTGATTTAGTTGGGTCCTCCCCATCTATTACCATCGTTTCTCCTGAATACAGAACATACATTTTAACTGGACTTGATCATGCAATCTTTGGTTTCATTAATTAGCTACTCCTTATATTGCATGGCCATAAATCCACATGTTAAGGTTTGTATCATGAAGTTATCTGTTGGTAAAAAGGTCATTTAACAATCATGCACAGGATGCCATATTGCTGAAGGGGTTAAAGGTTAAAGTAGTCCCTGTTTAGGGTACCTTAGGAACTTATTTATATACGTTTAGGATATTTGACACTATGACTCCATAGAGGCAATAAAAGTATACTCAGCTCTAAGCCTAACAAATTATCTAAAATAAAGAGAATCTTAGATGGATCACAAAGACAAATTCCAGATTCCTATGTACTACACTAGCAACATAATACATATGCGACAAATGTTGTTATTAAAAATTATCCTGAGATCATTTCCAGTTTTGACAGATAATATTTTTACTCTGTCTACGTTCTGATGATGATGATGATGATAATAATAATAATAATGCTTTCTTTTGAGTCTAGAGAAGGCCATAATAACTATTAAGTGATGTCATTAACAAATGAAATAAATAATAGAGGTTCAAGTTAGAACCATGTATTCCAGAAAAAAACTGTATTATGTTCTATAATTGTATTTAGCAATTTCTAGTCTTGACTTTAGATAAGATGCCATAGAAAATCATAGGCTTAGAAAAACCATATAACACTGAAGGAATATGTATTTATAATACATTGTAATCACTTTAGAAAACTGGGGTTACCCTAGTTTTACTTCCACTAAAAATCTGCAAGAACAGTTTATATAGACGAACATGACTGCAAATGTATTGTTGAAAAGATTGTGTGTGACAACTCTAATAATACTGGTGTACACTAAATGTATTGTATGTGCCCAAGCTCACGTGGCTGGATGGAACGCGAATAAGTTTACGTTACGAAGAAATGACACTATGCAGGTGAAGGAAGGCAGCCAGGGAACCAGTAGCATATCACAGTTTTCAATGAAGACAAAGAAATATGCAGAGCAACTAAATGTCAAAACTCTTCAAATGCTGCTACTTGTCTAATCGAAGTATGCTACATCATTTTAAGGTAGTGATGGGTGAAATTTCAACCATTATCAGTCACAATATGCTTTTATGGGGAGTTACTAGCTATATTAAAATACAGATATATCATTTCAAAGACCTTTGATGTCTGAAAGTTGCCTTATTTTTTAACTCCATGGCACGACAGCTCACGGGGAACCTTGGCCTACCGCCCGGCCGCTGCATCCCCCATCTCGGTCCACTACAGACGTCATGGATGGGGTGCAGTATTGAAGGGTGAGACGTGATCAGCGCCTCGAGTCCCCCCGGCCGGTTAATGCGGTCCTCACGACCTGGAGCCCCCCCAGGGACCTTACGAGGCTGAGTGCACCCCGGGCCAGGTCTCCCAGCGGGGGAAAAATCCCCACGCCGGTACTGGGGATCAAACCCAGATCTCCCGCTTGGCAAGCAGCAACGCTACCACTGCGCTAAGGAGACGACCAGTTGCCTTATTTACATCAAATATAAATATCTTTGCTATTTAAATGCCACTTAGTAGAGGTATTTAAGTCATTTTTCAATACTTGATTTTTTACAACATATCTGAACATTCAAATCTAAATTTAATCCACAAAATACATACTATAAATTTGAACCTTTTATTGAATCTTCCCAAAGCTATTCTTAATAAAACTATAATTTTTTTATTAGAACATTAATTCATTTTTAAAATAAAAAATAAAATAAGTGTGAAATAATAAACAATTTTGAAATTTTGCTTTTATAGTGGACATAGTGTATAGAGAAGGTATTTATTGTATTCCATCCAAAAATTTGATACCAAGATTTCACTGGAAATACACGTTTTAGGGTTCTTTGAATCCAAGAAAAGCATTTTTAGAAGATCTGCATGCTTGTAAGTGCCTGTGGACAGCATAACTCAAAAAATGAAATGTTGCTTAAATAGTGAACTTGGTATTTAAATTCAGTATCTTCCAAGGATGCAACACAAAGATTTTCAAGAAAATACCACCACGGAACATTTTTCAAAAATTTTGATTTTCTCAAAAATTACTTACGATTTTGATTAAAATACAATATGCTTAATATATTTTTATGACAAACAAAATGTATAGATATCTTGAATTTTCTGGGAATATCCTTTTAAGATCTCTTCATTCTGGACGATTTTTGTAAAACTTTTGTAAAACTAGTAAACCGTAAGAGATAGACAAAATCTTACTGCACCAAAGCTGTAGATTTCGTTAAAATACACCATTTATGTTATATACACTTTTGGTGTAGAATTAACCTTTTCTGAGATACTTAGTGTTATTGGTTTTAGTTTAAGTCTACTAAAACTTTTCTCAAACAGGAAGTCATCTGTGTATATTTTCATCTCTCTTTTGTTCACTCCTAGCAAGCAAAGGGAACTGAATTTCAATTGTTTCACATTGCAAATGGTTTTTAAAGGATCTTACTATTGCTTTTACCTAGTGTAAAGAAAAATGACTTATAAAAAAGTAAGCAATAACATCAATTCTGCTAATGTTTAACTCATGTAGATAAAAAAATAATCTTTTGTAAGAAATGTTTGTTATTAGAGAAAATCATGTGAATGGAACTCGTCAGATTTTCTCTTCCTATGAAAACAAGATGTGGAAAATCCAATGCTTGAATCTTTTCTATATGCTTTGATGATACTGCCAAAAAGTTTACTCATTTTACTCAAGAACTGAACCAGAAGATGCATTGAAAAATGTATGTTTTTTACATCTAAGAAAACCAAATTCAGCAGAAATGCCCTTTCATACCCGATGCGAGTAGAAAACCTGAAGCCTACAGAGATGTAATTGTGGAAATCATAAATTTCACCCATCATCCACATTAAGGGTAATAATTTTATACTCATGTACATTTTAATATGCTCGGAAGCGACAGCATCGCCAGTGGACGGTGTAATTACAGGCATCACATACGTCTTTGATTCCTCCCCCTCACCCCACAAACACACAGAGCTTGGTCACCAATTTCAGAAGAGTGTATATTATAGACTTTAAACAAGAGTGTGTTCTCCATAAGGAGTTAATTAAAGTGATATGTGCATAAACATGACTATATATCATGTAAATATGCGCAGAATGTGGGTGAAAACACAGAAATGAAAAGCAATAATACTGGGAAACAAAACATAAGTAATATTTAAAGCAAAGCTTTTGTAAACTAGGTACACACAATATCCATGTTTGCAAAAGCATTAAGGATATGTTAAATTCAATTACCTACAAAATATCACAAATTAAAATATAAAGGATTATCAGCTTGAGGTGGAGATATGTATCCTTGATAAGCTTTGTAAAAACACACCTTATTAAGATACTGAAGATAAGTAAGTTTATTAGGCTTTTCTTTTTCTGAAGTATTCTCTTCTCTCTCTCTCACTCTCACACACACACACAGAGCAGCTGGCATTCAGCGAATACTCTCTCCTAAAGTTAATATTTCATTTCGCACACACCAGAATTAATAGCGCTGTCGCGCAGAATTACAATTGCAAATTCTTTGTCAAAACGTCAATCGTATGAACAACGTTGAATCCGCATTCTCTCTATCTAGATTTATAACTTATAGTCATGAGCAATATTAATAGCGAATGGATTAAATTGTGAAATTATATCAAATGACTCACCTCTACAGGGATCTGTCGAAAGCAGGATATTCCATAAACCGTCTGCTTTGGATCAGATAAGCTGGGCAAGTGAAAAAACACCGTGTCCTCGTCAAAATTATGGGAGCCATCCGGTAGTGCCAGTGTTGGCAGGTACTTCCATCCTCCAGGACAGGCATGAGGGTCTCCTTCTAACAGTGGTGGGAATGAGTACTCCACCTAAAACAATTTTATTGCCGTGTACTTCCAAACCTTTCTTTAAAACCAGATAACCTCAACTGTCATATTTCTGAATTTTTCTCCTACCTGACATCCTTTTTTGTGATGAAAACCCACAACAATTACATGTAGAATAGGCCCGATGGTTTTAACAATCTTTTCCTGATTTGCCATAATTAACACATGAATTTTGCCTCACATTTTAGTTTTGACGTATGACATTAACGAAGAACGCTCTACTAACGTGACACATTGATTGGCTACGATATAGTTCTTTCCATACCTACAGATGGCTCAGCAATCAGCATGAGAGTCATGAGAATGAAAGCCGCATGAGTAAAGCAATAAGATTCGGGGTTTTCGAGATATTTTGTTTCTGCTGTTTAGAAGCAGAGTACTAATAAATAAGACAAAGAGATTCAGCTTTTCAACTTTCGTACAATGTTATTTATTTTCCCATTATTAAACACCAGAAAATATAGACATGTATGAGAAAACAAGGTTATTAGAAATCATTTAGAAATCAAATCAGTCTATTTCCATGAAAAACAGTTACATTTTGATTATATTTGTATAATTAGTACAGTTCTAAACTTTAACCCTAAGGTCATGTGTTCAAACTAAACCAAGATCGATTTTTAAGTGTGCTCAAAAGGGACAGCCTCATGTCATATTTACTAGCATGCAAAAACACTTCTGTGAGACGGAATTCTAGCACACCGGCGGCGACAATAGATTCGCACCTTTAGCAGCGTTAACACACACACACACACACCTCATAGCGTTTCAGTGAGGCCAGTGATTCCCACATGAGAGCACTTTTTCGCAATTTTAACAGGAGGTATTTGTCTGATATTAAACAACAATCGTGTTCGAATACGTTTTTTTTTTTTTTTTTATACTGAGAACCATGGAACTCCATGGACTCCAAGCTCATTTGAGCATCATTTCATCAATTTCATTCATCGTCCGATATGACCCACTGGGTTAGAAGATGTTAAATCTTTTAAAAATAAAAATAGTAATAATGATGATGTGGGTGATAATAATGATAATAATAATAATAATAATAATAATAATAATAATAATAATAATAATAATGCACGTCTCAAGGTTAAAAGATAGTATAAGTTAAATGAGCGAATTAGAACTTTGGCGCTCAGTTGTGCTAGTTCTACTGGTTCAACGTCATCTTGTAAATTGTACATCACTCAAGTAGTAAAATATATACACTGATATTTAAGATTATTGTATGACATTTATTTCTGATATGTACTTTATCTCTCCTCTTTATAGTTTTAGTATTTCAAAAAAGCGTTTTTATATGCACAAAAAGATATCAAATAAGAACATATAAAATTATAAAGATTTGAATTTGTTAGGGCATCGTCTTTGTTTGTTGTTGACAAAATGACATTCAGATGGGTGGAATGTTTTAAAACAGAAAAGAATGATTGCCTTACTGTTTAGCGCTATTTCATTGTATTGCATTAACCTTGCATGTTTTTGTTTCCCCTCGCCCTTTTCTATTTAATGTCATCCTTACGATTCCTTTCATTCGTTTCTTTTTACTTTCTCCACACGTACCATGTACATAGTGTGTAGAGGAAGTATTGTATTCCACCCAAAACTTCGATACCGAAATATCACCGGAAATACATGTTTTAGGATCCCCTGAATCCAAAAAGGAGCGTTTTCAGAAAAAGGTCCGTGTGTGTTGTGTGTGTGTGTGTGGACAGCATAGCTCAAAACCGAAAAGACCGTTAAATACCAAACTTGATATTTAGGTTTGGTATCTTCCAAGGATGCGACCGAAGATTTTCGAGAAAATCCCCCCACCCCCAACTACCCATGGAAACATTTTCGAAATTTTTGATTTTCCAAAAACTGGCACTATTATATTTGATCTGGTTAAAATAATAGTTATTGCTAGAACTAATACAATTTCAACATCGAAAATTAAGAGGGTACATTTTAATTAAATTCCCCTATATTAAAATATTTACATCCTAAATAAAAGGTAAATCTTAAATGTTCTGATAATAGCCTCTGAAGACCTCTTTATTCTGGATGAATTTTGCCGAATATTGCTTAACTGCTAAATCATAAGAGATAGACAAAAACTTACTATACAGAAAATGTAGATCTCGTTAGCTCTTGTGGAGCTAACCGTTTCCGGGATATCCCTTGTTATTGACTTCAATTGTGATATACTTATAATTTTCTCAGACAGTAAGTGTCCGTTCTTTTTTTTTTTTTTTTTTGTTTGTTTGTTTGTTTGTTCTACTCCTGGCCAAGAAAAGAGCGATTTGCAATGACAATCGCATAACGACAGCTTTTAAAACATTTGCCTATTACTTTAGCATAGCGCATTTCTTTGGTTCCTTTCTACTTATAAGGAACTAAGTAATAAGAACATTCTGCTAATGATTATCTCGATTGGCATTGTGTACAAAGAATAATAATCTTATGTAAGAAGTTTGTAGAACAGCTAGAGAAAGTCATGTGAGTGTAACACATCAGATTTTTTACTTTCTCTATATGTATCTACTATGTACATAGTGTATAATGCACCCAAAATTCGATACCTAGATTTCACTGAAAATACATGTTTGGGTACCTCTTATTCCAAAAAAAAAAAAAAAAATTTGGAAAAAGGTCCATGTGTGTGTGTGTGTGTGTGTGTGTGTGTGTGTGTGTGTATGTGTGTGTGTGTGTGTGGACAGCATAGCCTAAAAACGAAAAGTCCATTAAATACCAAACTTGGTATTTAAGTTCAGTATCTTCCAAAGATGCAACACAAATATTTTCAAGAAAGTCCCCCCACCCCCAAGTACCCTGTACATGGAAACATTTTCCAAAATTTTGATTCTCTCAAAAATGGCATCCTTGGAAGATACTAAACTTAAATACCAAATACCGACTTTTCTGGTTTAAATTATCGTGTTCACAGACACACTGACATGCACACACGCGGACTTTTTCTGCTTTTGTTTGTTTGTTTGTTTTTTTTTTTTTTATTCAAGGAAGCCTTGAACTGTTTGTTTACCTCTTCCACAAGATTGGAACCAGCTGTGGTCCAGTGGCAATTCGTGGTCAATAACTTAGGTACACCGCTCCTTTTATCATCGTTTTTCTTAGTCTATAAAATATAGTCATCCCTCGTTATACGCCATCTCATTTTACGCGTTTTCGCTTAAAGCGATTTAAAAATGCTGATTTTAACATGTACAAATTACATAAATAGATACATCTGTTTAAAACTTTTTTTTTTTTTTTTTTTCATGTTTACCTTGAAATAGCTGATATTATTTTCACATTCATTTTACGCGTTTTTTGTGTTACGTGATAGTTCATGAGAACCAATTACTTGCGTAATGCGAGGGACACCTGTATACGTAACTTGTTTATTTTAGCAGTGGTACTTGCCAGTTTACTGGGATGCTAGCTCCAACCGACGAGATCTCTTCAGAAATGGTTTCATAAGAGCTTGCGTGAAATTTTCATAAACATCCTTACGAAGCGTACTGAGTAAGTGTTTTTCTATGGACATCGTTGACAGAGAGGATAATCTTTCTTGGCCCATTGTAGACCTGCAGTGAGATTTCACTCCATTTAAAGAGGAAAATGACCGTTCAACAGAAGCTGCAGTTGCTGGTACAGTTAGAATTAGACAAGCTAATTTGTAAGCTTCAGGCATAGCCCACACCAGATCTCTTTCGTTCATAATTTTCACTATTTCACCAATTGACTTTCCTTCAAAATCTTTATTTCCAGAAGAGTACAGAACAATAAGCTCATTCTTCAGACGTATCGAATCAAAATTTGAGCCCTAGGTGTCCAACAATTTTGAGCAATGGTGATCACAAAAGGACGTTTTGTAATGTTTTAATTTTGAGGAATTAAGGAGAGCAAAGAAATGAAAACTTTTGTAGTCGGAAAAGCTATTTTGTAACCATCTAAACTTTCATTGAACATCCTCCTGAACACAACTTCGGTAACTTCGCTTGGTTCATTGTTCTTGCTTTTCTTTTGTGTATGCTCATTTATCACTTCAGTAGAAATGCTTCGCCAAATATTTTGGAACCCTTCTCTTCTTCGCTCTTCTAAAGTGTTTTTAGTCTGGATTACTTTTAAATAGCAATATGCAATATCCATAGACTTGCCTTGTAACATTGAAGAGAATGTCGGTATGATTAGCTATTGCCGAAAATGTTTTGAGGAGAAAGACAGCATTCAATCGAGTCAAAAAAATAAAGAAAACCTTATGCTTTAACTAATGCCATGTTCCCAATCAACATTGTTTTCTGGTTCTGTCAGGACTTCAGAGAATAGAATCAGGTTATTTCGTTGCTCTTGTGCAGTGTTGACAAGGCATGAATTGAAGTTTCAGCGTGTTGGAGCCGCTTTTGGTAACTTTTTATTCATAAAAGCATGCAAAGTTTCCGTTCTTTTAGTGGAATGAAAAAATAAATTAGGTAGCCCTGATAGAGTTTGAAAAATTCTGCACTTATCAATACACATCGCTGCCTGTTGTAGAACCAAATTCAGAATATGACAGTAACGGTGAACAAAAAATGCCCTTGTGGAAATGTCACTTTTACTTTAGATTGCAGACCACCTAATCGACCAGACAATACGGGCGCACCATATGGTTGAGCGACAAATTTCTTACAAATATTAAATTCGTTAACTGTTGTAAGTACATGGTTATAAATTGCCTCCGCAGATCTGTCTGCACTGACGTCTGTAAAGCCCATGAACCTTTCTTGAACTTCCCCCAATTTGTCCACATAGCGTAAAATGGTAGAGAGTTGGGATTTGTTCACTATATCAAAGCACTCGTCTAGAAGAATAGTCACAAAATTAGCGGATGCAAGCTCTTTTGTTACACAGTTAACCAAAACACACCTAACAGCTTCGATGAAACCATTCTTAATGGATAACGAAGTTCCCGGAAACCTGTAGCATTTTTTAAATGACCATTTAAACATTGATCATACGTACTGAGTAAATCCAATGTTTCTACGTAATTACCTCTTTTAAAGGAACTTTGTGACTCATCGTGTCCTCTAAAAGCTAATTCCTGATTTCCTAAGTGACAAACAACATTAATGAGTCTATTCAATACCTCTCTGTTCTTTTTTACCATTTCATTATCCTTTGAAATTTGTGATGATTTCTGAGCATTTAGCTGTAGTCTATTCTCCTGTTGCCAAAATTACAGAGAGTGAATGCACAAAATATGTGACTTTTTTGTTTTGTTTTTTCATGCTTACTTAATGAACCAGTTAGAGAAACTGTATTGTCGAATCCTCCTTGAGACCATGTGTCGTTACTAAAAAGAAGACATGGCCAACAATAGAGTTTGTTTAATTTGGGGCAACCAGTTAATCATTTGTACCTAGAATAATTGCTAATGAGAAATGTCTGTTATACTCTCGTTTTCTATCTCGACATTTTGCAATCAGACCTGGTAGTTTGGAGTGGGCCCGCTGTTGTTTTTTATTTTAAGTTTTTCAGAAAATTCAAAACTCCGAAATCCAGTCTTTAACACATATTCTACTACACATGTACAAGAACCACTAGCTTCAGTAACACTTACATCGGCCATTTTTACAAAAACTTACAAGCAAAACAACATTAATACGGACTAAAAACGATTGTCAATCGTAAAATTTAGCGCTGCATTCCAACAGCTAACGGCTGGCAACTAAGCTTCCTTCTCCCTCGCCTCTCTAGTGGAGAATTGGGAATGCATGGCTATCGCTTCAACTTGCGATGGAGTAGATGCGCGCGCACACCACTGCTGGCCTTGCCTAGAACGGAGAATGCTGGGAGCATGGTTATCGTTTTAACTTGCGGTGAGACAAATGTGCGTGCACAATTTAATCGCACAAAACTTGCGATTATTTCGTATTCAGTTATAGTGACATACAAAAATTCTGATTATTTTGCATGTTTATTGAGAGTCGTTTTGAACCCTCTCAAGTTTAGTACACCGGCAGTGTATGCGGTGTATAGGAGAATTCGTCACTGTTGTGGTCATTTCCACTGACGTCACGCATTATGATAAGGCGCTGTATTATACAAGCAGAACAATCCGTCATTTTGAATCACATAATCAAGGCGACAGCTTGAATACGAGATGATTTTCGGCAAGAAAATAGTGTGTATGCACGTTTAAGGCATACATACCTTTTGCAATTCATCTATATAAAATATGTTTAATATACAAAAGAATGACAAAAACTACTTTTTCTGTTATACAAAAGCTGTAATATGGACTAAGTAAAGCACTCTTTCATACGATCAGGCCAAAGCGCCATTTTGAATCACAAACCCCATGGTGCTTACCGGACGGGACATCTCTCATGAGGATATGTTTTGATTCTTTAATGCTTTAATTTGTGCAAACTGCAATAGGCATGGGCTCTATAAGTTTTATCGTTTTCCTGCTGACAGTGAAAGAAGAAAGAAATGACTGATAAATTCTAGGCATAAATACTAGACACAGACAACAATAACCTTAATAATGTAATTACAGACAAAAGATTAATTTTCTGGAGAAAAATATCCGTATTATGTTACTTAGTAGTCATTGGAGCGTAACTGCTTTACAATAGCATTTAAAAAGTATAATAAATGATGCTTAATTGGCTTAAGTACCTTTTGAAGCCAAACTAATAGAAGTCATAAAAATAGTTTGGTTGGTAAGGCCTTTGGCTACAATGTACTACATCCTGAGTGTGAATCTCTTTTCCTGCATATTTTTTCTTCTCCCAATTTTCTTTCATTTCCAACATCAAATCAATAAGGTTTACATTTATAAATTATCAAACTTTTATAGACTTAGTACTAATATGTTAGATCTAGCATAATATATTAAAATTTAAACACATGTTTTCACAGGTACATTTTGAAGAAAGCCAATTTGAGGTTCACCATGTAGGTGGGAAAAGGAAACTCAAGCCTAATGCTGTACCAACAATTTTTAATGGTCTAATCTACCAGCTAGAATTACTATCCAAATTACAAAATAGATGTAAGTAGGCCTGCAGATTAACTATTTGAGCCTTTATTATCATAGACATTTTAAAGAGTTTGTTTAAACTAATGGATTTAAATCACAGGAATTTATTCTGCCTTACTAATTTAATAACATTTATGATATGGTTATTTCATTAATTTGGCACAGTAGGTCTTAAAATGAAGTCTATATGAAACAAGCTCTAACTATAAGTAGTCATATTACATTCGAGGTATGTAAACTCATAACAATTTTACAGTTAGAATTATTAAGAACTGCACTCTTTTTAATATAAATTAGCTTTTGAAAGATGATAAAACTGATTAAAATCTAAGATTAATTCCAATATTATTTTTATTTTTAATTTGGCATATTATGTATTTAAGCATTAGATATCTATGTGTAAAAATCTTAATCCTTTTATAAATAACTTCCCAATGCTTATATAAAATATACAAATAGGAATTTAAAGTAAGAACTGAATAGGATACTGAATAAATAGGAATTTATTTATATAAAATCAGTATTATAGATTATGGATACAATATACATTTTGTACATTCAAATATTTAGTGTTGAATTCATATAATAATGCCATATATAAGTTAATCATATTTATAGAGTAAAGTGAAAATATTTTGAGATGACATTAATTGATATTTTCTTATAGGTGCAAAATCCATGCACTGAAATACTCTTGGCAACTTCTGAAGAGACAGTGTTTGTGGCAGTTAACAGTCAGGAGAAAATTCCTCAGATTACCTTGATGGTAATAGAGTTAAACTTTTGGAAAATAAAAATCAGAGACTGGAAGACCAAGTAGCAAAAACAAATGACAGATTAACTAACTTCCTAACTTCTGAACAAATTAGTAGGCTAAGGCATAGCACAACCCAAAGTTGGTCAGAAGATGGGATCATAAAAGGGCTCAAATTAAGATTTATTTTGGGCAAGGAAGATTATAGCTTTTTTTTCCAGAAATCTGGTTATCTGGCACCATCTTACAGCATCCTGAATAAGCATATCAGAGGTTTCAAAGTGGAATATGATTTTTTTTTTTTAATTTCATATTTTCTTTGATGAAAACAAAAGTAGATGCTGTCAGATTTTGAAAGGGACTGTGATCTCATGATTGACGGGAGTATTGAATACAACAATTCTGGTGAAACATTTATTGGAGGTGTTACTTTGGGAGCTATTTGTGTAACAGTAGTTATTCTTAGAGGTGTGACTTTAAAGTGGCAGCTCATATTACAGGACCCAGCACAACAGGAACTGAACTGTTGATTTGGCAACAGAAATAGAGTTGCATGGGAGGTATGACAAGCAGCAATGGTGCATTGGCAATTTCTGTTACACACTCAGAAGTTTTCAACAAAACAACATGGACATGTATGTTTTAGCTGATGTTCCTCATCTGGTCAGCTATTCAGAACTGTGACATTGTTACTCCACAGCATATTGTAGATAAGAAAGAATTGCCTTCCACAATAGTTTCTTCTAAATATATTTTAGAACTCTGAGATTTAGAGTTAGTTAAGGAAAGTGGTCTAAGATCTCTCCATCATCTTTCAAAAAGCTCCATAAGCCCATCTCACCATCAAAACAGGAATGTTAGACTTGCTTTGAGATATTTATCTTTGAAAACTGACATTGCCTTGGAAACAGCTGTAAGTTTAAAACTTTTGTCTCCAGCAGCACCTATCATAGCATGTTTCATTTGATTTTTGAATGAATGGTTTTCTTTGCTACTGCCTAGAATCATCATGAAATCAATTACAAAGAAAAACTTTGAAAGAAAAGTACAGTTCCTCAAAGGTTTTGTAGATATTATCCAAGAAACGCAGGTAGGGTCTGCTGCCTGGAAACTAATAAGTACAGGCTCAATTATGAGCAATTATCTTTTATGCAGTTAGCAAAAGTATTACTCAACAAGAATTACAGATATGTAATGGGATTCAGATTTACTCAAAATGCTTTAGAGCATATGTTTGCTCAGATATGAAAGAGAGCAGGATCAAATCCTTCAGCTGTAGCAGCAAAAAGGACATTGAAGCTAATTTCAATATCACAATTTATGACCCGTTGTGAGAAAACTGTTCTGATAGTGACAAGCCACTGTTACATTTCTCTGATATGAAAAGCATCCAAGATAGAAGAGTAGCTGCCAAGTATGAGCAACACAATGACCCCAGGGGAATTAAATATTCTTCACCATAATAACAGCCTCTATGTGAATGCAGTGTTAAAAAAATGGGTATGTGAAACTTGTATTGCTTTTTTGGAAAGTAATGGAGAGGGTATTCCAAAAGAATATCCGAAGCTTATTGAATTCTCAGATTTTGGGGGTTTAAAGTACATTTCTAGGGCTGCATATGAATATTGTAACATCTACAGCGTAGCTCATTGTAAAATACAAAGAGGACCTGTGTCATTAGCAATGAGTCTGCAGAATATAATAAATAGTGATTGCAGCTTGCTACCTTGCTGAGATGTGCTTCATTATACCAAAGTGTGTGCTTTAGGACCTCACAACTTTTTGGAAACAAAAACAAAATTGCCATTAGTGCACGGTAATAGAACACAAAAAAATAATAAACAAAGAAAAACGTATACTTTCTTATATGCAATTTTGAATAATGGCAAAAGGAAGCATTTAAAAATAATTTATTTTTAGAAAAGTTAAAACTAGATTCTATCAAGAACTTCATGTTCATTTGCTTCTCTTATATCCCTTGTTCATCACTCATAATTAATTATTGCAAACATAGTGTTTTAATTAGATCTACTGAAGTTTTAGCTGAATTCCCAATTGGACACTGATTAATATTAATATACTAAGGTAAAATCTATTGCACTATCAAATGTTTTTCAATTATCATTCACATATTTATAAATTGTGCTTGTTTATGTTTAAAAACTCCTTGTTTTTGATGTCATGTTTCACAATTATTACTGAAAGCATATGCACCAGTGCAAACCATTGTTGCTGAGAAGTAGACATAACTTATAAAAAAAAAAGTAAAATAAATGCCTTACTACACTTGTATTTTTTACATTACATAATGTTTTTCCTCTAAGTCTACATTTACTGCTAAATGTGAGTATCAAAATAATAAGGAAATAGAGACTGTTTTGCAGATGTATCTATGAGCTTGGACCTGCTGATTTTAATAAGGCAGTAATTAAGCTAGGATATTGTTCACTCTTAGAATAATTCAATGTATTTCTTTAGCATTAAACAATTTTTTTTCCATGTATGCAGATTAATAGGTTAAAATTTTAAATTATTGTGCTATAATTCTGAATCCTGAAAATGTAAGTGAAGAATATATTGCACTTAAAAGTATATATATATATATATATATATATATATATATATGTTTGCTGTTCTAGTTAATTAATTATAAATATCCTTATTTTATATTTTTTTATAAAGTATAAATCCTAAAATGAATAAAACAAAACCATACCTCATGATCTGTATATTAATAATAATATATTTATGTTTTTATATTAATAATGTCTAGTATGTCAGCCATTAGACAAATCTTTGCGAACTTTTAGCCTGTTGTAAATCAAGAGCTAACTTAATAAAACTTTCTATTAAGATGATTTAATGATTCTCCTTTGTATGCTTCTCTGTCTGCATTATTTTATTATCAGATAACGGTGTTGGTTACAAACAATTTTCATACTGCAGAGAAAACCTATACTTAGATTATACGTTAAACGATTGTGATTCAAATGAACACTTGAGAGTTTTTTTTTATTTGTTTATTTTTTTTAAAAAATGTGGCACATTCACTATTCAGTATTTTTATATAGATGCACACTCTTGTTAAAACTGGAATCCATAGCAAGTTTTACAATAAATTGTCGCATCTAAAGGATGTTAATATTACAATATTTTCAAAAATAAACTAGTAATTTTGATGTTTATGAGTTCTTAATTAATGCAATTCAAATAATTTGATGTAGTTAATATTTTATTTAGCTGCTGACTCAACCTATTCATTAAATGCTAGATAGTGTTGTTGACACCACCACCACCATCAATTTTCGAAACATTGGCTGTAACAATTTTGATTAAAATGCTATACACTCAATGTATTTTTATGACCAGCAAATGTATGCCTTGAATTTTCTGGTAGTAGCCTCTGAAGACTTTCGTATTACGTTTGTAAAAGTGGTAAACGGCAAGAGATAGACAACAAAAACGGTTCATTTCGTTAAAACACACAACTGCAATTTTTTTCAAACTGGGTGCCATCTTTCTTTTCGGCTCTCTTTTGTTTCCTCCTAGCAAGCTAAGAAAACTGAATTTCAATTGTTTCATATAGCGACCGGCTTTTAAAAGATTTGATTATCGTTTAGGCTAGGCCATTCCCGTATTCCGCTTCCACTTAGTACAAAGCAGCAAATAATAAGACCAATAAAATTCTGCTAATGTTTATCTCGATTATTGCGCGATGTACGAGGGCCATCGTGAAAGTGAGAGATGGTTTAGCATGATAAACAATAATGAAAGATATCAACATAAACTTTATTTACAAAGTTACAGCGGCTTACTCTATTTGTTAGCGCAATCTTCAATCTGTCAAGATATTTATTGTCACCTGGTACCAGTTTTTCAATGCCGATTTTATTCATTTTTTTTTTGAATGCACAAAATGTTCGGTCAATCGAATTTTATAGACAAATACCGCAAGTGTATAGTGATAATGCATTGAACGAGTCTTGAGTGAGGAATTGGCGCATAATTTACGAGTAATCAAGGAAGAAGCAAGGAAGAACCTGACAAAGACCAGACTGGAAGTTCATCAATCGTTATGAAGGATTTGGAAGCAAATGATGAAAGAATTCAGAAAAACTGGAATTTCACTTTGGTCACCATACATGACTTTTTTGGGTGGAAAAGATTTCGCAACCGGTGAAAACCTGAACATCTAGACTGAAATCTTTAGCGATGGAAGAGTATAACTTAGCCATTGAAACATCGGTACCACGTGACAATAAATACCTTGATAGTAATAGCGATTACGTTGCGAAATAGAGTAAGGTAGTGTTACTTTGTAAATAAAGTTTTATGTTTATATCGTTCGTTATTATTTAGTTAAGCCGAAACTTTCGTTACTTTCTGGATAAAAGAATGATAAAAGAATGCGTTTTAGTAAGAGATGTTTCTTTGCGGAACGGCTAGAGAAGATTATGTGAATGCAATTCATCAGATTTTTTTCGCTATGATTTTGTCTATCTCTTACGGTTTCAGAAAGAAGAGGTATTTACAGGCTATACCTACATTTTGTCTAGGAAATATCTTCAATATATGGTATTTTAATCCAAATCGTTACAACCAGTTTTTAGAAAATTCAAATAACGTAATATTTTTCATATAAAGAGCAATTTGGGTGGGGACTATCTTCGTGTCACATCCTTATAGAAAGTTGAGCTACGCCAAGTGTTTTTGGTTCACATAGGTAAATGCGCCCGCGTTCATACTCTCTCTCTCTCTCTCTCTCTCTCTCTCTCTCTGTCTCTCTCTCTCTCTCTCTCTCTCTCTCTCTCACACACACACACACAAATAACGTAATATTTTTCATATAAAGAGCAATTTGGGTGGGGACTATCTTCGTGTCACATCCTTATAGAAAGTTGAGCTACGCCAAGTGTTTTTGGTTCACATAGGTAAATGCGCCCGCGTTCATACTCTCTCTCTCTCTCTCTCTCTCTCTCTCTCTCTCTGTCTCTCTCTCTCTCTCTCACACACACACACACACAAATAACGTAATATTTTTCATATAAAGAGCAATTTGGGTGGGGACTATCTTCGTGTCACATCCTTATAGAAAGTTGAGCTACGCCAAGTGTTTTTGGTTCACATAGGTAAATGCGCCCGCGTTCATACTCTCTCTCTCTCTCTCTCTCTCTCTCTCTCTCTCTCTCTCTCTCTGTCTCTCTGTCTCTCACACACACACACAAATAACGTAATATTTTTCATATAAAGAGCAATTTGGGTGGGGACTATCTTCGTGTCACATCCTTATAGAAAGTTGAGCTACGCCAAGTGTTTTTGGTTCACATAGGTAAATGCGCCCGCGTTCATACTCTCTCTCTCTCTCTCTCTCTCTCTCTCTTTGTCTCTCTCTCTCTCTCTCACTCTCTCTCTCTCACACACACAAATACATATATATATATATATATATATATATATATATATATATATATCACAAATGCCTTTACTGCTATAAAACTTTAAGTCGAATTTAAATGACATGGCAGCAGAATTTATGGTCAATACACTGATCTATATCGAGCGGCGGTTTCGTGTGCACCCAATATTTGGGTGGTTGCGGTTCGATCCCCGTTACCGGTCTCTCTGACCCATGGGTTTTTGCCGGGTAGGTTACTTTCATCCCCTGAATTTCTGTCCTTCCATGTCGTTTCCATCTTTCTTTGCGTTGAAGCGTTTCAGGGTTGGTGATCGGTGCAGCACGGAGTCCCCCAAGTTCGGTTGGTTGCAGGGGCTTCACATCTTACGTGGGGGGGGGTCAGCTTGTCCCTGTACCGTCGCTCCTGGTGTATCCTCTCTCCCCTTGTGAGGTGTAGGTGTAATTATCATCGAGGTTCTTTGTCGAGCCGCCCCCCTTCCGTATCCCAATTCTAATATGATAAACATGTTTCTTTATCCGTTATAAAATGGCACAGTAGAGATCGAAATAGCTGATTTACTGGCAAAGATTCCGCTACCTCTAACTGATATTTCAGCTAAAAATTATGTTGTCTAACTTACGCTAAGAATAAGTTTTGGGAGTATATTAGAACTTATTGAAATGGACAGTCGGTGTTGAGCTCTATAGGGACCACCATCTTCATTCTTTACATACATACATATATATATATATATATATATATATATATATATATATATATATATATAAATATAAATGATTCGCCGAAATGTATGTACGCGCATCACTTCCGAACCACTGCACTTAATTTAACAATTCTTTCTTTGTTGTGTTCATTATTGTCACGATGAGATTTATGAATAAGAAAATGTTTTAAATCGTATGGGAAAGTTTTTAAAGACTCATAATATGAATCAACATACAGTGCCAAGGGAACGCAATCGGTTAATAGCTGTCAGATGACCGTGGTAGCATGGTTATTTGTTGCTAAATGGTAGTAACGTGGCTTATTTTTCCCTCCCTATTCAAAGTTAAGGCAACGCAACAGTTTATAGAAAAAATGACGCAACGCAGCAGTGAAATTCAAATACATTTTTATGTATTAACTGTCCTTTCCTTACTCCTATCGTTTAAAATAAAGAAGCAAGGAAGGTTTCCAGGCGACACACACCTAGAGTAAGTACGTATTTATTTGCCGCAAGATGGCCATAGTACTACTCTATTTTTCTTGCCCATTCAATGTTAAGGTAACGCAACAGTTTATCGAGACAATGACGCAACGCAGCAGTGAAATTGATGTACTAACTGTCCTTTCCTTACTCCTACCGTTTAAAATAAAGAAGCAAAGAAACTTTCCTGGCGACGTAACCTAAAGTAGTACTTATTTTTTGCCGCTAGATGGCCATAGTGCTGCTCTATTTTTCTTCCCCATTCAATGGTAAGGGAATGCACCTGGTTATAAAGTTAATGACGCTAGATAGCAGTGAAAATCAAATATATTTCTTATATATTAATTATCGTTCCCTTGGTCACATCGTTTAACAGAAGAAATAAGTATATTTTTGTTGTAATTCTTTAAAATGAACAAGCTATAAACTATACACCCAATCAATAATCCTTCTTGGAATCTGAAAATGGCGGAGAAATGACGGGACTCGGATAGTAAACCGTTTTAGATTAACTTTCTATTGCAGATGTTGGTTATTTGAGGTTATGTGGTAGATGAACTAGCTAACGCGGTTTCATCAGAACATGAAGATTCCTCCGTCACCATCACACTGCAATTGCGGTGCTCTTATTACATTTGACCAATAATATTTTGGGTTAAATGGGGAATTTAGCACTCAAAGCTACCATCAAATAAAAACTTATCGATTGCCCAACTAGATCTACTTGCCCTTCAGTTATGTAATTATTAGCCTTAACAATGGCTGGTTTGATATAGAAGAAAATAAAGAAAGAGATGGAAAACATTAGGAGAGAAAGAAAGAAAGAAAGATTCGGAAGAAGCATGAATGTTGCTTTGTGACTTTCTCTTTAAAGTAATTCATTGCCTATTTCAGCGTTTACTCGCCACACTATGGAAGAGCTGCAATTACTGTTATTATGCCAACGGTATGCTTGCTTACCGACGCCGTTAACTGCATATGTCATACTTTCTACACTACCTTATGGGTGCGCTTCGTCCTTTTTGCAATACCTACAGTATATGCTACATTGCGCAGATCATTGCGCTTCATTCGTTTTTCAGATGCAAAGCCATTATAGACATTGGCAATGGGAAAACTCCTGTTGAGACTTCTACTGGCCTCATTTCGTTTCCACCAAGTTTTTGTCACTTCACAACGTCATAGGAAGAACTAATATCTAAAGTGTTCCCAAATATTGGTACAAATTACTAAAACTATGCTTGATTGAGCGAACGCGCCATTTTATCAGAAACTAATAAGAATGTAGATGATTTGAACATAAAAATTCAGAGTAAAATTGATGGACAAATGCATTCATTAAAGTCGATTGATTCTATTACCAATCCAAACGAAGTCGTCAATTATCTAATTGAATTCCTAGATTCCTTGGCTTTGACAGAATTACCACCACACAATTTACAGCTCAAGGTTGACTCGGTGACAATTATGCTACGCAAACTAAATCATTCGAAATTGTGCAACGGAACAAGACTTGCTGTTAAAAAAATTATGAAAATTCTGATTTAAGCTACTATAATCATAGAAAAGTCTAAAGGCGAGGATGTGCTTATTCCATGAATACCACTAATGCCAACCGACTTTCCTTTTGAATTTAAGCAATGACAATAAATCTCAAGGTCAATCGTTAGAAGTGTGTGTAATATACTCTGAATTGCCGTGTTTTTCGCAGTTGTACGTTGCGTGCTCGTGAGTCGGCAAACCATCGGTGCTGTTTATTTTCTCTCCGCAAGGAAAATTGTACATTACAAGGCATTACAATAAGGTATTGTCAAATCATTTGATTGTAATTTTATTTCATTGAATGGTTGTACTGTAAACGGAAGATTTTGTCTCAGTTGTTACTTTCTCTACACGTACTATGTGCAAGGTGAATGGGGAAGGTATTGTAATGCACTAAAAATTCAATACCGAGATTTCACCGGAAATACATGTTTTGAGACCCCCTGGATCGAAAAAAAGCATTTTTAAAAAAATGTCCGTGTGTGTGTTTGTGGGCAGCATAGCTCAAAAACGAAGAGATCGTTAAAAACCAAACTTGGTATTTAGATTTGATATCTTCCAAGGATACGACACGAAGATTTTCAAGAAAATCCTCTCACCCCCCAATATGGAACGGCTCTAACGATTTTGATTAAAATATCATGTATTAAAGATATTTACACGACAAATAAAATAAATATCTTGCATTTTTGGGAAAAGACTCTGAAGACTACTTTATTCTGGGTGAATTTTACGGACTTTTACATAACAGCTAAGCAGTAAGAGATGGACAAAAACGTCTCAGACAAAAATTTTAGAGCACGTTAAAACACACAATTTGTGTTATATACATTTTTTCTTGGAGTTGATCGATTTTGAGTTATTCCTTGTTTTTGATTTCAGCTTTAAAAAACGTATATTTTTCTCATACAGGAAGCTGTAAACTCATGTCCACACAAACGAAAAGCAAAGGAACTTCAGTCACATAGAAACCAGCGTTTAACTCTAACTTTAACCTATGGTACTCCCTTATTTCGCTTCTACTTACAAAGAAGCAAGTAATAAGACTATTTCTGCTAATTTTTCCTCGATTACCATGAAGTAAATAGAAGCATAAACTTTTTAACAATAATTTGTTGCGGAGATGTAGAGAAAGTCATGTGAATGGAACACATCAGATTTTTTCATTAGGTACACCGCCCCGGGCACCTAGTATCTGATAAATTTAAATGAGATAGAAAATGCCTATCGCATTTTTTGGCAATATTTTTTTACGCCTTTTCCATTCGATAAACAGTAAGAGATAGTTAAAAACTCGCTACACAAGTGTAGAATTCTTTAAAACACACCATTTAATTACGCACATTTTTGTAATCACCAATTTGTGAGATATCCGTTGTTATTTGTTTGAAGTGGGCAACTTTCGGTTGTTTCTCGCAAAGATCGGCATTTCAAGACCACCACAAAGGGGCCTTCATGGTAGGCCATGACCGTGTTTATTTTCTCTTGCTTTTGTGCAATAAAATAACATATTCTTGGACATAAACAAAGTTATATCATACTGGAATCTTCTACAAATCAAAGAGCATAGGTTAACAGTGTCGAAAGTTAACGTGCCCGGGCCAGAATTAACTCGGGCCACTTGGATTCCTACTGCAACGCAACTACAACAAGGTAATCTAAAATGAATTCTCAAATGACCAACACAAACAAAAGTTATTCTACAATTGCTCAAACTGGACCGACAAAGGATCAGGCTATTGTAATCGAGGCACATGGTGGCATTCCCCTTAAAGAATATTATCTATGTCATTGGTGAAATCACATATTCGTTTTGTTTCTAGAATTTCAAATAACGGAATGTGCATCTACTTAGCAAACAAACTGATAGCTGAATCAATTAGTGCACGGCACTCAACTATCACTGTAAGCAATGTAACATTGGCTCTTGACCAAACAACGTCGGGTTATATGTCTGCCCTGTTATACCCAACTCTGTTCTGGAACAATCCTTGATTAGCTGTGGCATTACATTCTGCTATTAGTCACATTCGTGCTGGACTTGATACTCCAGGCTATTCCCATATATTAAACTTTCGACGCTAGCTGTATGTTTCACCTGACGACTTTCACAATCTACCTAAGAGCTTTTCTGTACACGACGAAGACACTGCATACTGGATCTATGTCTCTTCAATCACACCAAGATATTTTGTGTGTAAGATGGAAGGTCATTTGGCTAGGGAATGCCCTAATAGTGTTAGTGATCTACGCATCACAAGCCTTACAGGCTCTAACTCTACAGATTTTCCTCCACTCTCGGGAAAGGCGGCTTCTAACGAAGATGATTCCCAACCGCCGGCATGGGCGAGTTCTTCATTTAACAGCCGCTCCTAAACAAACGAGCCACGTACTCCATTGGACGGGGCAAGTTCAAACACTGAATATCGCCATCGCGGTGTAACGGTTACCATGCTAACTTCATATAGCCAAGGTCACGGGTTCAAACCCCGCGGAGGACGATGACTTTTTTCGGGCGTAAAAATTCTTAGCATGGCTTCCTTCGGAAGGAAAGTAAAGCCGTTGGTCCCGTGCCAGTTTTCGGCACGTAAAATAACCTCAAGCCTCATAAAAGAGGCCTCTGAGCAAAATTAAGCGGTCTTTCACGCCCAGTATAGAATGGGACGCTGAGAACCACAGCAGTTAAGGAGCTTCGATAAATAAAAAAAAAATAATAATAAAAAATACTCAAACACTAAATGTGATGTATTTGCAACGGTGAGAAGGTGGATGGATCTCCAACTGCTGAGCAACCTCTGGATATTTGTGTTCGCACAAAGCGCCCGTTGTCATTTTCCAGCAGTATAGCGGCCCGCACCTCGGAGAATCACACTCTTTCCGACACCGATGGGCTCTCACAACACGACGATTCATATAATGGGGACCTTCGTAAACGTAAGTCTACTCCTGAAACCAAGAAACTTCTGCTAATTCATCCAAAATGGCTTACTCTCTTCTGTTGACCAAATCCCCCGAATGGATTTATTTTCACTTTCTCACAGCTCTGCAGCTTTTATGAGAACACCATTGGTATCAGTGACATCTCCAAAGTTGCATTAACCTATACTTCGAATCTGCAGAGTATAGCACAGACTCTTCACAAGATTCATCCCCATCTTACTAATACTAGTATAAAAATCTGACGTGTTCCATTCACAGGACTTTCTCTATATCTCTGCAAAAAAATATTATTAAAAAGCCATTACTTCTATTTTTTTCCATGCTGATTGAAACAAAATTAGCAGATATAGTCTTATTACTTGCTTCCTTGAAAGTAGTAGCGAAATGAGGGATTATCATAGGTTAAAGTGATAGTCAAAAGTAGTTACCATGTGACTTTGTTTGTGTGGACAGGAGTTATAAATTCCTGTATGAGAAAAGTTAAGGTTTTCATAGCTGAAATCAAAAACAAGGAATATCTAAAAACAATCAACTCCAGGAAAAAAGTGTATATAACATAAATTGTGTGTTTTAAAGTGCTCCACATTTGTTGTGTGGTAAGTTTTTGTCCATCTCTTACGGTTTAGCAGTTATGAAAAATTCCGTAAAATTCACCCAGAATAAAGTAGTCTTCAGAGGCTATTCCCAGAAAATTTAAGATATGCATTTTATTTGTAAGGTAAATATCTTTAATATTCGAAATTTTAATCAAAATCGTTAGAGCCATTTTTGAGAAAATCAAAATATTCGAAAAAAGTTCCATGTAAAGGGTAGTTTCGGGTGGGGGGATTTTTCTCAAAATCTTCGTGTCGCATCCCTGGAAGATACTAAACTTAAATACCAAGTTTGGTATTTTACCGACTTTTCGTTTTTGAGTTATCGTGTTCACAGACACACGGACACACACACGGACCTTTTTCTGAAAATGCTTTTTTTAGATACAGGGGACTCTAAAAACATATATTTCCGGTAAAATCTCGGTATCGAATTTTTGGGTGGAATACCTTCTCTATTCACTATACATAGTGCGTATAGAGAAAGTAAAAATCGAAAAACCCGCATTGAAAAGAAATTAACGGTGGCGTCCTAATGTACCAAAAACTACAGTGGGCGATGAAAAGTCCTCAAAATGGAATGCAATCTAGCCTTACTACAATGGAATATAAATGGTTTTATACCATCTTGAGTATACAACTTCTTTTGCACTCTCATAATCCTCTTGTAGTATGGAAACCTACTCCATTGCAGATTACATAGCCCCACTTAAACGCTACTCTAGCTACCACAGGAATCTTGCTGAGGCAAAACGCCCTAGTGGTAATGTAGTTACCTATGTTCAAGATATTTTACCACAAAAAGAAATCCCTCTTAACACTTCATTGGAGGCCGTAGCTGTCTCCGTATTTTATAAAATGCAGATTTGCTTTTGCAATATTTACCTCGCAAATAACACCATTGTTGACTTACCACAACTTTCTGAATGATCATACAGCTGCCTATACCCTTCTTATTACTGGGGGATTTTAACAGCCATGGTCCTCTATGGGGCGATGCTAAGCTTGATTATTGTGGAAGACTGCTAGAGACTCTACGTCAATCTTTTAATTTAACGCTCTTGAACTCTCCAAGCCCCACCCATTATGGCCTATATCATGACACCTTCACTTGCGTTGATCTTGCGATATCTTCTCCCAACATAACATCTTTATTCCACTGGTCCATCTATACAACTCCTCAGGGCAGTGACCACTTCCCAATCACTGTCAATTCCACTAATTACACTCATCCTCTGTGAAAACGACCTTCTACTGGGAAACTGGACAAAGCTGACTGGAAACTTTTAAAAAGCTTATTTCAAACTATTGCAAGGGATTTAGCGCAACAAGATGCTTTCTCACAAATGGATATTGACGAAATTGTTGCTAAGTTTTCTGAATCTGTGACTAAGACAACCGAGAGCTCTAATCCTACCACAGGAACAGTAATATATCATTGAACAGTTCCTTGGTGGAATACTAACTGTCAAATGGCTGTTAAGTTGAAGAACAAAGCCTACTAAAATACAAACGCCTTCAAACTCCGATCAAATAATTAGAATTTCAACGTCTACATGCTGCAGCGCGTCGTAAAATCAAACGTAGCAAAAGGGGATCTTGGTTGAAGTTCGAGTCCTCCCTTACCAATGGGACTTCTCAGTCTGAAATGTGTGGAAAAAAACCCCTCCAAGCTATAGGTCATATGCATAAGTAGTATCTGATCTCTCATCTCCGAACTACGTCCTCTGCTGGCGCTATTACCTAAACACAAGCTATCGCTGACACTCTTACTTCTACTTTTTCTGCTATATCCAATGCCTCTAGTACCCTCTTCATGCATGTCTCATCTTCTCCCAGTTCTTCTAAGATGTGTCTTTTCTCTCCTTTTCTGATAATATCCATCCATTTAACAATGTCTTAACAATGAATGAGATGTTAGCTGAGTTACATCACTGCATGAGCAAACGCACTGGACCAGACAATATTCTGCTAAAGCAACTGCCAGAGAGTGGCTTGCAATACTTACTTCACCTCTTCAATCACATCTGGACAGCACAACGCTTTCCCAAGCAGTGGCGTGAATCCATTGTGGTTCCTACACCAAAACCAAATAAGGACACATCGCTTCCTATAACTATCATCCAATGTCACTTATATGTACCATGTATAAACTACTGGAGAAGGTAATCAACAGAAAACTACGTTGGTTCCTGGAATCTAACAATTTCTTCAGTGCCATTAGAGTGGTTTTCGTCAATACAATTCCACTCTCGATACCCTGTCTCTTCTTGAATCTGAAATACACGATGCATTTGCCAACCGCCAACTCATGATTACTAGCCTTGATATCACTAAAGCTTACGATACGGTTTAGCGCCTCCCCATCATCCAGAAACTCCTAGAAGCTAATGTTAAAGGCAACATGCTAGCATCCATTTACAACTTTCTTCTACGTCGACGAATGCGAGTGAGAGCCAATGTCATCTTATCCCGAGCGTTTGTCAAGACAATGGCATACCATAGGGATCGGTGTTAAGCTTTACGCTTTTTCTAGTGGCTATTAGCGATGTTTTTGCGTGTCTTCAGTCTCCAGTGAAAGCGGCCTTATTTGCGGACGATTCTACAAGATTCATAAGGCCACAAGTATTGTAACAACACAAGAACTAATACAATTTACTTTGGACAAGCTTCAACGGTGAAATCATGACACAGGTCTAATGTTTTCTTCCTAGAAGAGACAAAGTATAGTATTCTCGAGTCTAAGAAAAGCTTTTACGACTCCTGCTCTACACATCAATCAACATCCACTGCCACTCGTTGATACTATTCGCATAGTCGGCATGACATTTGATCGTTGACTTGGCTCGCTCACCTAAAAACTGAGCTGATTTCAGTGTTATAGTTCGCACCTATAGAAGCACCATTCTTCCAAGCTCGATTATGGCGCCATAGTTTACAATTCTGCTAGCCATTCTAACCTTAACACACTAGATATTTTTAGTCATCAGCACTGTGGATTTTACTGGGTGCCTTGCATACTAGTCCTGTGGAGATTTATGCAAATAGTGACCAATGAACTTCCTTTTTCTCTTCGGCGCAAGTTCTTAAGTCTGTCCTTTACAGTTAAAACTACCATCCGCCCAAATTCTAAGACAATTTCTCAAATTCCCTTCCATAATAATTCATACTATGGAACGGCCTTCGGGCGGAGAATTACTGCATACCTAGAACAGTTCAATATAAAGATTCTTCCCTTGATTCTGCGTACTCTTAACATAAATGTTATACCATGGAATCAACAGACTCCTATAATCAACACCTCTTTGAATAAGTACGCCAAATCGATACAGACAGACACCAAATACAGTACTATTCGATGAACTACAGGGAACTACCGATGGTTCCAAATTGAATAATAAAAATGAATGTGCAGTGTTTTTTCTTACTTACACCATGTTTTTCAATTTGCCTGACATGCTCTCTTTCTTCTCTTGTGAGCTGTTTGTAATTCAGTGTGCCCTGGACCATGTATCGAAGAGCAGATATCATCCCTGCACTCTCTTCACAGATTCTCTAAGCGTTCTACTAGCTATACACGACATGCACCCCTCCACACTCTGCTACAGGAAATACAAGTACTCTGCGATGATTTGGTAACTTCTGGCAAGCGATTAGTCTTTGCTTGGATACCATCCCACTTTGGTATAGCGGGAAATGAGACGGCTGATTCTGCTGCGAAGGAAGCAACAAATCATCCTCCAACGAACACAGATATCAAGATTTCTCATGATGATTGCCTCTTGCATCTTAGGCGCAGTGTTTTACAGCAAATGAGAACACACTGGACAGCCACATCTAAAAGTTAATTACATAAAATCTTCCCAACACACAGCATTGCTTCCTCTCCTCTGACACTTACCTGAAGAAACCAGGTACTAATCATTGACCACAGCCATTCCAGGAACCAGCTGCTAGATGTACTCTGTGTGATACAGCCTGCCCGAGATACACTGCGCGGTGTTCCTACTGGCCTACTTAGGTGATCCACAGTTCTGGACATAGGTTTTACAATTTCTGAGTATCATTCAATTCTACAATAATGTAACTACTAGACTAATTTATATTAATATTATTTATTTTCTGTAATTGTATTCGATATGACTTTGTGCTAAAGCGACAATAATCAATAAATTAAAAAGAAAGAAAGAAAATACTCTGTTTTGACATTTGTCTATCGCTTCGGTTTCCTGTAACCACCTTGTAGCTATAAATAATATCAACGATTAATATTACCGTGATAATTTGCGTATCTTACGCAATTAAGTTTTTACGATGAAATTTACAGTTGAATGCAAACATTACTCCAACATAATATAACATGTAAAATCAGCAGTTAAGTTTGCACAGCTACATTCTTTCCACTCTCCCATAGATTGACGGTGATACCCATAAGCTCAGTGATCGCACTTTTAGAACGAAAAGAAAAACAGAAAAGTGTGCAACTTTTGGACACTTTTAGAAAATGCGGTTCCAGTGATTAAAAATCGGATGTGTTCCATGTACATGTCTAGCAAACAAACGTTTCTTACAAAAGATTATTCTTTTATCTACGTCATGCTAATCGATATGAGCAGCAGAAAAAATCGTCTTCCTTATAAGTAGAAGGGAAATAAGGGAGTGAGATTGGCTAAAGCTATAGATAAATCTTTTAAAAGCCGATAGCTATATGTAACAATTGAAATTCAGCTTTCTTTGCTTCCTAGGAGTAAACAAAGAAAGGCGAAAAGAAATATGATCTTCAAATTGAGAATATATTTTGTCACTTAAAACTAAAAACTAAAACCAATAATACGGAATATCTTGGAAACGGTTAACTCTACAAAACAAAACGTTTATAACATAAATTATGTGTCTTAATGAGGTTTACAATTTTTGTAGCTAGCTTTTTCTATCTCTTGTATTTATCAGTTATCAAGAAGGTATACAATACAGAGCTCTTCGGAGACTATTCCCAGAAGATTCAAGATATACACTTCGTTTGTCATGACATATATTAAGCAAATGGCATTTTAATTAATATCTTTAGAGCCATTTTTGAGAAAATCAAAATGTTGGACATTTTTTCATGTAAAGGGAAGTTGGGTGTCGAGCGATTTTCTTGAAGATCTTCGTGTCGCATCCTTGAGAGATCCTGAACTTAAATATCAAGTTTGATATTAAACGGACTTTTCGTTTTTGAGCTATGCTGCCCACAGGCACACCCACAGATAGACACACGGACGTTTTCCTAAAAATGTTTATTGTTTGTTTCAGGGACTCCCAAAACATGTATTTCCGGTGAAATCTCGGCATGGAATTTTTGGGCACAATACAATACCTTCTCTATATATTATGTACATAGTATGTGTAGAGAAAGTACTAACACACCGTTTATTGCATATTCACATTGAACATTTAAATTTGATATTTTGAAAAGTAATATTTTTATCATTCTTTTTCTGTACACCATATCGTTAATTCAAAAGATACCTGAGATAAAACCTGGATAATTTTGATAGTTTTACATAATTTGCGTAACTGGAAATCAAGGATAGAATTTGGAAAGCAAATGCCAATTATATAACGGCTTCAAAAGTACTGTACTGGCACACTAGATTTTATAGTAAGTAAACTTCAATAATAGAGATTAAATCAAATACGAATTACTAATGTATTCCATATAGGATATAATCCAACAATACTGAAATACATGGAAACAACACTTATATAGACCAAACGAAACTTCCAAAATTACATTCAAATACAGCATCAGGATATCGAAATACAGAAAGACTCAAGAATACGGAGTAGATGTCCCATCTAAATAATGTGGTGAAGTACCGTTTTGGTTTTTCTTGCCAACTAAATGGTTCTATTAGACATTTTTGAGTTTACTTGTGAGCGGCAAAATCCTTCACTACTCTCAGGGTTCCTTATCTGCAGTCACCATTACAACAAACAAAACGCTGGTCAAGAGGTCAATGTCAATGATTATGGAAAACGATGTGCAGATGTTAATAAAGACAATCACTTTGTGATAAGGAGCATCGGAGGCGGCTTTGTGACCAGAGTGTCTAACCTGTAAGTCTTTAATACCAACGCTTTTCAACTTCACACATACACATGCTATGTGCATAGTGTATAGAGATATTGTATTGCACCCAAGAATTCCATACCGAGATTTGTGTTCCCCCTGAAAAAAAGTCCGTGTATGTGTGGTGTGGTGTGTGTGTGTGTGTGTGGACAGCACAGCTCAAAAGCGAAAAGACCGTTAGATACAAAACTTGATATTTAAGTTTGATATCTTCCAAGGATGCGACACAAAGATTTTCAAGAAAAAAAGATCCCCCCCCAAACTATCCTTTACATGGAAAAAACCCGAAATTTTTGATGTTTTAAAAATGATTAATTTTGATTAAAATCTGTTGTATTTAAGATATATACATGCCAAATAAAATGTATATCTTGAATTTTCAAGGGAATAGCCTCTGAAGACCTCTTTATTCTGGATGACATTTATTGAATTTTGCGTAACTGTAAGCCGTAAGAGATAGACAAAAACTTACCACCCAAAACATGTAGATTACGATAAAACACACATTTTATGTCACTACATTTTTTTTCGTGGAGTTGACCGTTTTCGAGACATTTCAGTTGTAAAACACTTATTTTTTCATACAGGAACATGTCAACTCATGGCCGCGCAAAGAAACGGATTTCAATCGCACAGCAACCACATTTTAAAACGTTTGACTGTCGGTTAAGTCTAGTGTACTCCCTTATTTCCTTTTTACTTACAAGGAACTAATTAATAAGACCGTTTCTGTAAATGTTTTAGCATTGAATAGACACAAAATTAAGCTTATTAACAATAATTTGTTACAGAGATACAGAGAAAGTCATGTGAAATAAGCACAGCCAATTTTTTATAAAGTGACGTACCTTTTACATTCAACGCAGGACATTAATTACATAGTAAGCAAATTTTACGAGAGAAAATAGTGATTTTTTGTTACAAGGGAATAAATCTGATGAGTTTCAACGAGATCTGCAAATCTTGTGTAGTACGTTTATGGTTTACCAGCTATGCACAAACCATCCAGATTGAAGAGGCCTTCAGAGGCCATTGCCAGTAAATTCAAGATGGTATATATTTTAATTGTCATGCAAATACCTTTACTATATGGTATTTTAATCAAAATCGATGTAGGCATTTTTAAGAAAATTACAATTTTCGCAACTTTTTCCTGTAAAGGGTAGTTTGAGGTGGAGGAATTTTCCTCAAAATCTTCGTATCGTATCCTAGGAAGACACTAAATTTAAATACAGAGTTTGGAATATTTAAGAATTTTCGTTTTTGAGTTATGGTGTTCCGGCACACACACACACACACACACACACACACACACACACATACACACACACACACACGGACCTTTTACAAAACAACTGATGTGTTCCATTCATTGCCTTTTCTACATCTCTGTAGTAAGATAATGCACTAAGCCAAAGCGGTAGTCCCATCTTTTATAATCTGGTTCATATGTGGCTGCTGTGTGTTTGCTGTCTGGTTCATATGTGGTTGCTGTGGGTTGCTGTCTGGTTCATATGTGGTTACTGTGTGGTTGCTGTCTGGTTCATATGTGGTTGCTGTGTGGTTGCTGTCTGGTTCATATGTGGTTGCTGTGTGGTTGCTGTCTGGTTCCTATGTGGTTGCTGTGGGTTGCTGTCTGGTTCATATGTGGTTGCTGTGTGGTCGCTTTCTGTTTCATATGAAGTTGCTGTGTGGTTGCTGTCTGGTTCCTATGTGGTTGCTGTCTGGTTAATATGTGGTTGCTGTCTGGTTCATATGTGGTTGCTGTCTGGTTCATATGTGGTTGCCGTCTGTTTCATATTTGGTTGAATCCGTTTCTCTACATTTCCAGGAGGTGACAAACTCCCGTCAGAAAAATAATTTAAAAGTGAAACGAATAACAAGGAATATCTAAAAAATGGTCAACTCCAGAAAAATGTATATGACATAAACTGTGTCCTTTAACCAGATCTGCGGTTTTTGTGTAGTAAGTATTTGTCTATTTCTTAAGGTTTGCCAGTTATGGCAAATTCAGCAAAATTCATTCAGAATTAAGAGCCTTTCAGAAGCCATTCCCAGAAAATTTAAAACATACTTTTTGATAGACATATAAATATCTTCAATATACGGTATTTTAATGAAAAATGCTATAGCCATTTTTGAGAGACTAAAATTTTTCGAAATTTATTTCATGCAAAGGGTAGTTTAGAGTAGAGATTTCCTCAATATCCTCGTGTCGCATCCGTAGAAGATACTGAAATTAAATATCAAGATTAGTATGTTACAACTTTTCGTTTTTGAGTGATTGTGTTCACACACTCACACACACACACACACACACACACACACACACACACACACACACACACACACACTCACACAAAGTCTCTCACAAATACATACACAAACACACACACACTCTCTCACACACTGATACACACACACACACTCACTTACACACCTACACACACAAACACAAACTCTCTCTCAAACATACATACACATAGGCACACACACTCACACATACATACACACACACTCTCTCACACACCCATACACAAACACACACACTCATACACACACACTCACACAAATGCATACACACACACTCTCTCACATACCCATACACACACTCACACACATACATACACACACTCTCTCAAAAACCCATACACACACTCACATTCATACATACACACACACTCTCACACTCTCATACACATACATACACACACTCTCACACACTCATACACACATACACACACACAAACACACACACACTCCCTCACACACATACACACAGGCACACACATACTACATACACAAACACTCTCAAACAGACACATACACATTCACGTACAAACACTCAAACACACACACACACATACACACAGTCTCTCTCACACGCATACACGCATGTACACATAATCACATACACTCTCTCTCTCTCTCTCTCTCTCTCTCACAAAGATACACACACACTCACACAAATTCACATACACTCTCTCTCACACGCATACACACACAAATTCACTCACATACATACACACTCTCTCACACACATACACACACTCTCATACACATTCTCTCATACACATACTCACACACACTCACACACCCATACACATACACGTACACACACTCGATCACATACACACTCACACACATTCATACACATAACACACATACTTACACACACTCTCTCTCACACCCATACACACACAAATACATACACATACACACATACACACACTCTCACACAAACACTCTCTCTCTCACACACATTCATACACATACACGTACACACACACTCACACATACATGCACACTCACACACGTAATGCACATTCACACACGTACATGCACACATACACACACTCACTCTCTCTCAACACATACACACAGACACACACACTCACTCACACACATAAACACAGGCACACACTCTCTCCCCCTCACATACACACAGGAACACACACTCACTCACACATAAACAGTGGCACACACTCTCTCTCACACACATACACACACACTCTCTCTTACTCACTTAAACACAGGCACACACATTCACTCACACACATAACCACAGGCACATACTCTCTCTCACTCACATACACACCGGAACACACTCTCACTCACACACATACACACACTCTCTCTCAAAATACACACAGGCACACACACACTCACACACATAAACAGTGGCACACACTCTCTCTCACTCACATACACACAGACACACACATAAACACAGGCACACACTCTCTCTCACATACACACAGGAATACACACTCAC
The DNA here is from genome assembly GCA_030762935.1 of Hymenopus coronatus. Classification (NCBI taxonomy): domain Eukaryota; kingdom Metazoa; phylum Arthropoda; class Insecta; order Mantodea; family Hymenopodidae; genus Hymenopus; species Hymenopus coronatus. The sequence goes on along the minus strand of CM060885.1, from coordinate 2,594,057 downwards.
TCACACACATAAACAGTGGCACACACTCTCTCTCACTCACATACACAATTCACACAGGCACACACACATTCACTCACATACACACAGGAACACAATTCTCTCACACACATGCACATAGGCACACACACTCTCTCTTACTCATCCATACAGGCACACCCACTCTCTCTGACACACAAATACACACAGGCACAAACACTCTCTCTCACACACATACACACAGGCACACACACTCTTTCTCTCAAACACATACACACAGGCACACACACTCACTCACACACATACACACAGGCACACACTCTCTCTCACATACATACATGAACACACACTCACTCACACACATAAACAGTGGCACACACTCTCTCACTCACATACACAATACACACAGGCACACACACATTCACACACAGGCACACACTCTCTCTCACTCACATACACACAGAAACACAACTCTCTCACACACATGCACACACACACTCTCACACTCATACACACAGGCACACACACTCTCTCACACTCATCCATACAGGCACACCCACTCTCTCTCACACGCACATATACACAGACACACACACTTTCTCTCTCATACACAGACACACAGGCACAAACACTCTCTCTCACACACATACACACAGGCACACACACTCTTTCTCTCACACACATACACACAGGCACACACACACACTCACTCACACACATACACACAGGCACACACACTCACTCATCCACACAGGCACACACACACTCTCTCTCATACACATACACACAGGCACACACACTCACTCACACACATACACACAGGCACACACACTCACTCACACATAAATACACACAGACACACACACACTCCCTCTCTCACACACAGGCACACAAACTCTCTCCCACACACATACACACAGGCACACAACCTCTCTCTGTCACACACATACACACAGGCACACACACTCTCTCTCACACACTCTCTCTCACACACTTACACACAGGCATACACACTCTCTCTCTCTCTCACACATGCACACAGGCACGCACACTCCTCACACATAAATACACAGACACACACACTCTCTCTCACACACATACACAGGCACACACTCTCACTCATAAACACAGGCACACACACCCAGGTAGAAACACCCTCTCTCACTCACATACACACACAGGCACACTCTCTCTCACACACATGCACACAGACACACACACACTCTCTCACACACATACATACAGGTACACACACTCTCTCTCTCACACACACATGCACACAGGCACACACACTCTCTCTCATACACATACACACAGGCACACACACACACTCTCTCTCTCACACACAGGCACACCCAATCTCTCTCTCACACACATACACACACTCTATCTCACAAACACACACACTCACACACATACATACACACACTCACACATATAGACACACTCACACATACGCACACTCACACATACACATACGTTTTCTCTCACACACATACTCACACAGGTGCACACACACTCTCTCTCACTCACACATATACACACAGGCACACACACTCACTCACATACACACATACACACGCACTCTCTCTCACTCACATACACACATACACACGCACTCTCTCTCTCACTCACATACACACACTCTCTCACACACACACATACACATACACACACACTCAGACACATTCACACACACTCACTCACACATACACTCTCTCTCACACACATACACACACTCACACACATACATACACATACACGTACACACACTCTCATACATACACACATGCACACACACTCACACATATACACACACTCACACCCATTCACATACACACTCACACACATACACACGCACTCTCTCTCTCTCACGCACATACACACACTCTCTCTCATACACACACTCTCTCTCACACATACATACACGCACCCTCTCACAAACATACATACACACTTTCACTCGCACACATTCTCACTCTCTCACACACATACACACTCTCTCTCACACACATACATACATATTAACACATACACACTCTCTGTGACACACACACACACACGCAATCTGTCTCACACCCTCACATACACACTCTGTCTCACTCACACATACACACTCTCTCTCACACTCATACACACTCTCTCTCACACACATACACACTCTCTCTCTCACATATACATACACACTGCGGTGTTAAGATCGTGTTGACGTTGGGTGCTATATGCAGTGTTGTCTTGCACCACATTTAAGACGCCTTATGCAGTGGGCGAAGATTGAAGGCGTAGACAATACTCCACTACCTATGAGTAGACCCACTTACCTGGTAAGGTAAACCTACTACCGTTGAATTTGCCTCGGTGTTGCTCAGCCTGCACGATGATTGACTCACTCGGGGTGGTGCAGCTAGTTCAGGAAGTGATCTTATAATGACTAAAACTTATTTACTTTCCTGGCGTTTATTCCTTACTAGGAGAAGCGAGATAAGCACATTTGCCTTACAATAATGCTAACTGTAAACTTGTTACGAATTCTAACACTCAACGTAATTACAGTCCCTTCTTCTTCCTTAGTTCTGCGTTATACTATATATATATTTTTATACACGTCACTGCCTTTAAATTCGTTACACGTTACAGTGTCTAACTTTGTGTGAAGAAGTTTAGTTCAGCCCGACGACCGACAGCATAGCAGTGACAGATAGATCAGCTAGTAACAGACAGCTCGCAGCGGACAGATCATTTTCACGGACAGCTCATTTTCACGGATAGATCGCAACAGACAGATCATGTTCTCGGACAGCTAGATCACGGACAGATGATTTTCACGGACAGCTCGCAACGGACAGATCGTTTTCACGGACAGCTCATTTTTCACGAACAGATCACGGTGTGCCTTCTTAGGCTCTTTATATACAACAAATACCGTAATGGCGGCCTCTTTCTGATTGGACACAAAGGCCACACGATTGACGTAAATATTTCCCAAGAGTCAATTTCCTTATCCCAGGATGCACTGCAAACCTCATGTGACATGTCTTGTACAATGAAGAATTACCGTCTTCCGAATTTTACTGTTCACCCCTGTTGTAACGCGAGTGTACGTGACTGGACAAAAGAGACCTTTCCAACAAAAGCGCTTCTCATCACCTTTGACTCTCTTGGCGTTAGCTTTCTTCTCCAGCTGAATTTTCTCAGTTAAACACATAATTTATACTCTTTTAGCTTAACATTGGTAAATAATTAATAACTAATAATAATTTTGATAAGGAAGCTAATTAACGGTCTCAACACTCTCTTTCACATACACAATCTCTCTCACACACACACTCTCTCATACACACATTTTCTCTCTCACACACATACACACACTCTCTCACACACATACATACACACACACTCTCTTTCACACACATACATACACACTCACAGACTCTCTCTCAAACACATACATACACACTCACATACATACACTCTCAAACATACATACACACTCACACACACACAAACTCTCTCTCACATACATACACACTCTCTCTCACACACATACATACACACTCACACACACACAAACTCTCTCTCACATACATACACACTCTCTCTCACACACATACATACACACTCACACACATACATACACACTCTCACACACATACACATAAACACACTTATACACACCAACACACATATACATACATACTCACACACATACACATACACATACATTCACACATACATACACACATACACATACATACACACATACACATACATACGTACATACATACACATACACATACTGACACATAAACATACATACACTCATACACATACATACACACATACACATACAGACACACATACACATACATGCATACATACATACATACATACATACGCTTACACATACGCACATACTCAACACTCATTTACACATACACATATACACATACACATATACACATACACATTCACACATACATACATATATATTCACAGATACACACATACACTCATTCACATATACAAATGCACACACATACCCACAGAGACACACATTCACACACGTACGTACATGCATACACAAAGACACGCATATACATAAACACACATACACACAGACACAGATACACACATTCACACAGAGACCCAGACAAACATATACATGGCCGCACCGTGGTTGAGTGGTTAAACCACTTGCCTCTCACCTAGACGGGCGGGGTTCGATCCCAATCGATCTCATGTGAGATTTGTGGTGGACAAAGCGGCACCGGGGCGGGTTTTCTCCGGGTTCTCCGGTTTCCCCTGCCATCGCATTTCTCCGGTGCTCCATCATCATTCATGTATCATCAGTGTCATCGCCTGTGATACCCTAAGTAGTTAAAGCGGGCGTTAAACACTACAAAAAAAAAAAAAAATACACACATACACAGATGCTCTCATACACACATACATTCTTCTTGGTATTAATTTTTGGGTGAAGTACATGTACTATGTAGATAAAGTAATAAGCATTTCTATACATTTACAACAATACTAGATTCCTTTAAAACACTAGAATGGTTAGTGTTCCGGCTTTTCAACCAAGAGGTCGCAGTTTCATTTCTCAGCTGGGAGGGGAATGTTTATTTAACAAGAACTAGCATTATGGACTGCGTGTTATTAGCTCCCTAATTATCCACTATTTTTAGTGTTTTGCGTCCTAATTCACTGACAAAGTGATCCTAAGTTAATATTTAAGGTTATTTTGCATCTAAGTGACCACCATTTGAAGGTAAGCAGCAGCTGCAAAATGTCTAAAACAAGATCCAGATCTACGAGTGCTTCTCGCACCGCAGAATACAAGATGAAGACTGCTGGGTACAGGAGTCTTCAAACACCAGGTAACCCAATGAAAACTAATTTTAGTAGTAATGAGCAGCCAAGTTATGCTTCTGTGACTCAGTCTACCCCCAGTAAAGAACACGCTATTATAATAGATGCCCATGATGACTTAACTTTGAAAGATTACATCCTCTCTGTCGGAAAATTAACGTTGCCAGCTAACCTACAATATGCATCACGCATTTCCAACAATCAGATCTGCATCTTTCTCAATAATAAGACAACAGCCAACATAGGAGAATTAAAATCAAGGATATCACTCTTGATTTACGCCCACTAATTACGGAAAACAAACGGATAATACTCTCGAACGTCTGTCCAATAGTACCTAACCAAGTAATTGCAGATAAATTAAAACAGATGGGTGTCAAAATCATGTCTTCAATAACACACATACGCGCTGGAATCTCAGAACCTAGTTTCTCCCATGTCTTAAGTTTTAGAAGGCAGTTGTATGTATCTCCTAAAGATGTCAAGAACTTGGCGGACAGTATTCAGATTAGTTATAAAGGCACAAATTATTGGGTGTACATTTCATCTGATAATCCAGTATGCTTTATATGTAAGCCAGCGGGCCATCTTGCTAAACAATGTAAAGTACCAACAGAAGTAGGTAAGGCAGAGAACCCCAATAGGGACGTCCCTGTAGAGGATTTCCCTGAACTCAAAAAGTCTCGAGCTATCCCCGAGAGTCAACAGCAGACAGAAACCAGAGACGAGTCTGTTAGGGAAACCCCTTCCCTAAAAGACAATCGTCCACCTCTAGACAGTACTACCATACCCACGATGGATCGCCCTCCGTGGTGTAATGGTTACCATGCTAGCTTCATATACCCAAGATCGCGGGTTCATACCCGGCGGAGGACGATAGATTTTTTCGGGTGTAAAAATCCTTAGCATGGCTTCCTTCGGAAGGGAAGTAAAGCCGTTGGCCCCGTGTCGTAGATTTACGGCACGTAAAAGAACCTCAAGCCTGATAAGAGAGGTCTCTGAGCAAAATTAAGCGGTCTTTCACGCCCAGTATAGAATGGGACGCTGAGAACCATAGCAGTTAAAGAGCGTCCATAAATAACACGCCATTTCCATTTATACCCACAATGGAGGTAGAACAGCCTCCAGTTCGTGGTAAACGACCTCTCTCTACCACAAGCAGTAGTGTAAATCAAACACACAATGAGAACGACTATGCTTCTGATATTTCATCAGAACGCTACGAGACACTTTCTGAAAACGGGAACAACCCTCTCACAATCATAAACGTTTAACCAAAACGTCCAAGACAAATGAGAGCACAATGTCAATAAAAGATTCAATGGCGCCTGTTAAAAAAATAATGGAGGAAAAACCGAAAGACTATGAATTTAGTTGCATAGAACATGTAAGCCTATTCGAAAACACAGTGGGAAAATCTGATGTCATTTCCATCGTGTATAATTACACAAAAAAAACCTTGAAAATCTTGTCCATACCATGAGAAAACTGTATCCGTTTTATAAAGAGCGCAGCATAAAAAACAGAAGTTCTAGATTGGAAGCAAAAATCCTTACTGCTATAGACAGCAGCAAAAGCGATACTAAAAAGTGAAATGTAACAGCTCTAAATTACGCCCAAATAAATATAATAAAATGGCTAAGTGTATTTTACAGTGGAACATTAATGGCTTTAGAACCCAATTTGAATATTTAAAACTCCTTCTGCAAGAACATAACCCCGACATGATATGTTTACAAGAAACAAATTTTCGTGTTAATGATGTAACACAACTTCGAGGTTACCAAGAATTTTACAAAAATCGATATACTGTTCGCCACGCCAGTGGCGGAGTTGTAACATATACTAGAAATCATATTAACAGCAAATAAATTTTGTTCAATTCAACACTAGAAGCTGTAGCAATATCCATAACTCTAGCTCCTCACACGGTGTGTGTCTGCAATTTATACATACCTAACAGTGTGGAAATTATGCCTCAAATTTTGCAATCCCTAATTCTGCAATTACCGAAACTATTCATCTTATTAGGAAACTTCAACAGCCATAATACTCTTTGGGGATGTAATACAACTAATAAGAGAGGGAAAATTATTCAAACTTTAGTGGATAACCTTGATTTAGTAATACTTAATACACCTGAACCGACTCATTACGATTTTACACATGGTTCTTTAAGTAGCATAGACTTAGCTATTCGTTCAGCTGATATCTCACATTTATTTAACTGGACAGCACACTCTGAACCACACGGAAGCGATCACTTTCCCATTATAATAAACACAGCTACTATCAGGCACCAGCGTAATGTGCCACTAACAAAATGGAACTTGAAACGCACTGATTGACAGAAATTTAGCTCCAGCATAAACGAAAATCTGTATTTGTTACCCACGCCCTGCATGTTTCACACTATTCCAATCGATACCATAGTTACAAATTTTACAAAAATCATAGAAAAGGCAGCAAAATATAGCATCCCTAAAATCATTATGGACAACTCGAGAAAATCTGTACCTTGGTGGAAGGAAACATGTCAATTATCCATCAAAGGAAAAAATAAATCTTATATGAAGTACTGTAGATACCCCACGATAGAAAATAAAATTGAGTTCAAAAAGTTGCGGGCTCATGCACGTAAAACTATAAAAGAAAGCAAGAGGAACCCTTGGTTAACTTATGCTTCATCTCTAAACAATAAAACTCCACAGCAAGATCTATGGAACAAAATAAATAAAATTAAAGGAGTTTTTCGACCTACCACAATAATCCTACAGTTACCTAGAGACACGGCTCCTTTAAGCGACGCACAAGTATTTGCGAATACTTTTGCTGAGAAGTTTGCTGCCACATCTAGTGATCTTAATTACCACCCTGACTTTTTGAAGATGAGAAATTCTGATCCGGAGCCAAATCTCAACGCGACACTTGAAACCAATCAAGCTTATAATGACAAAATTACTTATAGGGAAGTACAGATCTTCAATCCTGCAAAAGCTCTAGTCCGGGACCTGATAATGTTCCCTATGAGTTTTTGAAACAACTTCCGAAAGCAGGTTTAATTTACCTGATCGCTATCTATAACCAAATATGGGAAAGTAACACATTACCTGACCAATGGCGCACTGCTATTGCTATCCCTATACTCAAACCAGGCAAAAACCGCCATCTACCAGAAAAATACAGACCAATGTCTTTAACTTGCACTATGTGTAAAATACCGGATAAAGTAGTTAACAATCGTCTCTGTTGAATTCTAGAGAACAAAGAACAAACAAAGTTTTTTTAACCCTGCTCAGAGTGGATTCAGGCGCTCTCATTCAACCCTGGACAATCTAATAGCACTAGAATCCGACATAAATAAAGCAATGATACACAAACAACATATCAGCTTCATTACCTTTGACCTTGAAAAAGCGTATGATATGGTATGGAAAAACAACGTAATTTCTGTGTTCCTACGTAACAACATAACTGGCAATATGATACATTTCATCAACAACTTTCTCCTCAAACGACAAATTCAAGTACGAGCAAATGGTGTTTTATCAAAGAAAATATATATATAATGAATGGACTCTCTCAAGGATCTGTTATTAGTGTAACTTTGTTTTTAGTAGCTATAAATGATATTATCAGCAAAATCAGAACTCCAGTTAAAAGTTATTTTTTTGCTGACGACCTCACAATAGCATGTGCTGGCAGAAACATAGATACTACGCAAGAAATCTTACAGAATGCGCTGAAATCCCTTGAGGAGTGGAGCGCATCTACAGGTTTCAAATTCTCAGTACCCAAAACTAAAAATATTATATTTTCTAGGAGAAAGTACCATTTTCAGCTCCTATTCTTACTATGAATGATAAGACAATCTCTCAAGATGAAACCGTGAAAATTTTAGGAATGGTTTTCGACAGGAAACTTACATGGATACCACACTTAAAATATCTAAGAGATGAATGCGGCAGAAGATTAAATATTCTTAGATCGTTAGCTGCACAGAACTGGGGAGCAGATTTCCAAGTACTGATTACTACCTACAGGTCTTTTGTAAGATCTAAGCTAGACTATGGTTGTATAGTCTATAATTCCGCTAAGCCCTCAACTCTCAGAATGCTGTATTCCATTTATACATCTTCGTTTAGACTAGCATTTGGGGACTTTTGGACTAGTCCAGTTAGTCTACTGATCGAAGCCAATGAACCTCTTCTGGCCGTTTGCAGAAAGCAACTAAGCATTTCGTATGCCTTAAAAATCAGATCTAAACCAGAGTGTCGAATGTACGATTACATTTTTCCTAAAGAAAACAGGTTCTATCACAAATCTACAGATAAACTTACAAGCTTTGAGCCGTTCCATATAAGGATCCATCAAACTCTGCAAAAGCTAAACTTCACAATTTCTCCAATGATTGAAACATCTTATGGTAACTTTTCTCCCTGGAGACTCCACCCAATAAGGTGAACTTTGACCTTACAAACAAAACGCCCAAAACAGATGTATGCGATAGAATTTACAAACAAATGCTCCAGGAAGTGCTGGAAAAATATCCAGATCACCGACAAATATACACTTGACGGTTCAAAGACTAATAATGGCTGTGGCTGCGCCGTCATTATTGACCATGAGAACAACATACTCCACAAACCGTCACAGCTATATACAATTTTCACATGTGAATTGTTTGCCATCAAGGAAGCTCTATCTTACATCAACGAACTAGATAGCGAAACGCATTTTCTTGTGCTTACTGACTCTAAAAGTGCACTTTTAGCTATTCAGGATATCTCTACAGTTCATCCTCTAATTAATGAAATTCATCACCTTATCAATAGCATCTTCACGAAGAAAAATACCACAGTATTAGTCTGGATTCCTTCACACACCAACATACATGGAAATGATTTAGCCGACAAAGCAGCCAAAGATGCAACAAATCTCCCAAGTGCAAATCCAAGTGCGAAAATTCCATATCCAGACGTCAATGCTCATTTGAAGAGAACTCTCCGCGATACATGGAAAAGCTCTTGGGTTACCTCTCCCAAAAGTAAACTCCACGACGCAAGAGGTAATTCTACAGCACCTTTTCCAGTCAAATTCCTAAATCGCCGTGACCAGATACTCATAACTAAAATCCGACCTGGACATACAAAACTTACACACTCCTACATCATCTCTAAAGAAGAGCCACCACAATGCACAACCTGCAATACAAGAAACAGTATCCAGCACATAGTCGAGAACTGCCCGCGCTACCAACTCTACAGGAAAAAAACTCAAGATCCCAGATAACCTAAAGCTGTCAATGAAGGACTCGAGCTCATGTCTTAGACTGATGCAGTTTTTTAAATGCACCAAATTGTGTGGTAAATTATTGTAAAACTGCTTCACAATGCAATCTCACTGTAAACAATGTATGTGAATTTGTTTAATATTTTAGCTTGGGAAATATTGTAAAGTTAATGTACTGTATAATGTTATATGTTTATCCCGTGTGTTAAAGTTTGTATCAATATTTTTAAAGTCGCTATAAGATCTTGCAGTTAGGCGACTTAAAATAAATGCATTAAAAAGAAAAAGAATCATTCTGTCCCCCACAGAGTCTGGAGTTGTGAATGTGGGAATGAATTTTAATAGATTAAAACTGAAAACAAAACGGATAATCAAAATATTTAAATGCCATTTTTTGAGAAAATCGAAAATTTAAAAATATGTTCCCAATAAAGGGAAGTTTGGGGTGGGGAAAATCTTCGGTTCCCATTCTTGGTAGTTACTGACATTAAACACAGAGTTTGGTATTAACGGACTTTTTTCGTTTTTTAATTACACTGTTCAGGCCTACACACATACTCATTCTCTCTCTCTCTCTCTCTCTCTCTCTCTCACACAGACACACACAAAGGACATTTCTAAAAATACTTTCTGTGAATCAAAACGTGCATTTTCAATGAAATCTCGGCTTTGAAATTTTGAGCATACCTTCTGTACGTACTATGTACATTGTAAGTAGTGAGGAAAGGGGGATTTCAGGACTCAAAGGATGCTGCCCATGTAAAACATCATGTACATGTGTAACACTTAAGATAAACATCAGCCGACAGACCACCCACACAGCGCTGCCTCTTTGCCAAGACAACAGTCTAAAAGCTTCCCCATGTACCTGTCAATCAAAGTATGTGCTGCCGGCTACTACCCCCTCCCCCTTTGCCAAACCACCTGTCTAAAAGATTTTACTTGCAGGGTTCTTAATCACTTGAACAATCGTCTTTCACATTCACAGATCAAATTCAATTTAATCGATTGACCACGCCCACTCGAATTTCTAATTTTTGAGCTACAAGGCTCATCTGCATATCAAATCGATCTAGTTTTTCACGAGGAATCTGAATCTCTAATCATAAATACAAAATTCTTTTGATTTCAATTCGATAGTCTCTTTTAATTAAAAACACGTAGGATTTCTCTATCTCTGGCAATTCGAGAGCTACAAGGCTCATTTGCATGACAAATCAGTCTAACTTTTCACAAAGAATCTGAATATACAAACATAGTTCAACTGTCATGGCGAAAAAAACTCGATAAAATTACTGAGTGGAATATTTGATATAAATTATTAGATATCAATTGAACATGCGTTAGCGGTAATATTTTTGCAATGAATTATAACACTCACACGATTGAACATGTTAAAAGCTTTATTATTCAATACCAACATATGAAATGAAAAATAGCAAGAGAGAATTGCTTTTATAAAACCTACTAACTTATCACATCAAAAACCAATATGGCAGCGAAGTGATTGTGTTTCCAACGAGCAGAGGGCACCCAACAGGGAATTGAACCTGAGACCTTTCGATCACTGAGAATGCCAGCACCATTACAATTCCAAACATTATAAATCTTAATAGCCGTTCTTAAACGAGGACCTACATTCGACTTTCAGTGAGGATGCAATCACATGACTTTACGACTATGTATAATTAAACAACTGTAAAAAGGATTGAATGTAGAACGCAATTATAACACTCGCTACAAATAAAAGCTGTTCTTATTCCCTTATAAGCCCATATACAGTACAAGAATTAACTTCACGAATAATCAATACACTTTAATTACAATTACACTAATTAAAATGACAATAATGCTTAAAGAATTGAGGTTACAATAAGACGCCATAACACGTTTCTTATTCCTTTATCAGCCCATACCCAGCACAAGTACAAGACACACGATTGGTTAATTTTAAGAAATTTGAATTAAAATTACGCCAATTAAAATGTTAATAACGGTTAAATAATTGAGATTACAATAAAAACTATGAGACTTTTCTTGCTCATTTATCACCCTTCATCCAGTACAAGAATGAATTCCAGCTATCCAACACTCGAGAAACTTCAATTACAATTACGCAAATTAAAATGTCAATAACACTTAGAGAATTGAAGCTACAATAAAACGTCGTAACACTTTCCTTATTCCTTTATCAGCCCATACCCAGCACAAGTACAAGACACACGATTGGTTAATTTTAAGAAATTTGAATTACAATTACGCCAATTAAAATGTTAATAACGGTTAAATAATTGAGATTACAATAAAATACTATGAGACTTTTCTTGCTCATTTATCACCCTTCATCCAGTACAAGAATGAATTCCAGCTATCCAACACTCGAGAAACTTCAATTACAATTACGCAAATTAAAATGTCAATAACACTTAGAGAATTGAAGCTACAATAAAACGTCGTAACACTTTCCTTATTCCTTTATCAGCCCATACCAATTTGTGATTGGCTAATTTAAGAAATTTTAATTACAATTACGCCAGTTAAAATGCCAATAACGCTTTGAGAATTGAAGTTACAATAAAACGCTATTAGACTTTTCTCAATTCTTTACCATCCCCTATTCAGTACGAGCATTAGATTCGGGATTAATTCAATAAATTTTAATCACAATTATACCTTTACTTTAAGTTTAAAAAATGCAAATAACAACCCAATTTGCAACGCTATAGCGAAATGAGTGATACAAATTCTTCACGAAATTACATATACATGTCAACTACTACTTGGATTATACGTCCAGTGTATTCAAACATTATTCGTAACTATCACAAGACATATAAAATGTTTTTATTTACGCAAATGTCAGACCTATACCAAAATATGGTGTGTTCCATTCACGTGACCTTCTATACCTCTCTGAAACAAATTATTGTTAAAAAGCTTGTACGTCTTTTTACTTCATGCTAATCGAGTAAAGACTAGTAGAAATAGTCTTCATACTTGCTTCCTTGTAAGTAGAAGCTAACTAAGGGAGTACCATAGGTTAAAGTGATAGTCATAGTCAAAAGTTGGCTGCTATGTCACTCTCCTGTAAGAGAAAAGTATATGTTTTTAAAGCTGAAACAAATAACAAGGGTTCACTCCACAAAAATCATGTATTTAACATAAATCGCGTGTTTTAACGTGCCCTACATTTTTGTGTGGTAAGCTTTTATCTATCTCTTATGGTTTACTAGTTATAACAATTTATTCAGAATAAAAAGGTCTTCAGAGATTATACTCAGAAAATTCAAGTTATACATTTTATTTGTCCGGTAAATATCTTTAATATGCGATATTCTAATCAAAATCGTTAGAACCATTTTTAGAAATAAAATTTTTCGAAAAAAACGTTCCATGTAAAGGGTAGTTTGGGGGGGGGCTTTTCTCAAAAATCTTCGGGTCGCATACCTGGAAGATACTTAAATACCAAGTTTGGTAATTTACCGAATTTGCGTTTTGAGCTATGCTGCCCAGTCACACACATATACACACCAACACACGCAAACACACAGGCATGCAAACACACGCGAATCTTTTTCTAAAATGGATTATTTTGGATACAGGGGACCCTAAAAACATATATATTCCCAGTGAAAAATCAGCATCCGATTTTGGGTGGAATACAATACCTTCTCTATACACTATGTACAAAGTACGTGTAGAGAAAGTAAAAACAACAGCTAACACAATTTGAAATCACTTAGACTGCCTACAACTAACTGAGCTGTATTCTCTAATTTTCAACAATGTACATTTTCAACAAGGGGATACCATAGTAAAACCAACAGCTAACATGGCTTGAAATCACTTAGACAGCCTACAACTGACTCAGAAGTATTCTCTAATTTTAACACTGTAGTATAAACTATAGCTTGAAGCATCACGTACCTTGACGATTATGCATAAATAAATACCTTCAAATGAAACACCATACCAAAATAACAGCTAACATTGCTTGAAATCACATAGACGGACTACAACTGACACAGCAGTATTCTCTAATTTTAACACTGAAGTATAAGCTATAACTTGAAGTACTCTCCACATAACTTGACAATTATGCATAAATAGACATCTTCAAAAAATAAATACCATACCAAAAATAACAGCTAACATTGCTTGAAATCACTTAGACAGCCTACAACTGACACAGCAGTATTCTCTAACTTCAACAGAGAAGTATAATTTAGAACTCGAAGCACTCATCACATAACTTGAGGATTGAGCATAAATAAACATTTTCATAAACACTTATCACAATCGCTATGAAAGAAAGCCGCGCAAGGCTGCTCACCTCTTGGCTAACATATAACACAAGGGAAAACGGAAACATACTACCTATTACAAAAAGCGAAGCATGATCCGACTAGTTTCAGACGATAAAGAAGGCTGGCGACATTTTGAACAAAACATCCTAGCTCTCCCCTTCAGAGCTTTCTGTTAGAAAAACATCCTCACTCGGCCCCTCTAGGCTAAGAACAGGCAGATACACGCATTCCCCTTCCTTAGGTATACACTGAAGAAAACATGTTTTCATGTGAGCAACTATATAAGCCTGAGGTCTGCAATATAGAGCTACTTATTCGATATAACCGCCGTGAAAAAGCATTCTTGAAAACAAACGTCAAAGCTTTTGATGATATGAACGAATACAGGAGAGAGTGTGCTGAAGATTCGCATCATTATACATACTTTCACAAAGAATCGTGCAATGGACGAATGTATACGATTACATGCATATACACTGCTTACCATAATCAGATACCTTCAAGGAATCTCTGCACCGAAGACTGCTCTGTCTACAAGAGAGATATATTGTAAGTACAATACATTCACGTCTTTCTACTATTATAAGTACTACAAATGTATTCGAGTAATGATGGCTAATTCCAATACATTTTTATATATCAAGCGGTCGGAACACACAAGAGCTTCACGATTCAGACACCATAGATGCAACGGATATGTTTAGATCAGCACATGAGATTGAAGATCACTTAGAATTATGCAACGGTCGCACTCATGTGGTGATTTGTTCAAAACCCGCAGTGCATGATAGAATAACATCATACTTCATCTGCAACTTGACCTGCAGCGTGTATTGGTCAAGGCATATGAGACAAAGGTAATTACAAACTAAAAATACGACGAGTGGCCAACACATCACACATTTATTTCTTGAAAAAATGAATAACCCTCATTGTTCTTTCCAGAGCTCGAGAGTCAATCCCGGTACCGCCAGAGCTCATAGACCCTGCTAGGACTGACGTTGACGAGGTGGATGTCTGCATTTCAAACCCATGGAACAACTGCCCTGTACAAGATTATGATGACATTCCGAATTTGAGTACGTCGAATCAAGCATCAATGTGAGTATAATATATTGTTATTACATCAAGAAAGAAACTAACCTTATTTCCATTGCAGTGATCGAGTCAAAGGAAAATTAATAACATTTACTAATTTTCAATAATTGTAATGTTCCAGATCCAAGGAGATACAAGAGGAGAAAGACCCTTTTGCTAGTCATCTCAGGAAGCTGAGATTGTTGGAAGACCGCATGCACAACATTTGTAAACGAGAGGCAAGCATAGAGAAATATGAAAACCAGAGCAGACCAACTAAACGCATCCATCCCATTCTACATATCCAAAACAAATAATTCTAGTGTAGTGCTTTATTATGAACTACCAGTGCTTCTCAACAGCAGTGATCCTAATGGCTTGTATATACATGACATATATAAAGCGCGCCTATGACTCCCTAAATTCTGCATGTGCACAAAAGACAAAGTGCGCACATTGTGAATATATTGAAAAATATAGTGCTATAATATATAATTGCATTCATGAAAAAAACGAAGCCGCTAGACTCTTTTAATAAAATAAAACAAAGGATGAATAGGATTTAAAAAGAAATGAAAATGTAAAGAACCTGGCACATTTATAAGCAAACATTTATTTAATCTAACTAATGAAAATAAAACATTTTGAAGAGGCACGGACATGGAGAAGGAATGTAATGAAAATACTTATAAATAAAACTATTATGTACATATAATCCCACTAATGTTTTTATTCCACAAAAACAAATACAAATGTTCAACATCCTATTCCTTTGCATAATTAGGCATTTAAATTATCGATTACATGACAGGTGATAAGGGCTTGTAGGTAAATACCTCATTGTGTATAATCAGACAATTTAATATTGTAATTTCTGGTGATAGACGTCCTGCATTCTTTAAGGTTGAGAGCGAAAATACCCCTTTACACCAGCAAAACAGGAACACCAGGCTGAGTCGCAAATATCTAGAGGGCACTTCTGTTTACTAGCATTCATACAGGAAATAATCCGTTTCTTCAGCTTTACTTTTATTACACACTTCTCTAACAAGAGTGTAAGTAATACATAGCTCGACCAATGAAAAACAGTTTCAATGCTAAAAACCCAATCAAGTTTACGGTAGAAGCCCATCTACAAAAGTGGAACAGGCAGATATCAGATAACTCAATTTAGAGAAAAGGTCTCAGCGCAGTGATTGGTAGGAATCATCTGAAAAACTACGAGCTAATTCGCAAAAAAGAAGATACCTAATCAATCAAGAACCTTGAAACGGCTGGCATGATTTTTAAAAAAATCGCTCTCCTTGTTCTTAAATGTATAATATACAGCGACAGCTTAATTTACTTATAATGCTTTTTCAGAAACTTTACAGGTGATTGGCTAGCTTCATGAAAAAAAATTGCATTACATAAGAACTTCATATATTTCTACAAAAGAGAATTTGTACAAGTAAGTTCGATACAAAAGGTTTTTCACACTAAATACACGATTTGAGGGCAACCGAACACTTAAAAAGCAAGTTTTAGACAAAGTGTAGTGTGCGAGTGAGTGCATGTGAAGCAGCGTACCTCTAAAAATACACAAATTCGAAGTGACAATTGAAGTGCTTTGGCACATTAAATTTCTTATTTCTAATGTACAACGGAGTAACATGTAATGAAAACATTCTGCTATTATTTAGAATTATAAACGTGAATTATATATAAAAGAAAATCTCATCTTAATGATGGGCGATTCGTTCAAGTCATGGGCGCAGGAGCACAAGGACACTAATCGGTTGAAAATACCAATTGAGCATTTTCAGAAAAATATTAGTGTTGTATGTACAGTATAACTTAAACACTCAATTTTTATTGACTTCAGATTTATACTACTTCAACTCTCTTAAACCGGAAGTGAAGTTTCGTTTCATCTTTATTGGTTTACTCATGTCAATGCAAATCGTGAGGCCGCGCCATGGTCGAGTGGTTAGACTACTCTCCTCTCTCACCAAGGAGGTCCGGAGTCGACCCCAGGCAACAGCATGTTGGGATTTGTTATGGACAAAGCGGCACAGGGGGCGGGTTTTCTCAGGTTTCCCCCTGCCATCATATTCCACCGGTGCTCCACGTTCATTCCATATATCAGTAGTGTCATCGCCTGCGGTGCCACAAGTAGTAAAAGCAGGCGTTAAACACATAAAAAGTGAACGAATTTCAATGAGAGTCGCAGGGCTAAACATTATAAAAGATCCGACTAACCTAGTAATTTCCGCTAATGTCCCCAATTATAAGGGGAACAATTGAATAAGAACATTTTTGTTCTGGAAAATGTTTATCTTGAATAGCATGAAGTAACAGAAGAATATAATTATTTTAATATTGTCTATCATGAAATCTCAACCCTTGTGCACGCTTCTGCTAAAGAATGTTTCCTTACACCTACATCACGCCGAAAAGAATACTACAGGTGAACTCATGGTTTCACTACAGAATTTCATGTCTAGTTCTTTATTACATTAAAACTCTTATAAAGTGAAGGAAATGAAAATCCATTTATGTTGATAGAACTAAACCGAACACGCAGTTTTAAATGGTCACTCCTACAATCACTGCTTCTAATCAGATCTGCAATCAATACAAAAACAAGGTTAAACATTCAATGCACTTAGTTATAATATCAGAAAATAAGACTATCTCCGTGGTCAAACGGGTAAGTGAGCTGACTTCTCACCTGCAGATACCGGGTTCGATCCACGGCTAGGACGGCGAATTTTCTTTAACCGCAATTACTCCCTATCCCCACAGAGTCTGGAAGGTATAAATGGGCATATGTTTAGTAATATAAAAAATTAATTACCATAAAGTTCTAAACCTACACTAATACGAGTTGCTTCATAAGTCAAAGCCCCTATGTGACAATTGTATTGCAACAGGTCCCTAAAGAGATATAATTACACATTCATATATCTCAAGGTTTTTCTCAAGCTCACTCAACATCCAGGATTCACAAATATTAGTTTCTTATATGCTCTCTTTATAACATGGAAAACATCCAGGATTCACAAATATTAGTTTCTTATATGCTCTCTTTATAACATGGAAAATATTTTAGCATCTTCAATTTCTTCTTCTTTTATTATTATTATTATTATTATTATTATTATTATTATTAATATTATTAGTTTGTCACATTTCTGGGAAAAAACACGACTGTAACTCAAGTACAAAATTAAAAATCGAATGCTAGCAGTTTTGGTTTGTATGAGAACTGGTAAAATAACTTAAGGATAAACCCATGCGGATTTTATTATATAACGTTACAAACTTATTTGTTGCTTGCCAAGCGGTAGATCTGCGATCGATTCATAGTACAGGCATAGGAATTTTTTTCCCCAGCTAGGATACATGGACCGGAGTGCACTCAGCCTCGCGAGGTCCCTGGAGGGGGCCAATTGAGGAGCTACTTGATGGAGAAGTAGCGGCTCCAGGTCATGAGGACAGCATTAACTGGTCAGGGGGGGAGGGAGATCGAAGCGCAGTCCACGTCTCACCTCCTCAATAGTGCACCCCATCCATGACGTCTGTAACGGAGCGAGATGGGGGACACAGCAGCAGTCCAAGGCTCTTAGCTGTGCAAGGGAGTCACAAGCTTATACTAAAAAGCCTGCGATTTTCACAATGCACACAATAATTTTCTTAATAAGTAACATTTAATTAGTTGACCCACCCTAACCTAAATAACCTAAATTAACCTAACCTTCCTAAACTAATCTAACATCATAGCCAATAATAAACATCAGACACACCACACTCATTATAGAAATACATTACAACATCATATGACCTCATTTGTCAATTTTTCGCTCTATTACAGCAGAATCATTCATCTCACGCATATTCAAGAAGATTTCTTTTGACTGCTTCCCTTTGTAAGCTGCTTGCGAGTACATTAGCAATCGCAGCCGATCTACCAGAGAATTTACATCATCATAAGAAGATGTTTTATCTACACCGCTGACTTGGTCCAACCACTTCATTGCTGAGACATGTAGCTTCTCTTTAATCTTGAATAGTAATAATCATGGCTAACACAAGACTCGTGACTTTGAATTATATACATCATTAAATGATGTTGCCATGCATGTTGCATCAGGAAGGCAAATCACAGCACAGGCAAACACAATTGCAATGAGATACTTGCACAGCATTGTGCAAAACATAACATAGAATTCTATCAGAAAATTACAAAAATAGTTGCACAATGCTAATTTAACAAATCAATGTATGATATCCTAAGGACAACCTAACCTCAGTCATCATATTCAACATAACGCAAGCAATAACATTATACGTTAAATGAAGAAAATCCATTCTATATATATTAATTATGACAGACAATAGACACATCTTTATCTACCAATACGTTTAATTCTTGGAGAACTCTTCAAATGGGGTATACGCTTTCCAAGAAACACGATACTCTCTTCGAGAAAGAAATGGTCAGATAGTGGTATGTACTTCGGTTCCTTTAGGAAAGTGAATACCCCATTTGAAGAGTTCTCCAAGAATTAAACGTATTGGTAGATAAAGATGTGTCTATTGTCTGTCATAATTAATATATATAGAATGGATTTTCTTCATTTAACGTATAATGTTATTGCTTGCGTTATGTTGAATATGATGACTGA
Organism: Hymenopus coronatus; assembly: GCA_030762935.1. NCBI lineage: Eukaryota > Metazoa > Arthropoda > Insecta > Mantodea > Hymenopodidae > Hymenopus > Hymenopus coronatus. The sequence continues at coordinate 2,573,863 of CM060885.1, read as the reverse complement.
GGTTAGGTTGTCCTTAGGATATCATACATTGATTTGTTAAATTAGCATTGTGCAACTATTTTTGTAATTTTCTGATAGAATTCTATGTTATGTTTTGCACAATGCTGTGCAAGTATCTCATTGCAATTGTGTTTGCCTGTGCTGTGATTTGCCTTCCTGATGCAACATGCATGGCAACATCATTTAATGATGTATATAATTCAAAGTCACGAGTCTTGTGTTAGCCATGATTATTACTATTCAAGATTAAAGAGAAGCTACATGTCTCAGCAATGAAGTGGTTGGACCAAGTCAGCGGTGTAGATAAAACATCTTCTTATGATGATGTAAATTCTCTGGTAGATCGGCTGCGATTGCTAATGTACTCGCAAGCAGCTTACAAAGGGAAGCAGTCAAAAGAAATCTTCTTGAATATGCGTGAGATGAATGATTCTGCTGTAATAGAGCGAAAAATTGACAAATGAGGTCATATGATGTTGTAATGTATTTCTATAATGAGTGTGGTGTGTCTGATGTTTATTATTGGCTAAGATGTTAGATTAGTTTAGGAAGGTTAGGTTAATTTAGGTTATTTAGGTTAGGGTGGGTCAACTAATTAAATGTTACTTATTAAGAAAATTATTGTGTGCATTGTGAAAATCGCAGGCTTTTTAGTATAAGCTTGTGACTCCCTTGCACAGCTAAGAGCCTTGGACTGCTGCTGTGTCCCCCATCTCGCTCCGTTACAGACGTCATGGATGGGGTGCACTATTGAGGAGGTGAGACGTGGACTGCGCTTCGATCTCCCTCCCCCCCTGACCAGTTAATGCTGTCCTCATGACCTGGAGCCGCTACTTCTCCATCAAGTAGCTCCTCAATTGGCCCCCTCCAGGGACCTCGCGAGGCTGAGTGCACTCCGGTCCATGTATCCTAGCTGGGGAAAAAAATTCCTATGCCTGTACTATGAATCGATCGCAGATCTACCGCTTGGCAAGCAACAAATAAGTTTGTAACGTTATATAATAAAATCCGCATGGGTTTATCCTTAAGTTATTTTACCAGTTCTCATACAAACCAAAACTGCTAGCATTCGATTTTTAATTTTGTACTTGAGTTACAGTCGTGTTTTTTCCCAGAAATGTGACAAACTAATAATATTAATAATAATAATAATAATAATAATAAAAGAAGAAGAAATTGAAGATGCTAAAATATTTTCCATGTTATAAAGAGAGCATATAAGAAACTAATATTTGTGAATCCTGGATGTTTTCCATGTTATAAAGAGAGCATATAAGAAACTAATATTTGTGAATCCTGGATGTTGAGTGAGCTTGAGAAAAACCTTGAGATATATGAATGTGTAATTATATCTCTTTAGGGACCTGTTGCAATACAATTGTCACATAGGGGCTTTGACTTATGAAGCAACTCGTATTAGTGTAGGTTTAGAACTTTATGGTAATTAATTTTTTATATTACTAAACATATGCCCATTTATACCTTCCAGACTCTGTGGGGATAGGGAGTAATTGCGGTTAAAGAAAATTCGCCGTCCTAGCCGTGGATCGAACCCGGTATCTGCAGGTGAGAAGTCAGCTCACTTACCCGTTTGACCACGGAGATAGTCTTATTTTCTGATATTATAACTAAGTGCATTGAATGTTTAACCTTGTTTTTGTATTGATTGCAGATCTGATTAGAAGCAGTGATTGTAGGAGTGACCATTTAAAACTGCGTGTTCGGTTTAGTTCTATCAACATAAATGGATTTTCATTTCCTTCACTTTATAAGAGTTTTAATGTAATAAAGAACTAGACATGAAATTCTGTAGTGAAACCATGAGTTCACCTGTAGTATTCTTTTCGGCGTGATGTAGGTGTAAGGAAACATTCTTTAGCAGAAGCGTGCACAAGGGTTGAGATTTCATGATAGACAATATTAAAATAATTATATTCTTCTGTTACTTCATGCTATTCAAGATAAACATTTTCCAGAACAAAAATGTTCTTATTCAATTGTTCCCCTTATAATTGGGGACATTAGCGGAAATTACTAGGTTAGTCGGATCTTTTATAATGTTTAGCCCTGCGACTCTCATTGAAATTCGTTCACTTTTTATGTGTTTAACGCCTGCTTTTACTACTTGTGGCACCGCAGGCGATGACACTACTGATATATGGAATGAACGTGGAGCACCGGTGGAATATGATGGCAGGGGGAAACCTGAGAAAACCCGCCCCCTGCGCCGCTTTGTCCATAACAAATCCCAACATGCTGTTGCCTGGGGTCGACTCCGGACCTCCTTGGTGAGAGAGGAGAGTAGTCTAACCACTCGACCATGGCGCGGCCTCACGATTTGCATTGACATGAGTAAACCAATAAAGATGAAACGAAACTTCACTTCCGGTTTAAGAGAGTTGAAGTAGTATAAATCTGAAGTCAATAAAAATTGAGTGTTTAAGTTATACTGTACATACAACACTAATATTTTTCTGAAAATGCTCAATTGGTATTTTCAACCGATTAGTGTCCTTGTGCTCCTGCGCCCATGACTTGAACGAATCGCCCATCATTAAGATGAGATTTTCTTTTATATATAATTCACGTTTATAATTCTAAATAATAGCAGAATGTTTTCATTACATGTTACTCCGTTGTACATTAGAAATAAGAAATTTAATGTGCCAAAGCACTTCAATTGTCACTTCGAATTTGTGTATTTTTAGAGGTACGCTGCTTCACATGCACTCACTCGCACACTACACTTTGTCTAAAACTTGCTTTTTAAGTGTTCGGTTGCCCTCAAATCGTGTATTTAGTGTGAAAAACCTTTTGTATCGAACTTACTTGTACAAATTCTCTTTTGTAGAAATATATGAAGTTCTTATGTAATGCAATTTTTTTTCATGAAGCTAGCCAATCACCTGTAAAGTTTCTGAAAAAGCATTATAAGTAAATTAAGCTGTCGCTGTATATTATACATTTAAGAACAAGGAGAGCGATTTTTTTAAAAATCATGCCAGCCGTTTCAAGGTTCTTGATTGATTAGGTATCTTCTTTTTTGCGAATTAGCTCGTAGTTTTTCAGATGATTCCTACCAATCACTGCGCTGAGACCTTTTCTCTAAATTGAGTTATCTGATATCTGCCTGTTCCACTTTTGTAGATGGGCTTCTACCGTAAACTTGATTGGGTTTTTAGCATTGAAACTGTTTTTCATTGGTCGAGCTATGTATTACTTACACTCTTGTTAGAGAAGTGTGTAATAAAAGTAAAGCTGAAGAAACGGATTATTTCCTGTATGAATGCTAGTAAACAGAAGTGCCCTCTAGATATTTGCGACTCAGCCTGGTGTTCCTGTTTTGCTGGTGTAAAGGGGTATTTTCGCTCTCAACCTTAAAGAATGCAGGACGTCTATCACCAGAAATTACAATATTAAATTGTCTGATTATACACAATGAGGTATTTACCTACAAGCCCTTATCACCTGTCATGTAATCGATAATTTAAATGCCTAATTATGCAAAGGAATAGGATGTTGAACATTTGTATTTGTTTTTGTGGAATAAAAACATTAGTGGGATTATATGTACATAATAGTTTTATTTATAAGTATTTTCATTACATTCCTTCTCCATGTCCGTGCCTCTTCAAAATGTTTTATTTTCATTAGTTAGATTAAATAAATGTTTGCTTATAAATGTGCCAGGTTCTTTACATTTTCATTTCTTTTTAAATCCTATTCATCCTTTGTTTTATTTTATTAAAAGAGTCTAGCGGCTTCGTTTTTTTCATGAATGCAATTATATATTATAGCACTATATTTTTCAATATATTCACAATGTGCGCACTTTGTCTTTTGTGCACATGCAGAATTTAGGGAGTCATAGGCGCGCTTTATATATGTCATGTATATACAAGCCATTAGGATCACTGCTGTTGAGAAGCACTGGTAGTTCATAATAAAGCACTACACTAGAATTATTTGTTTTGGATATGTAGAATGGGATGGATGCGTTTAGTTGGTCTGCTCTGGTTTTCATATTTCTCTATGCTTGCCTCTCGTTTACAAATGTTGTGCATGCGGTCTTCCAACAATCTCAGCTTCCTGAGATGACTAGCAAAAGGGTCTTTCTCCTCTTGTATCTCCTTGGATCTGGAACATTACAATTATTGAAAATTAGTAAATGTTATTAATTTTCCTTTGACTCGATCACTGCAATGGAAATAAGGTTAGTTTCTTTCTTGATGTAATAACAATATATTATACTCACATTGATGCTTGATTCGACGTACTCAAATTCGGAATGTCATCATAATCTTGTACAGGGCAGTTGTTCCATGGGTTTGAAATGCAGACATCCACCTCGTCAACGTCAGTCCTAGCAGGGTCTATGAGCTCTGGCGGTACCGGGATTGACTCTCGAGCTCTGGAAAGAACAATGAGGGTTATTCATTTTTTCAAGAAATAAATGTGTGATGTGTTGGCCACTCGTCGTATTTTTAGTTTGTAATTACCTTTGTCTCATATGCCTTGACCAATACACGCTGCAGGTCAAGTTGCAGATGAAGTATGATGTTATTCTATCATGCACTGCGGGTTTTGAACAAATCACCACATGAGTGCGACCGTTGCATAATTCTAAGTGATCTTCAATCTCATGTGCTGATCTAAACATATCCGTTGCATCTATGGTGTCTGAATCGTGAAGCTCTTGTGTGTTCCGACCGCTTGATATATAAAAATGTATTGGAATTAGCCATCATTACTCGAATACATTTGTAGTACTTATAATAGTAGAAAGACGTGAATGTATTGTACTTACAATATATCTCTCTTGTAGACAGAGCAGTCTTCGGTGCAGAGATTCCTTGAAGGTATCTGATTATGGTAAGCAGTGTATATGCATGTAATCGTATACATTCGTCCATTGCACGATTCTTTGTGAAAGTATGTATAATGATGCGAATCTTCAGCACACTCTCTCCTGTATTCGTTCATATCATCAAAAGCTTTGACGTTTGTTTTCAAGAATGCTTTTTCACGGCGGTTATATCGAATAAGTAGCTCTATATTGCAGACCTCAGGCTTATATAGTTGCTCACATGAAAACATGTTTTCTTCAGTGTATACCTAAGGAAGGGGAATGCGTGTATCTGCCTGTTCTTAGCCTAGAGGGGCCGAGTGAGGATGTTTTTCTAACAGAAAGCTCTGAAGGGGAGAGCTAGGATGTTTTGTTCAAAATGTCGCCAGCCTTCTTTATCGTCTGAAACTAGTCGGATCATGCTTCGCTTTTTGTAATAGGTAGTATGTTTCCGTTTTCCCTTGTGTTATATGTTAGCCAAGAGGTGAGCAGCCTTGCGCGGCTTTCTTTCATAGCGATTGTGATAAGTGTTTATGAAAATGTTTATTTATGCTCAATCCTCAAGTTATGTGATGAGTGCTTCGAGTTCTAAATTATACTTCTCTGTTGAAGTTAGAGAATACTGCTGTGTCAGTTGTAGGCTGTCTAAGTGATTTCAAGCAATGTTAGCTGTTATTTTTGGTATGGTATTTATTTTTTGAAGATGTCTATTTATGCATAATTGTCAAGTTATGTGGAGAGTACTTCAAGTTATAGCTTATACTTCAGTGTTAAAATTAGAGAATACTGCTGTGTCAGTTGTAGTCCGTCTATGTGATTTCAAGCAATGTTAGCTGTTATTTTGGTATGGTGTTTCATTTGAAGGTATTTATTTATGCATAATCGTCAAGGTACGTGATGCTTCAAGCTATAGTTTATACTACAGTGTTAAAATTAGAGAATACTTCTGAGTCAGTTGTAGGCTGTCTAAGTGATTTCAAGCCATGTTAGCTGTTGGTTTTACTATGGTATCCCCTTGTTGAAAATGTACATTGTTGAAAATTAGAGAATACAGCTCAGTTAGTTGTAGGCAGTCTAAGTGATTTCAAATTGTGTTAGCTGTTGTTTTTACTTTCTCTACACGTACTTTGTACATAGTGTATAGAGAAGGTATTGTATTCCACCCAAAATCGGATGCTGATTTTTCACTGGGAATATATATGTTTTTAGGGTCCCCTGTATCCAAAATAATCCATTTTAGAAAAAGATTCGCGTGTGTTTGCATGCCTGTGTGTTTGCGTGTGTTGGTGTGTATATGTGTGTGACTGGGCAGCATAGCTCAAAACGCAAATTCGGTAAATTACCAAACTTGGTATTTAAGTATCTTCCAGGTATGCGACCCGAAGATTTTTGAGAAAAGCCCCCCCCCAAACTACCCTTTACATGGAACGTTTTTTTCGAAAAATTTTATTTCTAAAAATGGTTCTAACGATTTTGATTAGAATATCGCATATTAAAGATATTTACCGGACAAATAAAATGTATAACTTGAATTTTCTGAGTATAATCTCTGAAGACCTTTTTATTCTGAATAAATTGTTATAACTAGTAAACCATAAGAGATAGATAAAAGCTTACCACACAAAAATGTAGGGCACGTTAAAACACGCGATTTATGTTAAATACATGATTTTTGTGGAGTGAACCCTTGTTATTTGTTTCAGCTTTAAAAACATATACTTTTCTCTTACAGGAGAGTGACATAGCAGCCAACTTTTGACTATGACTATCACTTTAACCTATGGTACTCCCTTAGTTAGCTTCTACTTACAAGGAAGCAAGTATGAAGACTATTTCTACTAGTCTTTACTCGATTAGCATGAAGTAAAAAGACGTACAAGCTTTTTAACAATAATTTGTTTCAGAGAGGTATAGAAGGTCACGTGAATGGAACACACCATATTTTGGTATAGGTCTGACATTTGCGTAAATAAAAACATTTTATATGTCTTGTGATAGTTACGAATAATGTTTGAATACACTGGACGTATAATCCAAGTAGTAGTTGACATGTATATGTAATTTCGTGAAGAATTTGTATCACTCATTTCGCTATAGCGTTGCAAATTGGGTTGTTATTTGCATTTTTTAAACTTAAAGTAAAGGTATAATTGTGATTAAAATTTATTGAATTAATCCCGAATCTAATGCTCGTACTGAATAGGGGATGGTAAAGAATTGAGAAAAGTCTAATAGCGTTTTATTGTAACTTCAATTCTCAAAGCGTTATTGGCATTTTAACTGGCGTAATTGTAATTAAAATTTCTTAAATTAGCCAATCACAAATTGGTATGGGCTGATAAAGGAATAAGGAAAGTGTTACGACGTTTTATTGTAGCTTCAATTCTCTAAGTGTTATTGACATTTTAATTTGCGTAATTGTAATTGAAGTTTCTCGAGTGTTGGATAGCTGGAATTCATTCTTGTACTGGATGAAGGGTGATAAATGAGCAAGAAAAGTCTCATAGTATTTTATTGTAATCTCAATTATTTAACCGTTATTAACATTTTAATTGGCGTAATTGTAATTCAAATTTCTTAAAATTAACCAATCGTGTGTCTTGTACTTGTGCTGGGTATGGGCTGATAAAGGAATAAGGAAAGTGTTACGACGTTTTATTGTAGCTTCAATTCTCTAAGTGTTATTGACATTTTAATTTGCGTAATTGTAATTGAAGTTTCTCGAGTGTTGGATAGCTGGAATTCATTCTTGTACTGGATGAAGGGTGATAAATGAGCAAGAAAAGTCTCATAGTTTTTATTGTAATCTCAATTATTTAACCGTTATTAACATTTTAATTGGCGTAATTTTAATTCAAATTTCTTAAAATTAACCAATCGTGTGTCTTGTACTTGTGCTGGGTATGGGCTGATAAAGGAATAAGAAACGTGTTATGGCGTCTTATTGTAACCTCAATTCTTTAAGCATTATTGTCATTTTAATTAGTGTAATTGTAATTAAAGTGTATTGATTATTCGTGAAGTTAATTCTTGTACTGTATATGGGCTTATAAGGGAATAAGAACAGCTTTTATTTGTAGCGAGTGTTATAATTGCGTTCTACATTCAATCCTTTTTACAGTTGTTTAATTATACATAGTCGTAAAGTCATGTGATTGCATCCTCACTGAAAGTCGAATGTAGGTCCTCGTTTAAGAACGGCTATTAAGATTTATAATGTTTGGAATTGTAATGGTGCTGGCATTCTCAGTGATCGAAAGGTCTCAGGTTCAATTCCCTGTTGGGTGCCCTCTGCTCGTTGGAAACACAATCACTTCGCTGCCATATTGGTTTTTGATGTGATAAGTTAGTAGGTTTTATAAAAGCAATTCTCTCTTGCTATTTTTCATTTCATATGTTGGTATTGAATAATAAAGCTTTTAACATGTTCAATCGTGTGAGTGTTATAATTCATTGCAAAAATATTACCGCTAACGCATGTTCAATTGATATCTAATAATTTATATCAAATATTCCACTCAGTAATTTTATCGAGTTTTTTTCGCCATGACAGTTGAACTATGTTTGTATATTCAGATTCTTTGTGAAAAGTTAGACTGATTTGTCATGCAAATGAGCCTTGTAGCTCTCGAATTGCCAGAGATAGAGAAATCCTACGTGTTTTTAATTAAAAGAGACTATCGAATTGAAATCAAAAGAATTTTGTATTTATGATTAGAGATTCAGATTCCTCGTGAAAAACTAGATCGATTTGATATGCAGATGAGCCTTGTAGCTCAAAAATTAGAAATTCGAGTGGGCGTGGTCAATCGATTAAATTGAATTTGATCTGTGAATGTGAAAGACGATTGTTCAAGTGATTAAGAACCCTGCAAGTAAAATCTTTTAGACAGGTGGTTTGGCAAAGGGGGAGGGGGTAGTAGCCGGCAGCACATACTTTGATTGACAGGTACATGGGGAAGCTTTTAGACTGTTGTCTTGGCAAAGAGGCAGCGCTGTGTGGGTGGTCTGTCGGCTGATGTTTATCTTAAGTGTTACATATGTACATGATGTTTTACATGGGCGGCATCCTTTGAGTCCTGAAATCCCCCTTTCCTCACTACTATTGTACATAAAGTAAAAAAAAAAAAAAATGTTGGCTGATCAATATATAATCCATTTACCTGCCATTGTTGAGAAATAGAACGTCCGTCTCATTACTTTCTCTACCGCGTACATAGTAGGCAGTGAAGGTATTGCGTTTTACAAATAATACGATACCGATATTTAACCGGAAATACACGCTTTGAGAACCCCTGAACAACCACTTCTAGAAAACGTCCTAGTGTGTGTAAGTCTGTATGTTGGTATGTGAGACACATAACTCAAAATACGAAAAGTCCATCAAATTAGAAACTTGATAGATTTCAATTGAGCATCTTCTAAGGATGCGACACGAAGTTCATGAAACTAACTTCTTCATTCCAAGCTTCCCATTACATGGAATATTTTTTTGAAAATTTAGATATAATTAAAAATGGATCGACCGATTTTGTTTAAAAACCAGTCCTCCTGGCCGCACTCGCTAAAATGCCAAAATTTGAGGCAGGGGATCGCGGGTTCGAGTCCCGTCTCGGCATGGGTGTTTGTAAGAGTGGAGTATGTAGTGTATTTGTAAATAAAACGAAAACGGTAAAACAAATATGAAAACAACAGAAATGTAGGGGAAATGGAAAATAGTAAAAGAAAAAAATTTCATGGCAACAAAGAGACTGTCACAGATAGATGTAAACAATACACAGAAAAAATGTAGATTACTTAAAACACAATTTATGAGAATTTATTTTATTTTTTTATGTTTGAGTTTAACCATTTCCAAGACAAGGCAGAGTGGGCCAATAACGAACAGGTAGCCAATGCCTAAAACGTGAAAACGCGTTTTTTTTTGTTTTTGTTTTTTTGTTAGCTTATTCTTCCTATGAATCAACAATCACAAGTTACACCGATACACTAATAGAGTTAAGCTAAAAGCGATGTAAAATTTGGTTTCAATATTGTCAACATGCATTCATTCAAATTTGTACATTTATATCATTAATAAATTTAGTAATATATATATATTTATTTCATTAATAAATTATATAAATGTATATATATAGTCCATCATCCCTTTCGCTTGCATCTCATACCATCCACTTCCTCACCATTTCCAAGTTACCTCTAGTTTAGGCAATGCCTGGCTACGGGCCGACCACTCGTTCCAGGTTCACCATTCTGTGGTTTCGTGCCGTTGACTCCCCAACAGCATCCGCTTGTAAGTCCTAGGGGTGTCAGTTATAAAATGGGATTAGGGTAAACCGACTACGAAACGAAATTCCATTAATTGCAACAAATAGTCAATATAACAGAAGCCATAATATTTTAAGTTTGCCTAAAAACTATTTCTTTCATTCTGAAATTGGTGACATTGTTTAAATGAATGTACTTTATTCTTAATGCAATAAATAACAGAATGCTGTTTATCGAAATAAATGAATTAAAAGACCCATTTGGAGTATGTATATATACAAACACTACGCGCACATCTCTTTTTCACCCCTTCCAAAGCTGTCAAGACGGCCATTACCTCAGCAGTAAAATATATTAATACATATTCAACTGACCTGTATTTACATATTCATACTCCAGGAACATGTAACGTAGCAAAACCAACGAAATTTTGTTTTTTGTTAGCCATCAGTAAATATGCATATTGGTTCTTTTTTTCCCCTTTCTTTCATGAATTGGTTCACATCACATTACCACAATTAATCTGGTTTCTTGTTCAATGGAAATATTCGGTCTATTTATTAATGTATTATATGGAATTGCAAAGCAATGAGACCGATGTGTAATGGTTAGTTACTGCTTGTCCACCGCTTGTAACTGGGGTATTTCTTCATTCCTGAATGTCTTAGTAACAACAAATAAAGGATGTTCTGGATGGAAGAGTATTTTAGTTAAGCTTTTACAAATATATTAGAATCTTACGCTTAAGAAAATGATCTTTGATTCCGCTATTAGTACATTAATTCGAGTGGATTTCATATACCCTAAGGCCAAACGAATTGTTTTCAATTCTATTATTTGAAACTGGCTTTTAGTTGGTGAATGCACCATATTCAATTCTTGATCTTACGAGAGCTTTATATAAAAAGAGAAGAACACGTGGATCCGCTCCTGTATGTCGTGGTTGTCATTGAGCAAACTTATGTAGTCAAAGTGTGTATTCCAATTAATCTGCTTTCAAAATTTATGTCCAAAAAAAGAATAAAGTTTGATGATTTAATAATTCTATTTCTAAAGGAAACTTTCCATGATTTATTGGATACCCTTCTGTTATTGCTAAAAAGACAAAGTTGGCATTTTCTGGAACTAACTGCTAAATGTATTCACTTCAATGTTTTCAGTGACGCATTAATTCTCGAGTATAACAAAATATCATCATCAGCAAATTGCAACTTATTTGAGTTTGGTTGTACGTTATTATCCACACATTTAATGTAAATTGAGTAGAACATGGTACTTAAGAAACTTCCTTGAAGCAAACTTTTATCACAAATGTTAGTGCTCTCTCTGAAATCAAATTGAATATAAATGTTAACGCAAGAGATGGTATTTTCAGATCTTCGAGTCTGCCATTAGCTACAATTTTAATGTCAACAAATAATGCACTTAAGACTTACTTTTCTTCAAAAGCTCTCATTACTCTGCACTTAATAATGCAATATTATCTAGGCATGATATTTCTTTTCTGAAACCAAACTGTAGTGAGATACTCTAGCCACAAAACCAGTAATTTTTTCTAAAGTTTTCAATAGACACGGTCACAAAGATATTGACCTGAATTTGTAACTTTTAGTTTTTGGTATAAAAATACAGAACATTGTTTCCATTCCGTCAGGTAAGTGCCTGCCCTGAACATGTCATTGCATAAATCTAGAGGAATGGCGCGCAGTTGTCTGGCAATTGAGATATCATCTTGTAATCTATTAAATCCAAAGTTCGCGATTTTGAAAAGCAAATTGCATTTCATTGTTTGTAAAAGGTATTTTCGAAACCTTCAACAGCGTCAAGACATGGTTTCCTTACAGGTGCCCAAGAAGGGCACTCAATGGTTTCATACCACGTTGGTATGTTAGGGATAGCATCTTGGAGACCAACAGCAGGACAGAACCTAAGTTACGCAGTATGGTATATAGTTGTGATGTGTTGACAATGCAGTGTGAACTAATAGAAGGAAAATGGGGCAGTGGTAGACTGTGATGTTTTCACTAGCAGTGGAAGGCGATTGAGGTTGGATGAGTCGTAAACACAAATACCGCTGATTTACGGGGACTAACACTTTTGATATTTACGTACATTCAATTGCTGCTGTGTAACAAGTCATCACTAAGGCACACAGATTACAATGCACAACATACATTCGTAACGTCTCAAATTTGAATCGCTTCCGATTGGCACGTAAACAGGCTTTATATTGTGAAAACTTCGTTCCACATCACAAGATGTGATTGCAGCAAAACAGAAATACCGCACATCATTTACTATTGGGTAAGATACTCCAGCAATTATTTCCGTAGCAACACCTCGTAGCACATTTCGTGTTTCACACATTATTGAAAATCCGACATTTTCCAAACAATGTCTTCACTTTCTTTTCCACACGGTCTAAAACAAGTGTCACGGATCTCTGATTAATTGTTTACGCAAGTTCATCGATCGTTTTCAGGGCTCGAGGCATTTCAATGTTCGATGTTTCCAAATATGTGTTATTGTCGTAGATATATCTGCAAAGTTCTTCTGTGTGCATTGCAAATCTTCATGCAATCCATTTGAAGCAAGAGATTTTACAATCTTGGTTGAAGAGCATGCACTATAATCAAAGACATAGGCTGTCCCAGAAGTACGTATAGATAGAGGTTGTTGTTTCAAACAATAAGCTTACGTTTGAAGTTTGGCGATTTTACACAGTTTAGCATTTGATTGAATAACATCATCAATGAATGCTCTCAGCTAATATGTAAACATAGTAGAACTGGTTATCGTTATGTGATACAATACTTTCATTTTCCAACTATTAATATTATAGCTGAGCTAGATTATCTGCTCCTTCGTTTACAACAGTGAAACATTGGGAGGCAGAGATTAAGCGCGGCCGTACGAGCTGCCAAAAAAGTTCTATATATCGCATACTGACTGAAAATTTGCATATGAGAAAGTTGTGTGTAAGGTGGGTGCCGCGTTTGCTCCAATAGAATATAAACAACATCGTGAGGATGTTTCAGTTGAGTGTTTAGTAATGTTTCGCTGCAATAAAACTGAGCTTTTGCGTCCATTCATAACAATGGATGAAACCTGGGCCCATCACTTCACACCTAAGAGGGGTGTCGTGCTACGGAGTTTTTTATTATTATTATTATTATTATTATTATTATTATTATTATTATTATTATTATTATTATTATTATTATTATTATTATTATTATTATTATTATTATTATTATTATTATTATTATTATTATCATCATCATCATCATCATCATCATCCCGTTGTTAATGGTTAAATTGTTTTTTTATGGTGATGGTTTGAAATGTTAATCAATTTGCAGTCCTGATTTTTCATTGACTTACAATCTATGAGGGAAGGAAATATATGCATATATTATAATGTAAATGTTAATCAGTCTAGAATACACTCCTTTCTAAATATTACGACCGTGCTTGATTTTCAGTTGTGTGATTCCTGCGGCCATGCGTTAATTTAATTACGAATTTGCAGTGAGACTTATAAATGAAAATAGAGAATTAGGTGTTTCGAACTCTGGGTCGCGGCCAGCATATCCGTACAAGATCTTGGGGAGAGATTCGTTTGGGAACGTGCTTTACTGCAGTCCGCGTCTGAAAACATGGAGGCTGGAGGTAGACAGGGACATTATTCCAGAAATAGAATCCCAACCGAAAAATCGGCTCCAACTCCCCGCAAGGTCAGAATATATTTCCAAGGAACCCAAGCATCAATTCCGTTTTGTCTTAGGAAGGTGTTATTTAATGCTTTATTAGCTGCATCTCGCGATGTAAAGTTTAGTTCCCAAACTTGTTCTGTATCTTTAACCAATCATATTTGGCTGCGCATTTTCGTAGAGTTCTCCTCCATGCTTCTATCGTTATTCATGATCTGGAAGAATTAGCATTTTATCTATTTTTAAGTACTACTACATATGGTCTTTTATCTTTCATTGAAAATTGAAATTTGGTCATTACAGTCTCCATTCTTGCATATGTCTTGATTTTGCAATGTGTCATTCATTTCCTTAGTTTGATGGTCGCGGGACTGCTAGTTGATATTTCAGACTGTGCATCGTCTACTTTAATAATTTGTACATTGGCAACTATGTCTTTAATCTGGATTCTTACAATTTCTAATTTTTCTCCTTTGTTTATTTTTATTAACAACTTATTCAACAATTTCTTTATTTGATTTCTGTAGAAATATGTACGGCGAATCATCCTTGAAATTTTTGAAATTCCAAATCATATTCTTGAACATCCAGAATTTTGTATCAACTCATTTTTCTCTTCATAAGGCTCCTGTATCATTTGCTACATTCCAGTAGCGTTGAGGTTACGTACACAGCTGTAGTTTAATCCTAGCTATGTAACAATCTATAGCTATAATATAAAGCACTAGCAAATCCACTTTGGTGTCATAAATACGAGGGTTGGGGCAAAAACCAACTAGTTTTTTTCTTGTAGATATGTGAACGGAACATTAACGTATATGTGCAGTGTGGAAGCTCTGTAGGTATAGTGTATATGCAGAAGAACAGATGGCTCTGTGATAGCTGGTAGTAGCGCAGCGAGGGCTTTGAAATCAGTCAGTTGGCGAGTAACTTCCATGCGATATGGAAGTAACCCGTGTTGAGCAGCGCGATTACATTAAAATAGCCATTCTCTGAGGGAGAAATGCGATGGAATGTCACATTGAATTAGTGAAAGCCCTTGGGAATAAAACCCTACCATACCGTACAGTAGCACGGAGGGAAACACACCTTTCATTGCGAAATGAGCTGTGAGCTGCAACTGTTCGGTGGGTACCGCATGCATTGACGGAAGTTCAAAGCTGGGTGCGCTATACAATATGCTCCGACCACCTAGCACACTGGCAATGGGACAGCGATTAATTCTTGTCACGAATAATCGCCATCGATGAATTTTGGGCCAGGGCATTCGAACCAGAACTGAAACGTCAGTCCGCCGAGTGGCGATATGCTAGATCACCAAGGAGGCCGAAGTTCCGTCTGAATCCTTCCCCAATCAAATTGATGGTGATCTCACGTATGAAGTCAGGAATTGTTTGCCACTTTGTTCCACATGGCCGAACAGTGACCGCACAGTACTACAGGGACTTCCTGGTGCGACATGTATGACGTGGTGTTCGGGAGAAACGTTTGGATCTTGTGGACAGTGCAATAATCCTGCACGACAATGCAAAACCACATAAAGCAGAGTGTGTAGGGTAGCTACTGAGACTTTGGGGATGGGAAGAATTTGACCACCCACCGTACTCTCCCGACATTTCGTCCTGTGACTTTAATCTTATTCGAAAGATTAAGGAACCACTACGCGGTAGGCAGTTTGCAACACGAAAGGTCATTGCCAATGCTGTGCGCGAACAGATGACCCGATTCACACATGGTGCGGCAAATGCTGCGGCAGTTGGTATTCAGAGCCTCCGATATCGTTGGCAGCGTGTGGTGACAGTAGCACGGGACTACTTTGAGGGTCTTTAGACCCAGGTTTGTCATGTCAACTGTATGTGTACTGTGTTGTCATTCTTTTGCACCATGAAGGCCATATTGCACTGTATACTACCGTAACAAATTAGTGTGTTACGATATTCAGTGCTATTCATTGTCCACACATGTAGTTAATACCTTGTCCTTTCGTCTGTATGTGTCACATTTTCTAACCGGACTGGTATCTTCAAGAAAATAAATAGTTACCATGGCTTTTGCCCCAACCCTCGTATAACAAAAAAACCTACGTACACGATGTCTTTCGTTAGAGCTATAGCGCTCTTGATTAATGCTGCCATCTCGACTTCTCTTGGAAACATTTTGGAACAAGATCCGCCGTTTTGACGAATGCATTCGTTGTGTTAAATCGTGTTTATCATTTCCAACGATTTTGCTATAACAGTACTTACAAAGCAACTGTAGGTAAGTTTTAGCTACACCATTTATTCGTTTTCTAATGTATGTGTTTTGTAGCATTTTTTTTAACGAAATTGTAGATTCAATGGAGAGGAATCGCCAACGAAAACCATCAAAGCCAAATGGACTTAAAAAGTCTTAAATTTAGCATGCAAGCTATAAAAATGGAAGATCAGTAAGAGACGCGTCTCGCACCTTCCAGATTCCGTTAACAAGTTTGCATGATAGGATTAAAAGTGGGAAACACAGCTGAGCCTCAGATTTGGGGGCAAACATTAGCCCAGCAGCAAGGAAAAGAAGTAGCCCAGAATTGCATATTGCTGTGTAGTCTATTTTACAGTTTATCTCCCGTAGTGCTGAGACCACATATGAGTTCAACAAAACAGAACATAACT
The DNA here is from genome assembly GCA_030762935.1 of Hymenopus coronatus. NCBI lineage: Eukaryota > Metazoa > Arthropoda > Insecta > Mantodea > Hymenopodidae > Hymenopus > Hymenopus coronatus. The sequence goes on along the minus strand of CM060885.1, from coordinate 2,557,388 downwards.
TTAATGTGTTTTCTCACCAGTCTGGTAAGGGTTGGCTTAGAGGTCTCTTAAAATGAAACGGCAACATAAGCACAAGATGCCCAGAGGCCACAACTTCAATCGTATAGTGGAATTTAACAAAGCTGAGGTAGCAACATTTTTAATAACTTACAATCACAAATGGATAAACATAAATTCCCTGTTGACCGCATATGGAATGTAGATGAATCAGACATCACCAATATTCAGAAACCTGGTACTGTTATCGCCGCACTGGCGTTTATGCTACCAAGTTACTTTTCCACAGGGAGAAAACGAAACCAGAAATGTCTTTCCAACTCTGTCTGGTCCCTGCTTCTACTTGTCAGGAATGGCCCAGGTCAGTGTCTCACGCATACTCTATCTCATCCAGCCAACGCTGAAATCACATGAACAAATGCAGCATGCCATTTCTCCTCAACCTTAATGTAGTGGCCACAATCCTCTGGATAGGATTGTCTTGACATGAGATCTCTTTGGAATGGTCTTTTCTTTTTCGGTGTTCTGATGAGAAGTTGTACTCTTTGTGCCTCTGGACCCAATGGGCTGCTTGAAGCTCAACAGCCAGGTAAGGGCAGACCTCAGATGCAATGGTTGACCATACAATACTTGAGGAAATGTATCCAGTGCCATTACTACTGCCAGAAGCTCATGTCAGGCTTTTTTTTTTCCCCTTAAACTTGCTGTAATAGGCGATTACGTGCTCCTGGCAGTTCTGGATCTGGGATAGAATACCTCTACTTATTAGGGATTGAACATAGAAAAGTATAAGCAAATAAAATAGCATTCTGGTTGATTATAAACTGGAGTTAAAAGAGGATTAGCAGGAGTAAGGTTATCTAGATCTCAAAGTATAAGGTTCCTTTAAATACATGTATCACTAGCAAAATCCTGAAACTAGCACTGATCTCATAAGTATCTGGGATATGCTATCTGCCTCTTCTGACCATTGTTCTTAAGTCACACGAAAAAGGAATTTTGCAATGATGAAGAAACTTGTGCCGAATTGGAAGTAATAGCTGCATAGGTCAGAAAATGTTGCAGCTTTCCTTTATCTTGCAGGAAGGTCCAATATTTCAAGGTCTATGCCAGAGCCTTCTCTGACTCCGTGGCCACCCAGAGGTGACACTTTGTGGCCCAAGTAGTTCACCTTTTCGAAGAAGAGTTGGCACCTCTACGAATTCAGTTTCAGGTTTGCTGCCTTTGCAATATCTTGGTCAAGTTCTCGAGATGGTCTTCAAAGATGCTGTCAACAAAGATAACATCATTCAGATATAATATGCAGAAATGGGAAGTCAACCCTCTCATCACTGGTTCTATGAAATGTTGTTAGGTGGCTGAGGCCAAAGGGTATAAACTTAAATTTTTAAAGTCCTTGAGCTTTCAAGAATGCAGTCTTTTCCTTGCCTCTAGGATCTAGGGTCACTGGCCAGTATTCCAATTTCAAGTCCAAAGTTGAGAACCAGCAACAGTATTCAGGTGTCATCCATCTGGGGCAAGGGGAAATAGTCCTTTCTGGTGACAGCATTCAGCTTCCTATAGTCTACACAAATCACTATTCTTCTTGTTCTTCAGTAAGACTAAATGCAAACACCAAGGGATGTGTTCTCCTAGATTCTCCATGAAGTTCTCTACCTCCACTTGTTTTGCCAGAGGAACATGTCTTCTTGATTGCCAGATAGGTTAGGATTCTCTGGTGACTTGATGAAATACTGTATCAGCATGACCATAATCTTGCTCTCTTGGCTGAACACAGACTGGCATGGTCTAAATAAATGCCAGATATTCTTCAGTTGTGAGGCGGTCAATGATTGTCCACCATCTTCAGCAAGAATTTGTTGAATATCTGAATGACAGAGATAATGTGGCGTATACAGTGGTCTTGTGGTAGGCCTTGGCCCTTGTGTACAAAAGGAATTATAATAACAAATATGTGTTCCATTCACGTGACTTTCTCTACATCTCTGTAACAAGTTATAGTTAATAAGCTAATCCAGATAAACATTAGCAGAAAGGTTTTATTACTTAGTTCCTTATAAGTAGAAGGGGACTAAGGGAATACACTAGGCTAAACTGACAGTCAAATGTTTTTAAATGAGGTGGCTGTGGGATTGAAATCCGTTTCTTTGCATGGTCAGGAGCTGCCAAGTTCCCGTATGAGAAAAATATAAGTATTTTGAAGCCGAAAACAATAACAAGATATACCTAAGAAACGGTTAACGCCACCAAAAAAAAATGCACATCACACAAATTGTATTTTAATGAGATCTACATTTTTTGTTAGGTAAGTTTTTGCGTACCTCTTACGGTTTATACGTTATGAAAAAATTCTGCAAAGTTCATCCAGAATAAAGATATTTTCAGAGCCTATTTCCAGAAAATTTAAGATACACATTTTAGTTTTCGTATGTTTAATATACAATATTTTAATCAAAATCATTAGAGCCGATGTTTTAATCAAAATCATTAGAGCCATTATTGAGAAAATAAAAATTTTCGAAAATGTTGCAATGTTTAGGGTAGTTGGGGGTGGGAAAATGTTCTTGAAAATCTTCGTGTCACATCCTTGGGAGATACTAAACCTAAATACCAGGTTTGGTACTTAACGGACATGTAGCTTTTGAGCTATACGCACGCGCACACACGCACATACGTACACACAAACACTCACAACAACAAACAACAACACACACAACAACAAAAACACACGCGCACAACAACCACACACAACAACGAAACACAACAACGAAACACAACAACACACACAACAACACACAACAACAAAATACAACAACACACACAACAACAAAACACAACAACACACACAACAACACACAACAACAAAACACAACAACACACAACAACAACAACAAAACACAACACACACAACAACAACAACACACAACAACAAAACACAACACACACCCACAACAACAACACACAACACAACAACAACACAACAACACACATCAACAACACAACAACAACACAACACAACAACACACAACAACACAACAACAACAACACAACACACAACAACACAACAATAAACGCACAACAACAACAACAACAACAACACACACAACAACAACACACAACAACAACACAACAACACAACACAACACAACGACAAAACAACAACAACACACAACAACACAACGACACCACAAGAACACAACAACACCACACACACAACAACAACACACACAACAAAACACAACACACACAACAACAACACAACACACACAACAACAAACACAACAACAACAACACAACTACAAAACACACACAAAACAACACACACACAACAACACACACACAGCAACTCAACAACACAACGACAACAACAACAACAACACACAACAACACACAACACACACAACAACACACAACAACAACAACAACACACACACAACAACACACAATAACAACAACACAACACAACACACACAACAACAACACACACACACACACAGACACACACACACCCATGCGCACACGCACACACACACACACACACACATAGACATACACACAAACATTTTTCTTAAATACTTTTTTGGATTCAGGGGGTCTCAAAACATGTTTCCGGTGAAATCTCAGTATCAAATTTTTGGATGCAACAATGCAATACCTTTTCTATACACTATGCACATATAACACGTAGAGAAAGTTAAAAACAGTTTTTTTTTTTTAAAAAAAAATAGCAAATAAACATGTTTCTTTTCTAAGTTATTTAAACTTGATGGATTTTATTTGAATATATTGTGCAATTTGAATCACAGTTACAGAGGAAATCTAGAAATGTAAGCATATTTAAATGAGTTTGGTATTTTAAAAACTGTCTTATATTAATTATTTTAAAGAACTCTGGCAATGTTTAAGAAACAAAGGAGAGACACTTAAAGTGCATATTATAATTGCATTTTGTAATACTTTAGGTGAAGATGCCTAGTGGGAAGAGCCAGGAGATGGTGGACTTCTATAAAGAGAATGGCTATGTGAAACTAGAAAACATATTTACTCCTGAAGAACTGGAGGAAATATCTCAAGAATACAATGAACTATTTGCCAGAAAACAATCAAATGCCTTAGAGGCTCAATGGAGTGGCAACGAAATGAAAAAGGCTAGCAAAAATGAGGAAGTCAAGGTGAGCTTTCAGAATAGTCAAAGAAATGATTCATAAACTTGCAATTATAATTAATTTATTTGTAAATCTGTTTGTATCAGCTCTAATTTGAATGATTACTTCCTAGTGCATTTTAAGTGCACAGATTGACTAAAGTAGCACAACTGGGAGAGATACTGCCTCTGGTTTCGGTGCAGACAAGTTGTTTTGTCTTCCAGATGACAATCCATCAGTCAGTCCTAGTATATGGTACCTATCAAATATGTCGTAATTACTTTGAAATTCAACTCTCAGATGCACTGGGTCACAGTTTTTATGAACGGTAGATTTTCATTACATTGAAAAAAACTGTGCCAAATAGTTGTAGCCAAAATCTAAGAGGAGACAAGGAAAATAATAGAAAGACATACAACTATATTATTTTCCCCATTTCTTTTATTTTATTATTTTTTTCATATCCACACAGTTACAAATTGACTGATTATAATCATAGTTTTGAATCATGTTAAACTCGACAATACTTGCCTTTGTTAATTTAGTTTAATCTACTTAGCAAGGGGAAGAATAATATTCTACAGATAAAATGTTTACCGTAATTAAATATAAGCTGCCATATCAAAGAAATGTGCTCGCAGTGAGTGAAATAGGAATATTGAAAAACTGATTCAACTCACTATGAGATATTGTGTGATCCCCTCTTTCTATATTCGGCTGCATTTTGTTACCAATGCAAATGCAGATGCTAGGATCTATCTACTGCTGCACTGCTTGAAGAAATACTCTTCAGTTTTAGTTGTTTATCTGTATGAAAGGAAAATTCTTCAACTGACAGGTCAGGTATAGTTCCAAACATGTAAAGAATATTCAAAACTTGCAAATATGCATAGAAGCTTGTGACAGTGATGTGATTAAATAAAAAATAAAAGAATTTGAGTCGGTTTTTTGTAACACAAACATCACTTATTTTTACTTACTGGGGACCGGTTTTGGGTAACAGTTGTTCCCATTTTCAACCCTTAATTCCGACTAAATCTTTCTTCGTTGGCAACGATGGGGGTGGTGGTGTATTACTTGTGGAGGCCTCTGTTGCTGGATCTATGAACTTCCAGATATGGCTCTTTTTCTTTTTTTTTTCTTCATGAAGAAAAAGAGCCATATCATGAATTTCGATTTGCCACCTTACAGCAACCTTTGGAAGTTCATAGATCCAGCAACAGAGGCCTCCACAAGTAATACACTACCACCCCCATCGAGGCCAACGAAGAAAGATTTAGTCGGAATTAAGGGTTGAAAATGGGAACAACTGTTACCCGAAACCGGTCCCCTGTAAGTAAAAATAAGTGATGTTTGTGTTACAAAAAACCGACTCAAATTCTTTTATTTTTTATGTAAAGAATAACTGAATCTAGCATAAAAAATAAATAAATTATATATAAATAAGCCATGTATATTTCCTTCACGCTACTGTTAAAACAATAGAATTTGGTGCTTCAATCTATTGTAGAGTAAACACACATTTCCTAAAGAAGTTCATAAATGTGGACTGACATTTATATTTATAAATGTTAATGAAAGACCTATGATGTACATTTTTTAAATCACTCTTTAGGATAATACTGTTAAATAATTTTTAATATAAAAGTCTTTCTGTTAACTGTCAGGAGGATCTCGTTCTTTACCAACAATATATTACTTGACTTTCAGTGCTCCGTACCTAGTGTTGTGTTCCTATCTCCTGTTAAACAACTTGTACGTAATTGCTGCTTGATTTGTTCAGAAACTAAATGCCAATTATAACAATAGAGAAAAAAGTAGAGAACAGAATGTAATGAACCAAGTGATCCAAAAACATCTGAATCAGCTGCTCAGTGTTTTGCATGTCCGTGCCGTTGGCGCTCATTGCTCTTTGTTGCTATCATAGAAAGGCGCGGATGGAACCATGCAACATTTTAAAAATTACCTTTAAAGGTTTTACTTACCAATGTTATTAAAGGAGATGCTGAAAATGGCAACTGCTGCTGTCATTACACTTTGGCACCTCTTTAGGAAACTATCCATCACTCGCAATAGTTCACGTTGAGAAGTGTTGGCAATTTCCTGGCAGATATTTTGTTTTAATTCTTCCAGGGGTCTTGTACACTTTAAAGTAATCCCAGAGATAGAAATCACAGGGTGTTAGGTCGGGGGACCAAGGGGACAACAAGTCTCTACTAATAGTTCTGTCCTGTACACTTTAAAGTAATCCTAGAGATACAAATCACAGGGTGTTAGGTCGGGGGATAGAGGGGTCCACAAGTCTCTACTAATAGTTCTGTCCTGTACACTTTAAAGTAATCCTAGAGATAGAAATCGCAGGGTGTTAGGTCGTGGGACCGAGGGGTCCACAAGTCTCTACTAATAGTTCTGTCCTGTACACTTTAAAGTAATCCTAGAGATAGAAATCACAGGGTGTTAGGTCGGGGGACCGAGGGGTCCACAAGTCTCTACTAATAGTTCTGTCCTGTACACTTTAAAGTAATCCTAGAGATAGAAATCGCAGGGTGTTAGGTCGGGGGACCAAGGGGTCCACAAGTCTCTACTAATAGTTCTATCCTGTACACTTTAAAGTAATCCTAAAGATAGAAATCGCAGGGTGTTAGGTCGGGGGACCGAGGGGTCCACAAGTCTCTACTAATAGTTCTGTCCTGTACATTTTAAAGTAATCCTAGAGATAGAAACCGCAGGGTGTTAGGTCGTGGGACCGAGGGGTCCTCAAGTCTCTACTAATAGTTCTGTCCTGTACACTTTAAAGTAATCTCAGAGATAGAAATCACAGGGTGTTAGGTCGGGGGATCGAGGGGTCCGCAAGTCTCTACTAATAGTTCTGTCCTGTACACTTTAAAGTAATCCTAGAGATAGAAATCGCAGGGTGTTAGGTCGGGGGACCGAGGGGTCCACAAGTCTCTACTAATAATTCTGTCCTGCACACTTTAAAGTAATCCCAGAGATAGAAATCACAGGGTGTTAGGCCGGGGGACTGAGGGGGGCCACAAGTCTCTACTAATAGTTCTGTCCTGTACACTTTCAAGTAATCCTAGAGATAGAAATCACAGAGTGTTAGGTCGGGGGACCGAGGGGTCTACAAGTCTCTAATAATAGTTCTGTCCTGTACACTTTAAAGTAATCCTAGAGATAGAAATCGCAGGGTGTTAGGTCGGGGGACCGAGGGGTCCACAAGTCTCTACTAATAGTTCTGTCCTGTACACTTTAGAGTAATCCTAGAGATAGAAATCGCAGGGTGTCAGGTCGGGGGACCGAGGGGTCCACAAGTCTCTACTAATAATTCTGTCCTGTACACTTTAAGGTAATCCCAGAGATAGAAATCACAGGGTGCTAGGTCGGGGGACCGAGGGGTCCGCAAGTCTCTATTAATAGTTCTGTCCTGTACACTTTAAAGTAATCCCAGAGATAGAAATCACAGGGTGTTAGGTCGGGGGACCGAGGGGTCCACAAGTCTCTACTAATAGTTCTGTCCTGTACACTTTAAAGTAATCCTAGAGATAGAAATCGCAGGGTGTTAGGTCGGGGGACCGAGGGGTCCGCAAGTCTCTACTAATAGTTCTGTCCTGTACGCTTTAAAGTAATCCTAGAGATAGAAATCGCAGGGTGTTAGGTCGGGGGACACAGGGGTCCACAAGTCCCTACTAATAGTTGTGTCCTGTACAATTTAAAGTAATCCTAGAGATAGAAATCGCAGGGTGTTAGGTCGGGGGACCGAGGGGTCCACAAGTCTCTACTAATAGTTCTGTCCTGTACACTTTAGAGTAATCCTAGAGATAGAAATCGCAGGGTGTCAGGTCGGGGGACCGAGGGGTCCACAAGTCTCTACTAATAATTCTGTCCTGTACACTTTAAGGTAATCCCAGAGATAGAAATCACAGGGTGCTAGGTCGGGGGACCGAGGGGTCCACAAGTCTCTATTAATAGTTCTGTCCTGTACACTTTAAAGTAATCCCAGAGATAGAAATCACAGGGTGTTAGGTCGGGGGACCGAGGGGTCCACAAGTCTCTACTAATAGTTCTGTCCTGTACACTTTAAAGTAATCCTAGAGATAGAAATCGCAGGGTGTTAGGTCGGGGGACCGAGGGGTCCGCAAGTCTCTACTAATAGTTCTGTCCTGTACGCTTTAAAGTAATCCTAGAGATAGAAATCGCAGGGTGTTAGGTCGGGGGACACAGGGGTCCACAAGTCCCTACTAATAGTTGTGTCCTGTACAATTTAAAGTAATCCTAGAGATAGAAATCGCAGGGTGTTAGGTCGTGGGACCGAGGGGTCCACAAGTCTCTACTAATAGTTCTGTCCTGTACACTTTAAAGTAATCCTAGAGATAGAAATCACAGGGTGTTAGGTCGGGGGACCGAGGGGTCCACAAGTCTCTACTAATAGTTCTGTCCTGTACACTTTAAAGTAATCCTAGAGATAGAAATCGCAGGGTGTTAGGTCGGGGGACCGAGGGGTCCACAAGTCTCTACTAATAGTTCTATCCTGTACACTTTAAAGTAATCCTAGAGATAGAAACCGCAGGGTGTTAGGTCGTGGGACCGAGGGGTGCTCAAGTCTCTACTAATAGTTCTGTCCTGTACACTTTAAAGTAATCTCAGAGATAGAAATCACAGGGTGTTAGGTCGGGGGACCGAGGGGTCCACAAGTCTCTTCTAATAGTTCTGTCCTGTACACTTTAAAGTAATCCTAGAGATAGAAATCACAGGGTGTTAGGTCGGGGGACCGAGGGGTCCACAAGTCTCTAATAATAGTTCTGTCCTATACACTTTAAAGTAATCCTAGAGATAGAAATCGCAGGGTGTTAGGTCGGGGGACCGAGGGGTCCACAAGTCTCTACTAATAGTTCTGTCCTGTACACTTTAGAGTAATCCTAGAGATAGAAATCGCAGGGTGTTAGGTCGGGGGACCGAGGGGTCCACAAGTCTCTACTAATAGTTCTGTCCTGTACACTTTAAAGTAATCCTAGAGATAGAAATCGCAGGGTGTTAGGTCGGGGGACCGAGGGGTCCGCAAGTCTCTACTAATAGTTCTGTCCTGTACACTTTAAAGTAATCCCAGAGATAGAAATCACAGGGTGTTAGGTCGGGGGACCGAGGGGTCCACAAGTCTCTACTAATAGTTCTGTCCTGTACACTTTAAAGTAATCCTAGAGATAGAAATCGCAGGGTGTTAGGTCGGGGGACCGAGGGGTCCACAAGTCTCTACTAATAGTTCTGTCCTGTACACTTTAAAGTAATCCTAGAGATAGAAATCGCAGGGTGTTAGGTCGGGGGACCGAGGGGTCCACAAGTTTCTACTAATAGTTCTGTCCTGTACACTTTAAAGTAATCCTAGAGATAGAAATCGCAGGGTGTTAGGTCGGGGGACTGAGGGGGTCCACAAGTCTCTACTAATAGTTCTGTCCTGTACACTTTAAAGTAATCCAAGAGATAGAAATCGCAGGGTGTTAGGTCGGGGGACCGAGGGGTCCACAAGTCTCTACTAATAATTCTGTCCTGTACATTTGAAAGTAATCCCAGAGATAGAAATCGCAGGGTGTTAGGTCGGGGGACCAAGGGGTCCACAAGTCACTACTAATAGTTGTGTCCTGTACACTTTAAAGTAATCCCAGAGATAGAAATCACAGGGTGCTAGGTCGGGGGACCGAGGGGTCCGCAATCTCTACTAATAGTTCTGTCCTGTACGCTTTAAAGTAATCCTAGAGATAGAAATCGCAGGGTGTTAGGCCGGGGGACTGAGGGGGGCCACAAGTCTCTACTAATAGTTCTGTCCTGTACACTTTAAAGTAATCCCAGAGATAGAAATCACAGGGTGTTAGGCCGGGGGACTGAGGGGGGCCACTAGTCTCTACTAATAGTTCTGTCCTGTACACTTTAAAGTAATCCCAGAGATAGAAATCACATGGTGTTAGGCCGGGGGACTGAGGGGGGCCACAAGTCTCTACTAATAGTTCTGTCCTGTACACTTTAAAGTAATTCCAGAGATAGAAATCACAGGGTGATAGGTCGGGGGACCGAGGGGTCCACAAGTCTCTACTAATAGTTCTGTCCTGTACACTTTAAAGTAATCCCAGAGATAGAAATCACAGGGTGTTAGGCCGGGGGACTGAGAGGGGCCACAAGTCTCTACTAATAGTTCTGTCCTGTACACTTTAAAGTAATCCCAGAGATAGAAATCACAGGGTGTTAGGTCGGGGGACTGAGGGGGGCCACAAGTCTCTACTAATAATTCTGTCCTGAAATACACTTTAAAGTAATCCCAGAGATAGAAATCACAGGGTGTTAGGCCGGAGGACTGAGGGGGCTTCAAGTCTCTACTAATAATTCTATCCTGAAACACACTTTCAAATAATGTACTTGTCGAAAGATTGGCCATTTGAGCTGTTGAAAAAAGGCAAAATCATGCTCCCTGTGTATTAATTCTCTAAAAAGCGGGGACAAAATTGTATTCACATATGTATGGGCTTCAATTATTGACTCGAGAAAATTGAGCTTGTAACTGTTTCTCCCATAATGGCACACCATGCACCAACTTTTTTGTCATGAAAGCATATTTCATGAACAATATTAGGTTCTCAGAGTTCCAATAACGATTATTTTGTGTACACATATATCCATGAAGATGGAACCAAGCCTCATCCATGAAAAACATGAAATGTGGGTAAATTTCGCTTTTGTATATATAATATTGAGAGTCCATTCACATAATGTGTTAACATACAAAATCCTAAATAAATACACGCTCTGTACAAGAAAACAAATGACTGAACTAAGTACACAACAAATTAATAAAGCACACTGATAATTACTCTACCACACGATATCACCATCAGCTGAGAGCAGAGAAAAACCATGACCTTGTCTACAGCATCTGTATATTATATGTTTCCATGTAGCAGTTTGGATGTATTTGGGACTCACTGTATATTGCAATGCACTCTGTATTTAAATAATGAATTTAATCAAAGACTGAAACCTGTAGTTTTACCAGAAATGCATGTTTTGGGTCTGCCTGAGTCAAAACAGCACTGCTTCATTTTAGTTTTTCACTTTTCATGAAAGGTTCAACTTATGTTAATGTATAACTAATCTTAGGGTTCTTAGCACAACATCTTAAACAATAAGATTTCTTATGAATCTTGGTACAAGCTACATTAAAAAAAAACTCTGATTTTTTTCTATTCATATGACTTTCTTTACAAACTATTCTTACAAAAGATTATTCCTTTATCTACATCATGTGATCGACATTAGCAGAAATGCTGTATTGGTATTCTGATTAGAAAGGAAAGAAGCTATTATACTAGGAAAAAGCAATAGTAAAATCTTTTAAAAGTTTGGTCACCATATGAAACAATGAAAGTTTGTTCGTTTTGCATGGACAGGTGAAAAATCAAGTGAAAGATGACCTCCTGATTGAGAAAGGTTTAAGTAGCTTAAAATTGAAACCAATAACAAGGAGTATCTCAGAAACAGTTAACTCTACAAAAAAAAAAAAAAAGAAAAGAAAAAGGAATATAAATATAATAAATTGTGTGCCTTTACCATATCTACATTTTTGTGTAGTAAGTTTTTATCTATATTTTATGGTTTACCTATTATCCAAAATTCATAGAAAATTATATTTGTCATGTAAATATTTTTATTATACAGCAATTTAAACAAAATCATTAGAGCCATTTTAAGAAAAACAAAAATGTAAAAAAAAAATGTTCCCTGTAAAGAACAGTTTGATGTGTGTAGATTTTTCTGACTTATCCTTGGTAGATGCTAAACTTAAATACCAAAATTGGTATTTAAAGATCTTTTCATTTTTGAGCAAAGTTGTTCCTTCCTCTAACACAGAGACCGTTTTTCTAAACATGATTTTTTTTTTTGATTCAGGAAACTTCAAAACATATATTTCTGGTGAAATTTAACATTGAATTTTTTTTAAGGAAAACAGCTTTTCTACTTATTATATGCATAGTATGTGTAGAGAAAGTAAAAAAAAAAAAAAATCTTTATTATTAATTTTTATTAAAGATCTCTTTATTCTTGAGCAATTGCAAAATGTAAATACAGATAAACTTCCTAAAGGAAACTGCAGAAGTCACAGAAACAATCATCAGAGAATTAACGATTTCTTGAATTGTTGCTTAAAATTATCTATTATCACAGGTAAGGTTGGCAGCTGAGAATTATCAACAAACCTTGCCAAGGACAGTCACCCTCCGTGGTATAGTGGTTAACATCTAAAACCCAAGTTAGCAGGTTCAAACTTAGGTGGAGGGTGATGAATTTTTTTTAGATACAAAAGTTCTTAGCATGGCTTCCTTCAGAAGGAAGGTTTCTGGGCAAAATTCCACCATTTCATGTCAAGTTGTGATTTTGTCAGTGGGTGATGAGCTCATTGCTTAACATCCATGTTGTGCATAATGGCAAACTCACAAACATCCATGGTGCATAACGGCAAACTCACCAACTAGAAATTCAAATTCCATCATAGAAAAACTGTAACGATACCCTATGCTCCACTTAGAAGTTGTGGGCGCAATAACTGAGAGTTATATGGTGAAGCTAGGAATTTTTCTTCAGAATAAAAACTAAGTGACTGCTCCCAATTTCTGCTTAATTTGATGCATCCCCAACTTTACGTTTCTTAATTCTTTTAAAAACTACCCTTTACAAAGTATTTTATTTCACCTCTCATTAAAATGAAATCATGACAAAAACTTCTACATTACACTGACAATCTACTACTAAAACTCTGATTTGCTAGTTAAATGACAAGGAGACTGAGATAAATGGAGCTCTTTAACAACTGTGGATCTTAGCATCCAATTTTATATTGGGTGTGAGAGACCGCTAAATTTTGCTCAGAAGTCTCAAACAGGCTCGAGGTTCTTTTAATGTCATAAATCTATGACACAGGACCAACGGCTTTGCTTCCCTTCTGAAGGAAGCCATGCTAGAATTTTTACGCCCAAAAAAAATCCATCGTCCTCCACTGGGTTTGAACCCGTGACAACTGCTCCTGCTATAAAAGATATCTAAAGTGAAAATTAACAAATCTATTATTGCATCATCAATCTGTTAGAAACTAGCATATTTATGACCAAAAAGGTGTTGCTACTCAGGTTATAAATGTAATTAAAAACCTTGAGAATTCTGCTAAAGTTGCCAATACCCATCTCTCAGAACTTATATGAACCTTGGCCACATGAAAACTCAAACTCTTATGTGTTGTAAACTTCCTCTAGTAGCAGTGGCGAATTATGACTTTTTAAGTCAGTGTGGTACACCATTATTAAACAGCAACAACAAAAATTAACACTAATAAAAATTAATATAAATATTAATGACAATAAACTCACCCTAATGATCAAAACTGAATTCCATTCTCCTTTTCTTCCTGCTGGCGAACTTTTCAACCACCTTTGTGTTTGTAGCACTAGACGTTTCTCTATGGACAGCATGGCCAGGGCAGTCAAATGCTCTTGAGCCATGGAATTCCTCAAAAAGGTGTTTAACCTTTTCAGGGTAGAGAAGCATCACTCAGGTTCAGTTGTTACAATTATTTTCAAAAGTTTGGTCAACTGACAAAATGTGCCTTGCGCAAAATGTTGTTTTGTAATTAGTTGCAGCAATGGAATATCGCCTGCGATAGTTCTGAAGTCAGTTCGAGAGTACAAGATACTTAGCTTGGTTTTTAGTCTTTTCTTATCAAATATGGGATATGCTTGTTATCACTTCATCATCGTGATTGTCTGGGAATTTTTGTGAAAATTTAACAAAATTTTCACAATGCAAAGCTTCTCACAGTTTAAATGGTCTAAAGACTGAAAACAACTACGAACCTCCTTGTGATGCGATCGCATATTTCCTTCACATCATTCACTCTGCAAGAATTTCTTTGATACTTGGTAGATGTCAGTAGTTTCTAGAGAATTCCTTATAGTGTTTATTGCTTCAATGAAACATGCTACATTACTTTTTACCTTGACTACATCAACATTTCTAGCTTGTAACTGGTTGCACAAAATGCCCAAGTGCGGCATTACTGGGTGCAAAAACGAAAGCATGTAGCAGAATTCAAAATAATCCAGATTTAATCTAAGTGTATGAGCACCTTTAATTCTGGTACTTATAAAAGAGTTTCTTCTAACTCCAAAAAGTATTTAACAAGCGTCTTTGTGTTCATGGATGACATTCACAGTTTGAGACTTAAAATTCCATCTAGTTGGTGAACCACTGGGATATTTTTAGCAACAATTGCTTTGAGAGCAGTAACTCTTTGTGGCTGGAAATGCTGAAATACTATTAAATATATTCTAGTAGCTCGATTTTGCGACGCAGCATGTTCCATTACTATATTTAGCTGATGCGCGTAACAAAACACATAGTGAGCATGAGGATTTTGTTGCCTGATTTTAGCTTGGACACCGCCTCTCTCTCCACTCATAACAGTTGCTCCATCATTCATCTGTGCAATCAATTTGTTTTTCATTCAGTACAGAACCCAGCTCTTCCACTATACAGTCAGCAATTACATCAGCATTTTGTTCTCCGGTATTAAAAAATCTCCAGAATCGTTCTTGTGGGCATCCATTAATTTCGTACCTGAACACTAATACCAACTGTGTATGTTCTAACACATCTGTTGCCTCCGACATTATCACTATATAATCTGTTTTTTTTTTTCTACTACAATTTCTTTGCGGCAGACTTCGAGCATACAGTCTAAGAGCTCATTTTGAATCGTTTTTGAAGCCCCTTTGAAAACGTTACTGGACTCCATATGCTCTTTTACAGCCATATCAATGCTACTAACAAAATCTATAAGTCCTAAAAACACACTGGGACTGCCTGACTCTTCCGATTCTGAATGCCCTCTAACTGTGAGGTTTAATGCCCCGCAAAACTTTATGCAGCCAATTATTGTGCCTAGTATGTGCCTATTTTTGTACTTTTTGATTGTGCTTAGCAATGTTATCCTGCTTAATTCTATTGCTATATTAATGCTACCAAGCATATTAAGGTCTAAAACATTGTTGATATGTTTTCTATTTTTATTATGAGCTCTTATTAATGTGTTCAGATGACCGAGATCTTTAACACCTATCTTACTAAATACATAATTATTCCCAAGGAAAGCAAAAGAGAGAATTTCTAACAACATAAGCACACATCAAAGCTCTTTTGTTGAACTGCCTTGTATATTCTCTAGATTTATAATCGGAACTGACCTGCCTAACTGTTTCATTTGCACTTTCTCTTCCATCCACACTTTTAGATGAAAATGGTGTTTCAGTAAACTGTCAACAGAATCATGTTTATAATGTGATGCCTCCACTCATCTCAGAAAGGAAGGCTGCACTAAGCAATGAAAATAACTTCATATGAACTAACACATTTAAAAATGTTGCTACATGAACTGGCTGTTCATTGTTGTAAATACATAGATGAAAATTAGCTGATTGATTATTTTAAACAACTAATAAACCACTACATACATTAACTGGTGTAAGTGTAGCCCGAGAGTTAAATTAACGAGACGAATACAAGACTAGCAAACTTCTGTATGTTTTGAACAGAAGATATAAATGTAATGAAATCAGAAGCAATGTTATAATAGTGTTAGATTTTGTTATGAAATATAAGGGCTGTTCAGAGTGATTCTGGCTCTCTATGGCACAGCACAGAAGGGAAAAGTTTGTGGAGGATTTTGGGTATTGCAGGGGTGAAAAGTGTACTTAATGCATTGCACAGCCAGAGCCGGGAGTCCAGATTCTGGGAGTGAAAGCTAAGAGTGCGTGCAGGTTTGAGGAGAAGGTTTTCAAGTGTAAGGTGGGCAACTGATAAGTCAACATAAGTGCATTAATTTTCGACTACAATACATTTATATTTATTCTTTTTAAAACTGAAAAAAAGTCTCTCTTATTACAGTTAAGTGCTGTAGCACATAAACACCCTGTCTGGTGGTAAGGACTCTTACATTGTATTCTGCTTGCAATCACAAAATAAAATGACTTAATATTCACTTCCTAACATTGAACTCATAAGCGGACTAATGGTACTTAAGTGTACTAGTTTCCACTCAGCCACCATTTTGAAAATGTTTGCATTGTCTTCAAAATGTATTCTGAGTGAAAACTGAGTAAGTGAAACTAAAATGTCATCAATACACTCCCAGTTTGAATATGTACAAAGTTTCACTCTTCATAATAACTTTCAATAACTTATGTTGTGATAGTATAACATTTAAAAATTAGCAGCCAATCATTTCTTATAGAGGCCAAGATCAAGATTAATCAACTTGCTTAAGAAACAGTCGACAGTTGCCTTTGTCTGCTTGCAATAAAGTGTGTCTTGCTTAATGAAAGTATTCCTGTGATCATATTTATTAGAGTAATCCAAAGTATTTGGAAAACAGAGAATTTATATGAATCAAAGATAGTTTTCTGCCCAAGGGAGCTATTTTGCATTCCTAACCTTTTTTAATCATTTCCTTTTTTTGATTTCTCTCTCATAAAATCTGTTAATAAGGTTAATTACCATCTAGTACCCTTTGCTGAAGTTTGTAAAATTGTTAAATGCTATTTAGTTTGGGTCACTATACTGGTGTTAGTAGTCTTCCATGTTGTCTTTTCAGATACATGCTGAGAAACAAATGATGAATATTGAACTTTCCAAGATTAATACATTTTGCTTGAAATACAACCCTTGCAAGGAATCAAGTACCTACTTACATCCAACATTTTCAGTACCATCTAGCCTTTTGTGGGTGCCATGTGCCATAAGATTTACAACGATGGTTACAATTTTTGGAGAGAGGTGTCATAAGATGAGACATTATGAACAAAGAACATGATGTTGAGTATTATGTATCAGCTCTAAACTTACAACTTGGGAATCTGATGTTATCGGTTATGATAATTCACTGTGTGTTGTTTAATTTCTTTGCACTCAAATCATAGTGTTTTAATGCTAAAATTTAAGCATTCTGGATCTATTATAAAATGCAACTTAAGCTGAAATCTTGTTATTAAGTTTATACTATCTGATTGCTATTTCATGATGTTTCTAGGTATTATCTATTCATAATCTCCAGTTTCACTCTGCTGTCTTCACTAGACTCATCATGAACAAGAAGCTTTTGGATGCTCTTGAACAGATTATGGGGACTCCAAACATTCTCCTGCATCATACTAAGGCTCACCTCAAGCCCCCAGAAAAAGGAGCACCATATCTGATGCATCAAGATTATCATTATTTCCCTTTTAAGAAACACTCCATGGTTGCAGCCTTCATTCATCTGGATGATTCCACACCAGAGAATGGAGGGTTATGCGTATACCCTGGTTCACATAAACTTGGGCCCTTGGAAGATTTTGGAGTGAAAGATGATGGGGAAAAATTTGATTATTTGGACAAAGAGGAAGCCTTCCACTACATGGACCCGGTTAGTATCTCATAAATAAGATTCAAAAAATTGATTTATATTATTCCCAAAAACAATGCTCCTCTCTACAATCATATACTCCAGAAAACGGGTAACACTATCTGTAGAAGTGAATTATTCTGTACATAAAAGATACTGTACTTATTTATGTAAGGTAGTGTAGTAGTGTTGTATTGTTTGCATCCAGAGCTGCGTAATATCAGGCAAGCAACTTATGAAAACCAGGTCTAGTGGAATTTCAAACTAATATTTGTGAGGTAAGTATAAAGTTGATGCTACATGTGCAATATGCATAGCTTCTGTAACAGGTAAATAAGCAGGAAATCAACAATTTATATGCATTCTGGGCAGCTGGCCATGTAGGTATTCCTTGCCGGATAAATGAAGGGTCCCTTCATATAGTGAAGAGATATCGCTAATTCATTTTCCACATGACCTGAAATAAGTATCAAACCAAAACCTCAGGCAGTTCTGCAATATTAAATTAACCTTAAAATGTAGATATGTTTCTTTATATGCTTTTATTACAAATATTTTATCACAGAGCTACAAGAGTTATAGGAAAATCTGTTTAGGCGGAGCAGTACCTATAAACAATTTGTGTACTAAATCGTGCCATAGATGTCTTGTCCTAAACTGGTAAGAGATGTTTTCTGTAAAGTAATCAGCTGTAATGCTAGAGGTATGCCCTGTTACTACAGTACTAGACTAATATTTGAATGAATCGCTAGCACATATTTGCTCATATCTAAGAAAGAAACTATAAATAATAGTTCATTATAAAATTTGTATTAGAGATGAGGACTTGAAACACTATTAGCATTTACAAGACAAGCTTTGGGAACATTACATTTTGTCCACAACTTTGTGAATGATATAGGACATGTTTGCTGCAGTTATTTTCATTGTGAGGAAGATGTTTATTTTGTTTTTTATTCTTCTAACAAAATGGGATTTCTTAATCTGGTAAAGACAAAAAATAAACACTATCTAAAATTTAAACAGCAAACACTAAAAATATTCTTCTTCTTTTCTTCTTCTTCTTCTTCTTCCCCTTCTTCTCTCCTCCATTTCATATACACTTTCATGGTGTTCCTTCCATCTTCTTGTAGTTCTTCTTAAATTACATTTACCTTTTGGTATGTAGTCATATGCTGCTCAACGTAGTCTAGTTTGCTCCATTTTTTTTTCAGATGTTGCTTCCAATTTTATTGATAATTTTTATTTGATGAATTACTGAATATATATATATATATTATTCATTTATTTACATCTGTTCTTATGTCTTATTCATTGTCCATTTTATCCAATTAAGTACAGGTTTGTGCCATTCTGAAGCAGTTACTCTGCAGCATTTATACTACTTTCCAATTCTTTGTCAATATTGTTGCAAAACTTCTCTTTATTACTCAAACAAACAGCTCTTTATTTATTCCAACTGATTACAATAAAACATTTTTATTCAATGTTTACACAAAAATTCTGTGATACAGTTTTCTTTCGATATACACTGCAGCTGTACATTTGATAGCACGCTCTGAACTTCCCCTCGAAACTCACTTGCCAGGGCTCATTCTCTCCTGTTGATGACATCAATAGAAAGTTCCAGAAGTAGAGCTTATTTTCACAGCTGTCACAGACTCACATACAGGTACTGTGGATGTAAAGTGCTCACCTAATAACTATGCATTAGCTACTGAAAGAAAGCCAACAGAATGGCAGCATACTGCTATGACTTTTGAAACAAGCCACTCATTTAGATGACGAGATTAGGGCCGGCAAGCCATAATCACAATGTCCAAGTTTCACACCTATAAAATAACAAAGGAACAACTGTAGTTTTATAAAATGTTAATCTTGTATCTTTCCAGGTTTTATTTTTTGAAGTTTATGAATAGTTTGCACATAATTTGGAATTTAGGAGCTTTCACATGTATTTTGAGCATTTTAATACCTATAATTTAGTAAGGGCTGAAAAGTGTTTAAATATTTTATTTACACTTAATGGTACAAATGATAGATGTTGGCAAGAGGAATCAAGGAGAAGAGATGCCCCCTTCCAAGAAACTGTATCAATAATATACTAAGATATTTCATTTATCCAGACAAGGTGGAACTGGAGGAAGTCCAGATTAACAAAACTCTTGATAATCTGAAACAATTATACAATAACTAGAATTTCATAAATTATATGTGCTGTTTCAGGAGAAGTATCCTATTTCTGGGGCAACACCTGTTTCAGCCAAGAAAGGTGATGTTGTAGTATTCTCTTACCTTCTGCTACATGGCAGTTATCTTAACACATCTGAGAGAGTACGGCGCATGTTCCTCATACAGGTAACAAGTTTATTATTTGTTTCATTCCACAATGATGAGACTTCAAAGACTATTATCACAAAATTCTAACTATACATTTCAATTTTTCATAATTATGTATTTTAATCAAAATCATTACAGCAAGTTTTGAAAAAATCAAAATATTAAAAAAAATGTCCCATTTAAAGCGTAGTTTAGATTTTTTGAAAATCTTCATGACTTATATTTGCAAGATGCTGAACTGAAATATCAACTACGGTATTTAATGCACTTTTTTTTTTAGTTATGCTGTTCTCTCTCTCTCTCTCACACATGCACGCACGCACGCTTGCACGCATGCACACACATTTTCAAAAAGCACACACTCTTTTCTAAAAGGAGGACTCCTCAAAACATGTATTTCTGGTGAAATCTCAGAATCAGATTTTTGGGTGGAACAATAGCTTCTATATCTACTTTGTACATTGTACAGTCATGGAAAAAATGATTTAGTGCTGTAACCTTTCAAAATATCGCTTTGGCCTCACAGAAGCACATGAAGTTACAAAAGCTGGATTTACGGGTGCACATGCACTATGATACTAAACATGCTTTTATACAGCGAGGTAAGCCGTAGTTTAATGCTTTATAACATAAAATAGCAACCAGAGAACAACAAAATAACTGTTCATAACAACTGTTTTTCGCTAACATGCACAAAAACACTAAAAAATAAGCAAACCCTTGATAGTTGACCTGTCCACTACAGTTCTTTATAAACAGGGAATACAGTACTATGAGTAGAAATGGCTCGGTTCTAACGAGTTCCATTTGAAATTCAGAGTATTCTCTAGTGTAGATTCGAGCCCAGTAAGCCGCATAGATTTTATTATTATTATTATTATTATTATTATTATTATTATTATTATTATTATTATTATTATGCTAACCAAGAAACTAAGTGTGGGATGTTACATATTGAGTACATTGAAAAGAGTGACGAGTATGCAAGTTTTTAGAAGTGCTTATTTTGCATACATCCATAGTCATATAAGGTATGGAATAATGTTCTGGGGGGCATCAACAGAATCTGAAAAAGTTTTTCGGTTGCAAAAGCGGGCCATAAGAATAATGACTGGCGAATCAAGTAGATCTCCATGCAGGGAACTGTTCAAAAGGTTAAGGATTATGACTGCACCAAGTATGTATATATTAGGAGTTATCCATCATATCAGACGAATAAGGCATCAGTTACCAGATAACCAAGAGATTCATTATCATAGTACAAGGCAGAAAGGAAATCTACATGTGCAATATTGCAGAATGAATCTAGCCAAAAACAGTGTAAATCATAATGGAATAAAACTGTATAATAGGCTACCCCTTAATATAAAAAATATTGAAAGTGTAAATCTGTTTAAGAAAAAACTCAAATTGTACCTATTAGAGAATGCATTTTATTCAGTTATGGAATATGTAAATAAGTCTTACTAATTAAGGCAGTATGGATATGTGTAGTGACCCTAAATGCTGTATGCATATGTGTATGTGGGTGTGTGTGAGTGTGTGTGTGTATGTGTGTGTGTGTCCTTTTAACTTATTGTTATATTCCTATGTAACTTATTGACGAGTCCATATCATGTATACATGATCTGAAGGATGAAATAAATGATTATTATTATTATTATTATTATTATTATTATTATTATTATTTTGTTTTTAGTTCATATTAGTGCTCTTTATAATCGATATAGATAACGTTATATAAATTATTCACTCTGTGAAATCTGAAATCTTTCATTTGCTGTTCTCATAAACTAGAAAACAAACAAAAAAATGCTGCAACCTGATCTCCCATTGCTTCTAAATGCAACCAAAGGCTAATAAATCAAGAGAAAACAAATTCTAAAACTTTGTGTGATGCTTTGGTATCACTGCCCTCAATCTTCGGGACAGAGTATCCACCAGCATTTAAAATTAATTAATGTCTTCTGCTAGAGAATACCAAGTGTCTGTCATGGCACACCAGATTTGTATAGCATTATTCAGTCTTGGACCTCGAGAAAGCATCTGCTTTACTTTCGTCCAAACATGTTCAATTGGGTTGAGATCTGCTGACTTGGATAGTATCTGCTCTAAGACATCCGTGTGCTCCGAAAAGCACTTTTGAACTTTGGCTGACTTGTGGCCGAATGATTATTCTGTTGCAATTTAATAATACCTTCAGGATAAAGCTCTTGGGCAGTTAGAAGGAGAACATTTTCTAGAATTTCAGAATAGGTTTCCCCCTTCAGCTTCCCGAGATATACATGCCCAAGCAGTAATGCTCGTTCGACCACTCCTTGCAGCTATTGCAACATTTATCAAGCAAAACCTGCAGGAGAAACATGAGAATGGTAAAATAATGATGTCAAATCAAAATTGAAATAACCCAAACTGAAGTAATTAAATAGGAGAGATGAACACCATGATATCATCATTTCTTGAAGTAATGACTCCAGCAGTTCCAAGAGATGTAATTACACATGACGAGAAGTAGGGCTTTTTAGTTGGTGAAAATCCAACTCCCACACAGAACAGTGTTTTTGAAAGATTTTCCCCTACTGTAAAAAAACACTCCTTGCACAAATGGCCAAATAATGCATATCATATCGAGTACCACTAGGCCTGTAAACAAACACAATCAAATTGAGATCTGCAATAGAACGTAGCTTCGTCTGAGAAAACTACTTCGCACCAAAGGAAGTTCTCGTACACTAAATGCCAACCTGTCAATTTTGTGGGCTTCAGTTAACACTTACATTTGACCAACACAGAAAGCCTATCACCAGTAGTTGTAAACTTAGGCTATTATATATAATATACCTGCATATTTCTAATACTCAAATTATAACTAATTTAGCGGAAACTCTGTATTAGTATAAATTAAGAATGTGAAATAGAAAATATGATAGAAGAAACAACATAAATGGGGAAGAAAAAATTTATGCTGTTGCAGAGGTTTGAATATAGGTTCGGTAATTTTCAAAGCTCATGTTTTCCTCTGAGCTATATTTGTGTGGGAATAAAGGTGGCTGCTGACACATTCATAATACTAGTCATGGTTCTTATGATAAGTGATTAATTTATTGTATTCAGGGTACCTCATGGCTTCTGAATCAACTCATTGGTTGATTCAATTGATTGGGAATTGGTTGCTCCACCTATATGTATAACTACCAATGAGCATAGCATTAGGTAGAAACACTTTTGGGTTTGTTTACTAATTGGCTAATGAAGAATGGGTAGCATGGCGCTTATTGTCAACTTCTTTGTGAGGAACCAATACAAATGCGAGGCACGGTGCAAGACACAGCCTGTTAATGTGTTCCACAGGCGATGACGTATGTCACAGACACTGTTAGGTAAGTCTAGCTGCATATTGGAAATAGCGACCAGTGTAAACCTCGCTGTGGTACGAAGTGGGACTGAAATATTCTGCTCTCAGAGTGCGCTTAATCATTTTTTCCATGACTGTACACACTCGCCAGAGAAAGTAAAGACCTGATGGATTATTTTCACATGATTTCTGTTCCCACTATCATTTGTTTTTTTAAATCCCTTCCACGAAGTATTCTTACAAAAACCCATTTTTATATCTTGCTTATGTTAATTCAGATAAATATTTCTTATACATATTGTGGATAAAAGTGATTTTTTAAATGCTAGCTTTGAATTACAAACTCTTTGCATGATATCATAAGAAACAAAAAATAATGACTTATCACTTCAAACAATGGATGATAAAATAGGTGCTGGAATATTCAAACTAATACATTGTAATTTTGAAATGTTAATGCCACAAAAAGGTTTAATAAAAATGGTATGTGTTTTAATATGAACAAGGTATATTTTTTTGTATATTAAGCTTTTGTCTATTTCTCCATAAATGGTACAGTATGATGGTTCAAATCCCCAGGTCCATTTTCAACTGGCAAATGATGAGGAAATACTCTAAACTTAGAACTGGAACATTTCGTTTCCTAATTATCTTTTAATTTTCATATATTATGTGTCCACCACCTGTGGTGCCAATATAGTACGAATGACCATTCAACAATATTCCTTATGGTTTATAATTGATACACAATACAGAGTGCAGAAAGCTCCACAAATCATTTACAGAAAATGGCAAATTAAGGCTAGATCCATCGTTGAGATAATTTAAATGAACTAAATATTTTCATAAAAATGATAGTTTTGTGGGAGGGGGTAGAACTTTCTTGAGCATTTTTGAGTTGCATTCTTAGAAGTTGCATGCACATACACACACCTAATTTTAAAAGAGGCTTTTAGACCAAGGGATCTCAGAACATGTGCCTTAGTACCAGTTTATTTTCCATTATTTTTGAGTGGAATATAATACTTCCTCTACCTACAATAGGTAAGTAGTAGAGAAAGTAAAATATTTAGAATGACATTTTTAATTTTGCTTGAACTCTTAAGAGGGGGGCCTCAAACTATGAAAACATAGCATAAGATCTGTTGAATTAATAAGAAAATGCAAAATGTTTCAGTTGATGTCAGCAGAAGATGAAGCTGTGGAAGATGTTCACAAGTCTCCTGCACAGGGTATGGTTCTAAGAGGTCGCAATGTGCACCGGGATGCATCTATGGCCAAACGTTTTGTGCACTAATATACTCTTACAGAATGTTGGTAAAAGAATCACATGACTGTAACTGAAAATAAATGTATCTTTCTTAAAGATAAATCCCAAACATAAAAAAAAAATGAAAAGTATATGAAAGCTGTGTATAAAGTATACAAAATAAGTCTTCTATATTAGTCAAAAAGACACAGGTAATTGAGTACAATATTATCAGGACATGGCAATGTGCAGAGACACTTGGATTGCTTTTATGCTACTCATCGCTACAAAAATGTCAGCACCAATATTGGTGATACACTCCATCTACTGTATATTAACTCATATAAACATTTCAATTTCAATTTATTGTCCACTGAGGTTAAATAAATCTACTAGAGGTTGACAATTTGGTTTTATTTACAAACAGAAATCTGACCAATCAATAAAACACAATACAAGTATAAGAAGAACTACATAAGCTATTAATAAATTCTTTAACTGAATAGAATACCTTATTTATTAAATATTTACATAGTTCATTTTTTAATTTATTTACATTGTTAATTGACTTTATTTCATTAGGAAGTTTATTATACAACTCCTTTATAATTAAAATTTAGTTGAGTCGATTTTGTAACACTACATCACTTACTACATCCTTTGTCGACCAAAGGAATTGACAATGGAAGCACATGGCTTCTGAAACATGTTTTCCGAAATTAAAAAGTAAGTGATGTAGTGTTACAAAATCGACTCAACTAAATTTTAATTGTTAAAACACATCACTGTCTCAAAGTCCACCATATATCAGGATAACTCCTTTATACTTTGGACTCCGTTCAAATATTGCTAGTCCATGGTATACTACACTGAAGTCATTTCTATGTCTAGTGTTATAATATGATTTTCATAGTTTATTATACTTTTTCTTTGTATGTAGCATAGTTTGGAGAATTATTAAGCTGGGAAGCATAAGCACTTTGGGTTTTATAAATTCTGATTTTACACTTTATCTAATATTTAATTTTAGCATTGTACAAATTGCTTTCTTTTGAAGGATACAAATTCTGATTATAATTACTATAGAAGTAGCTCCCCATATTGTTACACAGTTTACATAAACAAACCTTGGTAAATATTTAATAACACATCTGTTCTACAAAAGGCTGCCAATATCTTAACAAATAAATAACTGTATTCTACTGCAACATTAATCAACATGAGAGTCCTAGTAATTTTATTATTATTATTATTATTATTATTACTATTATTATTATTCTCATCATCATCATGTCGTCGTCATCATCATCATCCATCAATCATCATCATCTAATATGATTCCAAGATACCATGTATCTTAAGCTTTAAATTTCCTCTAAGCTTTTTCCATCAATATTTATAACAGGATTGAAATCAGCTTCTCAATTAGATATAAGCACATAATTAGTTTTTCTAATATTAATATTCAAATTATTCTGATTTAAAATCTGAGTGAGATAGCTTATTAAAATATTAGCATGAATTTCCAAATCCTGTAAACATTTGTGTGTGCAGCATAGCAATATTAACGACATATAATATTAACTCATTATTGTTTAGTGTTTTATATGAACTAATGATATCATAAATGCATGTTTTACATAACAAGGGTCCCAATACAGAACCCTGCGGTACACCATATTTTACTGTATTTTATGTTGATCTACAGTTTCCATATAATGTTTCCTATTATATATAAATGATTGTATCCACTAGAGTGTCACTCCCCTTATACCTTAATTGTCTAATTTCTCCACCAAACTATCTAAATACACACAGAGAAGGGTTTACTCATATCAATAAATATATTCATTACAAACTCTTTATTAATTAAGCTACTAAATCCTTATGCATTAATGCTATATGGCAGGTTCTATTGATCTACCTTTCATATAGCCCTGTTGCTCAGCACTCAGTACACTGTGTTTATTTAAAAAGTTTATTAATATACATTAAAAACCCTCAAAAATGTTACTAAGTGATGATACTTAAGTAAGAAGTCCATAGTTATTAACATCATGGACATTTCCATGTTTAAATAAAGACACCATTATAATGGTTTTCAGTCACTTTGGGAATTTACCACTTTGTAATAACAAATTTATTATATTTGCTAAGACAAGTCGAATAAATTTGTTACTTAGCAGGTTGTCAGATATATCATCATTTCCAATGCTCTTGGGCATATTAGAAAGTAATCAAGGCAAGGCTCAAACATGAGAAAATTGGAGCTGTACTGCAACAACCGAGCAGGTGGCCTTCTCATCCCAGGCTTGTGGTTTAAACATGAGAAACTTGGAGCTGTACTGCAACAACTGAGCAGGTGGCCTTCTCATCCCAGGCTTGTGGTTTGAACATGAGAAACTTGGAGCTTTACTACAACTGAGCAGGTGGCCTTCTCATCCCAGGCTTGTGGTTTGAACATGGGAAACTTGGAGCTTTACTACAACAACCAAGCAGGTGGCCTTCTCATCCCAGGCTTGGGGTTTAAACATGGGAAACCTGGAGCTTTACTGCAACAACCGAGCAGGTGGCCTTCTCATCCCAGGCTTGGGGTTCAAACATGGAAACTTGGAGCTTTACTGCAACAACTGAGCAGGTGGCCTTCTCATCCCAGGCTTGGGGTTCAAACATGGGAAACTTGGAGCTTTACTGCAACAACTGAGCAGGTGGCCTTCTCATCCCAGGCTAGGGGTTTCAACATAAGAAACTTGAAGCTGTACTGCAACAACCGAGCAGGTGGCCTTCTCATCCCAGGCTTGTGGTTTAAACATGAGAAACATGGAGCTGTACTGCAACAACTGAGCAGGTGGCCTTCTCATCCCAGGCTTGTGGTTTAAACATGAGAAACTTGGAGCTTTATTGCAACAACCGAGCAGGTGGCCTTCTCATCCCAGGCTTGGAGTTTAAACATGGGAAACTTGGAGCTGTACTGCAACAACCGAGCAGGTGGCCTTCTCATCCCAGGCTTGTGGTTTAAACATGAGAAACTTGGAGCTTTACTGCAACAACCGAGCAGGTGGCCTTCTCATCCCAGGCTTGTGGTTTAAACATGGGAAACTTGGAGCTGTACTGCAACAACCGAGCAGGTGGCCTTCTCATCCCAGGCTTGGGGTTTAAACATGGGAAACTTGGAGCTTTACTGCAACAACCGAGCAGGTGGCCTTCTCATCCCAGGCTTGCAGTACATGAGAAACTTGGAGCTGTATTGCAACAATTGAGCAGGTGGCCTTCTCATCCCAGGCTTGGGGTTTAAACATGAGAAACTTGGAGCTTTACTGCAACAACCGAGCAGGTGGCCTTCTCATCCCAGGCTTGCAGTACATGAGAAACTTGGAGCTGTATTGCAACAATTGAGCAGCTGGCCTTCTCATCCCAGGCTTGCAGTACATGAGAAACTTGGAGCTGTATTGCAACAATTGAGCAGGTGGCCTTCTCATCCCAGGCTTGCAGTACATGAGAAACTTGGAGCTGTATTGCAAAAATTGAGCAGGTGGCCTTCTCATCCCAGGCTTGGGGTTTAAACATGAGAAACTTGGAGCTGTACTGCAACAACCGAGCAGGTGGCCTTCTCATCCCAGGCTTGCGGTTTAAACCAGCGCAGACCAATGGTTTTAAGTATGCTAAGCGACAGCCCCATGTTTACATTTATTGGCATGTAAAAGTGGGATGAAAATTTTGTGTACCAACAGCACTGATGTGATTCTGGCAATCAACAGCGTCATTATAAAATAAAAAACAAAACACCACCACAAACAGAGCTAGATGGTGTCCAATTAAATATAGCCAAATCTTGCAAATATACTTAGAAGCTTGTGACAGTGAGGTGATTAAATAACAAATAAAAGAATTTGAGTTGGTTTTTTTACAAAAAAACATCACTTGTTTTTACTTACTGGGACCGGTTTTGGTTACAAAAACCGATTCAAATTCTTTTATTTTTATAGTCAAATCTGTATGGATAACATTCTTTATTTGATAAGCTATAAATGTTTATGCATGAATTTCTATTTTTTTTTTTTTTTTTTTTTAAGATTTTACTTTCTGTCAGAGAATTTCTCTGACTTTGCTGAAAAGAGGAAGCCAAATCCATCAACCATACTACTATTGTTGTCTTTGCATGAGTATTTTACTACAACCCATTGTTAATTAATTCACCGAACATTAGATTTCCAGTATTAAATTCTGTGATTAACAATTACTTTATATTACATTTAGTAATGTAATGTAACAACCAATTTTAACAGATCATAGTCATATAGCTACTTCATGTTTAATTTTATTATTTTGCAAATCTTTGAAATATAACACTAAGCTTGCACTGAAGCAGAAGCTTGAAACTGCAGAGACATGCTATATGTACATGTTATATTAACGGCTATATTTTACATCACATGTATATCTCCATAGATGTCAATGATACTTTCTATTTCTAACAAATAGAAATTAATAATTACAACCAACAATTGTGGGGCTAATAATCTAGTAGTTGAGAACCCTTAAACACCAATCATCATCAAATTATAACCAATAAACATCCATGCTGAATTACTTCCTATATATCATCCTTATGAACAAAATATTAAATTTATGTTGAAAAGTTTAACAATATTTGAAAAATTCAAAGCTTCAGGTAGGGTTAAACACTCAAATTCCATGCCAATGCTCTCTACCTTAACAAGAATTCTGTACATGCATCAATCCCTCTATCTGATATAAGCATTCCGAAATACCTTCAAGAGGAAATCTTTCTAAAAGCAACTTGCAATGCTGCAAATAATTTAAAATTTTCAGCTTTAAATTGAACCACTGTTTGACTTAATTTGTTCTTTCACACACACATATGTACCTGCACATAGCTAGTGTGAGAGAATATTACTCTGGGCTGATTTATCTGGCCTTTAATGCTAGTGGGTTTAAATGCATGATGTCATCTTTAGCTCAGCGAGTCCCCTCGAACTGAACCTTGGACTGCATGATTTCCATGCAAGATGGAAGTGACTACAGATCACAGACTTTCTATGGTTTAGCATTACTTAGAATAAGTTACCTATTAGCATGAATGCTGTGACTGCAAGTTTATGAGATGTAAGCAAAGTTCCGAGTGAAAATATTGGAAAGATGTGATACAAGTCCTATTTCACTAGGGTGACCTTGAAACTGTTGTCACTCACCCCTTCTACTCGTCGTTTGCTAGTCCTCTGCCTGATAAACTCGCTATATAGTGTTGGTGTGATGCACGGACCAACATCTAGTGGCAAAGGCCGAATAAATCTAAAGACTCTATATAAACATAATTTCTATCTATGCTATTTGCTGCTATAATGTTCAGGATCAGACTGATATTGCAGTGCTATGTCAGCAAATGAATTGAGAGATTTCCTTAGAGAAGAAAGACATACACAAATGGGGTAGAGATCCCTGCTATGAGAACTCCTGGGGAGGGGGGGACTACTTAATAGCTTATGGACTATCTCTAAACATTTATCTATATTAGTATTTTACCACTAAGGCTATATGCTGGGTTTGCCCTTTATGATAGATCAAAAAATAAACAACTGGTGAATCTTGACAGTAGTGTTGGACAGCTGACCAATATAGCCTATAGACTATTCAAAAAACCAGTCAAGCATGTCTTTATTTATGAATAATACTGAAAGTGCTTAAAAGCCTTTGAATAATAAATTTGCAAATATTGTTAGTTGAGTAGTACGCTCACCACCTCTCAGTTTGTCATTTTCCTATTGTATAGAATAATTAATGAGAAATGACAAACCGAAGATAAGGTATTAACGCTTTTAGTGCCAAGTAAGGTCTAATCGTGATCCGAAAATTCTGCGAAAATTGCCAATTACTATCTCACCGCGATGTCATTTTCATACGTTTTAAATCTCTCCAGCGGGAAAGTCTGTTTACTTTGTACGTCATAAACATAGAGAAAGGTTTTCTGGAGCGTCTCAGAGCTTTCTTTATCTTCACTCTAAAGAGCTAAGTTATCTCAAAGTTTAGTTTCTTTAGCAGGTATTTGTTTATGCTGCTTGAAAGCTGTCGTGTCCAGCCGAAGAGAAAATAAGAGCTGCAATTCGCGATATATTAGACGAAAGCGAGTGATTTTGAATTTTCAGACCTTGATGAAAGAGTTTCTGACATCGACATAAGAGAGAAAAGGGCAATCATCTGCGTAATGACGCATATATAGTTGGTATTGCGAAAAGGAGGTAAGCCAGCTCATCCATAAGGTAGCGTGGAAAACATGACAAATGCATTTAACAGTGTGGAGATGTTGGCATCACGGTTACCAAGTTAGCGGAATTTCCGCTAAATTTGACAGAATTGCACCCCGTCAACGGGTAAAATTTTACATTTAGCGGGCAGCGGATTTTTTAACGAATTTATGGACTGTTTCACAGCTATATTTTTGTGTTTCATTGCTTCAACTACAAAATGTAGTGCCCAGAAGACTGGAAGCATCAAAATAGCAATGTATAAGAATCGAAAGGTTTCTGGTGCTCAAGATTGTAAACTGTTCGTATGTACCATTTAAAGGGATTCTTAACAAATTTTCTTGGTCACCAGAAGACTAGAAGGATGGAAACACAAGGTTGAAGAATCCAATAATTTCTGCTTTATTCTGGTGCTGTAAACCGCACGTATATGCCTTTTTAAGCGATTTTTAAAGAACTTTTGTTCAGGACTTATTTGGATGCCAAAATGCTAGAAGCATAAAAAAATCCATGTTCAAGAATCGAAACATTTCTGTGATATTCTGGTGCTTCAGATTGTGAACTGATCGTGTATACAATTTAAAGCGATTTTAAACAACCTTGGTCAGGGCTTATTTGGTCACCGGAAGACTAGAAGGGCCGCGCCGTGGCCGAGTGGTTAGACCACTCGACTCTCACCTAGACGGCCGGGGTTCGATCCCAAGCGACCGCATGTGGACAAAGCGGTGCTGGGGCGGGTTTTCTCCGGGTACTCCGGTTTCCCCCGCCATTGCATTCTACCGGTGCTACATCATTCATGTATCATCAGTGTCACCGCCTACGGTGCCGTAAGTAGTTAAAGCGGGCGTTAAACACTACAAAAAAAAAAAAAAAAAAAAAAAAACAAGAAGAAGCCTAGAAGCATAAAAAAACAAAGTTTCAATAATCGAATAAGTTTTTTTTTTTTTTTATTATGGTGCCTCATGCTGTAAACTGCACGGATATACATTTAAAGCGATTTTAAAGAACTTTTGTTCAGGGCTTATTTGGTCTCCAGAAGTCCAGAAGAATAAAAAAATCAGGTTTCAAAAATCGAAAAAATTCTATGATATTCTAATGCTGCAGATTGTAAACTGATGGTGCATACCATTAAAGCGATTTTTAAAGAACCTTTGTTCAAGGTGTATTTGGTGTCAGAAGCTCAGAAGCATCTAGAAATCAAGGTTCAAGAATCGAAACATTTCTGTAATATTCTGGTGTTTCATATTGTAAACTGCTGGTGTATACCGTTAAAACCGATTAAAGAACTTTTTTTCAGGGTTCATTGGCCTCCAAAAATCAAGAATAATGAATTGAAACATTTCTGTTATTATCTGTTGCTCCAGATTCATAACTGCTCGTATACACCAATTGCAGCGATTTTCAAACAACTTTAGCCCATAGCTTATTTATTTGCGAGAAGACTATAAGGATGAAATTAGCAAGATTCAAAAATCGAAACATTTCTGTGATATTCTTGTGCTCCAGACTGTAAACTGCTCGATTGAAGCGATTTTAAAACAACTTTTTCTCAGGGCTTATTTAGTCGCCAGAACACTAGGAGCATAAAACATCAAGTTCAAGAGTGGAAAAGCTTATTTATTCTGGTTCCTGAGGCTCAAAACTCCACGTATATTCCATTTAAAGCGACTTTTAAAGAGCTTTTGTTCACGGTTTATTTGGTCGCCAGAGGACAAGAAGCACGAAAGTTTCAAGAATCAAAAAAATAAATGTGATACTCTTGTGCTCCATTTTGCAAACTGCTCATTTATACCATTTAAAGCGATTTTTATACAACTTTTCTCACGGCTTATTTGGTCGTCAGAAGGCTAGAAGCATCAATAAAAATCTGATGTGGTGCACTCACATAACTTTCTCTAGCTGCTCTACAAGCTTCTTGCAAAAGATTATTTCCACACAATGCTAATGGAGATATAAATTAGTAGAATGTTCTGATTACTTTGTTCCTTACAAGTAGAAGGGAACTAAAGGATTGCACTAGGTTAAACTATTAGTCAAATCTTTTAAATACTGTCGTTATGCGATTGTCAATGCAAATCGCTTCTTTGCTTGGCCAGGAGTAGAACAAAAGAAAAGCAGACACTTCCTGTCTGAGAAAAGTATAAGTACTTCACAATTGAAACTAATAAAAAGGAATATCTCAGAAACGACTAAATCCACAACAAAAACTTAAAGTAGAAATTGTGTGTTTTGACGAGATCTACATTTTTTGTGCAGTAAGCTTTATTCTATCCCTTACGGTTAAACAGCCGGGCAAAATTCGGCAACATTTATCCAGAATAAAGAGGTTTTCAGGGGCTATTCCCAGAAAATTCAAGATATACATTTTATGTGGGACGTAAGTAGCTTTCATATACCGGATTTTAATGAAAATGATTAATTTGAAGTGCAATAGTTTATATGTGGAAATATGATTACTTCATCCATTCCCTTTAGAATCGCACTCTTAAACATATAAATATTTCTCAAGTAGCGTATTCTTATCAGTGCCTAATAATACCATTTGTCAA
This sequence comes from Hymenopus coronatus, assembly GCA_030762935.1. Lineage (NCBI taxonomy): Eukaryota > Metazoa > Arthropoda > Insecta > Mantodea > Hymenopodidae > Hymenopus > Hymenopus coronatus. The sequence continues at coordinate 2,524,019 of CM060885.1, read as the reverse complement.
CTTACCCTACAGGAGAAGTAAGATGACTGCGGTGTGGGTAAAATGACGAATTGAAAGAAAATAAATTACAAAACAAAAATAAATGATGGTTATTTATTTATCACAAAAGTCACAAATATAAATTTTCTTCTTTGCTTCACTGTAATATAGGTCCATACACTCAGCATGAAGATACTCTCAGCATCAAGAAAATTGATACCTCATTTCTGTCTTTCCAATCTCTCCACAAATCATGCAACTTTCACAGGACTCTTTCTTTGCCTTATTGCTAAATCTGTGCCAAATGCAAGCTTACAGTTAGGACCTTAGTTAAATTTGTTTGCCTTTCTACTCATATTCTCTTTTAGTTTTTCATCCTTCTTAATTTTTCTTTTTCGTATTTTCCTCTCCTTATCTTCTTTTCTTCCAGAGATATTTTCACAGGTGTGCTGTTATGTGTAAACATGGCAGCATATTTCTTTGTTTTCTTGGACCTCCTTTATGTGCAACTTGGGGTAATGAAGGTAAAACAGAAGGATGTGCAGTCAGAGGTAGATAAAAGCAGTGGTAATTTATCAAGTCTGCTCGGGGTAAAGAATGTAAATTAGGCGTAGCTGTATAGTTAAATGAAGGCTCTGGTAGAGGTTCAGCTTGCATAAAAGAAGTAGATGAAGGCCTTGGTGGCGCTTCAAATTCTGCAGTTGGGTTTGCTGATATTTCTCGTAAAGCACCTGTTTCCAATGAAGTTTCAATTATGGCCATATTCGTTGTTAGTGATGGCACAAAGTCTTCCTCGCTAAACACATGTGAATTTAATGGCTTAATTCCAGAATCTTTAAAGCTCTTGGTCACATTATTTAAAGATGCAGTTATGCAATGTTGCAATCTGCAGGCTTCCACGGCCGTAGTCCATTGAGGTTATGGTTTCCAGTGTAGCCCGCGATAGAGGCGTTCGGCTTGATTTGGCGGCGGTGGTCCGTTGTTCAGGTACAGCGGGCAGCGAGACTGCCCGGCGAAATAGTCAGACCTGCAGCAGGTGTCTCAAAATCTCTTGCGGCGAGTCAGGTCGTGCTGCTGGCAGGTGAATGTCAGTTCGGGAGCGCCATAATAGTGGCAGTGTGACGGAGCTGAGCAGTCTTCCACTGCATGTCCGTATAGACAGCAGCGGCGGCACGGTGGAGTCCACATCGTCCTGATGGCTTTGAAACGCAGCGCGTAACCAAAGAGGTCCACGTGGGGCTGCAAATATGCCTTATCCCGAAAGCCAATGCACACAAGTGGTGTCGGTCCGCTCCTGGTAACAAACCTGGTGAGGGCCAGCGCCGTTGGAGTTGCTCGAGTAGCAACTGCGGAGCCAGGCGGCGGTGAACTCCGACAGTTTGGGGGGGTGGAGAATAGGTAATGGAGGTGCGAGGGGATAACAGGATGTTGAAGTGGATGAAGGTCAGAAGGGATTCCATTGTGTGGTGTCTCTGTTTAATGTTCTCAACATTCATGTTGTGGTGGAAGCGTGGTGCCCGGTACCGCTGGTTCGCAACCGGGGGCTTGTGGGTGACGTACTTCGGCAGCCATGTGACACGATGGGTGCAAGGCTGGCGCTTTGGCGTAATACCCAGACACCTAGCCTGGTCATTGTGTGTGCATGTTTATGGGTAATGAGGTGAAGTGTAGCAATATTGGTGTGGAGTCGTTCAACTATAAGCTGAGAGACTTCTACTTGTGTTGATAGGAAGTTCATTCAGGTCCATTAAAGAATTCGGTGGTTTGGTTGGTGGTCTTTTCAGTGTCCTTGGTGCTCTGGCTGTCATTTCTGGTTGCGGCTGACGTAACTTGTCTTCCAGTAAATTAATCCGGAGGATTGCGGTTTCTGAGAGTTCATCTAGGCGCGTGGTTAACGATTTCATCATGTTGTTTGTGGACCTTGTAGATGCGGGAGTTGTTTATAAAGTGCACCACCTTCTTCAGATTCTTGTTGTAGTGGTCTCGTAAGGTGGCGTTCTCGTGATGTACTGCTGCTAGAAGAGATGATTGAAAGCTGAGAGCTGTTTCCTGGAAGCCCGCTAGAGTGCGGGTCAGGACATCCTCCCATGTGGTGATGCAATCGGCGATGGTCTGCACGGTTTCTCGTAGTTTCTTGGGTGTGTCTGTGTTGGCTGTGATGTCAGCTTGTGTCAATGTGGAGATCTGCGGATGGTCTTGCGTCGGCGGGAATGTGGCGGCTTGCGATGGCGTTTGTGACGCTGGCTGAGGTGGCTCGGTGTGCTGGGTTTGTGAGGCTGGCATCGGTCGGCGAGGATGTCTGGGCCACGCCACTTGCCTCGTGTAGTGATTTGCAGATTTGCAAGTAGCACAGTACACGGGGCAGCGAGTCAGGTCGGGCGATGGCTGTGCAGGTGTCAGAGGAGTGGCCGTACTAGCAGCACCGGCGGCACTGAAATATGCGAGCGCTCTGGTTGGGCTCGACAGTGAGTACCTGCCTAAGGGCAGGCAGTCCATTGGCCATGGTGACGTTCTAGTGGAACGGGATACAGCAAACCAAACCTTGTGCTGTTTGGTCTGCAGGAAACCCACCCACCCACACACACACACATACACACACACACACACACACACACACAGAAAGATACACACCAGCTGTCTTACACCACTCTTCAGCAGTTAAACGAGATATGATTAACACCTTGCACCAAAGGGCAAAACGCATCTGTCACTCAGATTGTCTGACCAAGGAAGCCAAACATCTAAATTCTATACTCAGAGCTAATGGATATTCGACATAAGAGATACGAACCGCCAAATACAGGAACAAAGAAAAAACACCCAGCGACAACAACATTAGGCTTTCTTACCATATATCCACCAAGTCTCCGAGAGAATATCTAAGCTATTAATACACCACAACATCAAGGTGAGGTACACAAAAAGCAGCACACCACGATCTAAAGTATCAGCTGTGAAAGATAAAGCTCCACCTCTACTAAATCCTGGGGTGTATCAAAATATCTGTGATTTTGGGGACTCTTATGTTGGACAGACTGGCAGATCCATCCAAACCCGCAGAAATGCGCACAACAGAATCGCAAGTAGAAAAATCCGCCCTTGCAGAACACGTGGGAAAATCGGATATCACATAGATTTTGACGATATAAAGATTCTGGCAGAATGCAGTCGTTACACACACACACACAGCGAGAGAGAGAGAGAGAGAGAGAGAGAGAGAGAGAGAGAGAGAGAGAGAGAGAGAGAGAGAGAGAATAATGAGAGAGAGAGAGCATCGAAATATTTAAACAGAACAGTAAATTCAACAGAAGCGGAGGAAAACCACTTAATTCAATTTGGAAAGTCTTGCTGACAGAGTGAGAGGGGATTAGCAGACCAACAACCAATAGGAGAAGAGAAGAGAGGCCCGCCAACATACGAGTATAAATATCAGCTCGCTTGGGCTTACGGTGCCAGTGGCCCGTGGAAGAAGCTCAATATAAATTGCAGCGAAACTTCGGCAGAGTGCAGTATAAGAAATGACGCGGCTTACACCGGAAACCATAACCTCAATCTTGCAATCACTTGTATTGTTATCACTTAGCTTGGATAATTAGCAAGGTAGTCTGTACAAATCTTGCCATGTGGTCTTCAGAGATCTGTAAAATGATACATTCAATGGTTTCAGTTTGTGGTTTGTGTGAGCTGGAAAACCTAGAAGAACTATAACATTCTCTGCAGAGAGTAACAGCTTCAAAAGTGGCAGGTGAAGTACATATAATTATTCATAAACAAAAGGATTAGATTTTTTCTATTGGTCTTATTTCTTTAGTGGAATAATGTTGCAGCTATTTTACCAAGCTCTCAGCATTCATCCAGCCCGATTCATGACCAACTGAAACAGATCCAAGTGATGCACCATCAAAATTATATGCAGGCTGCATTATAACTCTCGAAAAATAAAAAATACCCATGAACTGAAATCTGGCACTAACGCAGTAGCAACAGTGACATTTATTCTCAACTCAGCCGAGGTAATTTTAATTACCATTCTTTTGCCAATAGAACTCAGTACTGGTGTTTACCTTTCTGGAGACAATTGAACACTCTCTCTCATCAACAAAATGCGGCACAAAAGGTATTCTTATTTCTCGGGATATACTAAAGATTCCCTCTACGTTCACTTTATTAAATGCAGCCAATCTAGCTGCCGGCATAGGTTCTGGTTTACAAAGAGAGAACTTGAACCTTTTGAATAAAACCTTTCCCTGCCATCTTTTCGCCTTTGTTAAATCTGTGTTCTATTTTATTAAATGCAGTATAGTTATAGAAATTCGAGCGAAATAACATCTTAATAGTCCATGAGTTCTTCTGTCCAAATCGATGTCATATTGCTAGAATTCTTGCAACTGGTCATCATTAAATATATTGTTGAATCTCCTCATATTTTTTTTGTGGAAAATCCTGAAATTAAACAATCATTTACTTTACCGTAAACTTGGGGAAATAGGGAAAGTTTTGTTTTTTTGTTTTTGGTAATCTGAACAATAAATAACTTATGTTTTGAAGGCAATATTTTTATATTGTGTAAGGCTCTCCATATTTAATGATGGAAATCTGCTCCCTCATTTCATATATATAAGCGTTTATTTATCATAATATTTCCTATCCAAATATATTGTGGGGTGTATAAGGACATAACTTTTCTTTTAAAAAAATTATAATATTTATTATAAAAGAATTTTGTTTAATTAAAGTCAGAGAAACGTAGTGGAAAAAGCAACTCCACAAATATATTTGCATATCTTTTGTTTATTTGAAACCCATGACTATAATTTTAATTACAAAAATGTATAATTATAAAAAGCAGGGATTAACAACAATTTAGCAAATTAATTAACCAAAGTAATCAGTATTTATGGAAATATGGTTTACATAAAAGAGTAACGTTCTCTTCACACAGTTGGTGTCTTCAATATAGCAAGAACTCCAGCTTTTGAGAAATCACATTCACCTGGAACATAGGAAAAACAAATACTCTTGAGAATTTGGTTGATTGGCGAAGAAAAATACCATTTTATTAACACTTTTACTTATCAACTTGAAGAACATTTCCGTTAAATTATTATAAGAAAACCTGACCGTAGCCCAATCTACTTCCTTTAAATTGTTTACTTCTTCATTTACAGTCTCCACTTCACATTTTACCCATGTTTGTCATCTGAAATAGGTTGTTCTTCATCAGATAATGTTTCCGGATCATCTACATTGGTCTCTTGAAAGTCTACTAGAGTAACATGCCTCCAGCTGGGACATTCAGTCTCCTCTTCCGATTCCTTGTCTGTTTTTTATAATTTCCGAAACGCATGTCTTTTAAGAATTCTGTCGGATTGTCTTTTACATTGACTGGGGCAGAAATTACTTCACCTTCTTGATGTTCAAGTGGCAACGTGTCAAGTACTTTCTTCCGGTTAAGAGGAAATACACCCGCATTTGGAAACCAGATTGGATATTATCTTTCAACTCTTTCTCCATTAAATGTAATGTTTTCTTCAGAAGAGATGGAATATACTTCTTAACAAACGCTCTGTTTTTCATTTGCATTGGATTTATCATTTTCAAGCATTTTTCTCCAGAAACATCTAACAGTTGTCAGATGCGACGGATTTCAGGAAGGAATGCAAACAGGATGCTATGTTCCTCACATAGCCATACAGCTGTTGGAGACAAGTGAGAACTTAAATTGTCACCTATCACAAGCTTCTTTCCCTCAAATCGACAACGGTAAGTTATTGTAGCTCTCTGGAGTCAGTCTAGAAAGCAATTTCCATTCATCCAACCAGACTTACTGCGGTTGGGTTGAAGAGGCACCTGGAGGCCCACCTTCAGTCCACAAGTCATACTATACGCATATTTGTAGATTGCATAGGGGGTAGCAGCATTCCTGAAGCATTTGCTGCAAACATGGCAGATACACTGGACTTGCTTTAATTCATCACCCTCTCAGGGTACTTGTACCCTCTTTTAAAAAGAAGTTTGCGTCGGCCCGGGTCATCAGAGAGTGCAGACTCATCATACTTTATTATCAGATATGGTAGCACACTGATTCCAGCGCCTTCCATTGTTGCTGTCGGTTCACCAAAAAGTGTTGATAATTGCTGAGCACACTTTGGCTCGGCTCCTTTTAATATTTTGACACAAACGTTGAGAAGTTTTAGTTTTGTGTCTAGCCAGAAAGCTAAGTGCCCACTTAAATATTACTTTTAAATTTAGCTAAGCATATGCTCTCTCTGTCTAAGTGACATTTTATGAACCAACACAAGTCAAAGGCACTTAAAGAACAGCCCAAATCTGCACAAGTTATAAGGCCTTCATCAAGTTCCTCTTCCAAAATGTTAGAAAGACAAGTCTAACCACCTTTATTCCTGAACTCAATTTTCCCTCAGGAGTGTCTCTGGATTGGTTCACATAGCGGTGAAGGGCTGACTTGGAAATTTCAACTTTTTTTCTGAGTTTTTTCTAATTACATTCCACGAGCAACTGCCTGAACATCCTGCATTACCGTCTTCTAATCAACAGGATATATGTATGATCGAGGGTCTCTTTTATATATCCTAGGCATCATGCAGCCCTGTAAAGAGGTGAATGTTTAGGTTAGGTTAATAAACAAACTGGTTAAAGTGCAATTTTTTCCACCTAAATACATGCTTTTAAGATAAATATATATTCTTGGTATTTTTTGTCTTGACTTCTATTCACCTCAATTATAACAACAATACTTAAAACAACAAATTAAGAGGTTGCTTTCCAAATGAAGTTAACTAAACATGTATTATGTGAAAATAGCCACTAAAATACACTGAAGTGTAAATCCAGTAACTAGCTAGAATCTCACATGTTAAAAGGTAGAAAAATACTATGCAGATTACCAGCTGATTATAGTGTCTACCAACATGAGAAATATAAAAAAAAATGTGAAGCCAAAACTTTCTGTAGACATAGATTGGCCATCTTAACTACGCTGATTTGAACACCATAGACGAAAAGACAAACTAGAGGTTTCCTTTAACTATTTTTTCCTAGATTTTGTCCCCATTCACCCCAGTTTACGGTATATAATTACTAAGTATTGAACAAACATTAGTTAAAAGCTAAACTTCTAAATGTATGTATTCAAATATGAATAAAACCACGGCTTACCGCTTCCGTACACTTTTGTATATAGAGACGTAAAGAAACTTCGGGAGGTTGAACTTCCCAGCAGCGGCATTAACAAGCTTCCCATTTCTTAATGCTGCACTGCCTCTTTCATTGATTCCTTGGTCCATTTTCGTCTATCTGCCTTCCTTAAATATATATTCTCCATGTTTATAACGTAGCTGGAAGTTAAAATTACACGACAGTACAATAACAAAGTAATTAAAAGAATTAAAATAGAGTAAGGAGGGTAAGATGACACATCCGCCATATTCGTCTCTGCAAAATGCATCTTAACTTCGGCCGACATTTTGGTTACAAACTTAAAGATGCATGCAATTTTAGAGAATAATTTCATTAAACCTATGGCAAAGCATCATTAAATATACAAGGCTTAAGAGAAATCAATCACTCTTCATTAATATAAAAGCATTGCTTACATGAAGCTTATTTTTGCTGAGGATAAATTGTTACGGGAACAGCGTTCATTTCCGAACCTCCATTCTTAACTAAACAAGAAAGCGTCTAAGCGGGTCTCGTTCAATTGTCATCCCTGCAGAGGCGCTCTAAGAACGTAGTGCCCATAGATATAAGGAGAATAGATAAGAAATGCTGCCTTGTGGTTGGTGAAGCACGTTTTTGTCAAGCCGCCATACTTGTTTCTGAATTTCTGAGATGAGTACGGCTTTTGTGGGTTAAATGTGCACCCAAAAATAAGATTTTGTGGTGTTAAATGTCAGTGGTACATTTGGACTGTAGATTTTAAATCAGTATAATGGTGAATTCGTGTGTGGTGTTTGGTTGTAGTTTCTCGAATAGCAGAACAAAAACAAGGAAAGGGAAATGTATTTTGAATACATAAGTTACAGTATTTATGTAAGCGATTTTCAAATGTTCAATTAAGTAGTACATTTGGAGTGCAAGTTTTAAACCAGTATAATGGACAACACGAGTGTGTAGTTTCTCGAATAGCAGAAGCATAAATAAGGAAAGGGAAATGTGTTTCAACACATAGGTAAGTGTACTTATGTAAGTGATTTTTCGATGGTATACTTTAATGAAATATGTTATACATTATCAACAGAACGGTTCTGTATTGTTTGTTAGATTTTTTGATTTCTAACTCAGAAAGACCGTTGAGATACATGTGTAAAGATAATTTGCAGACAAAATTGGCAAGTTAATCCAGTTTATAAGAAATTCACCCATTTAGCAGCTATCTCGAGAAATAATTAATATCCAATTATGTCCTTATGATACCAAAACCGTGAGAATAAGGGGCGTGTTCCTCCGACTCGGAATGCAGTCGTAGCGAAAGTCATAATCTTTGCGATAACTCTGATACTTGTAACCTTTTTTACTTGTGAGCAGCTATTAATAGTTCATGTAGTGGAATTAATGGATGTAGGCATAAGAGACAAACGATAAGGTTTAGTCAAAATCTTACATTTTACCCTCCATCAGATGATCTTGTATTGATGTCTACTGCAATAATACCAATTTATCAATAATATCTTCTGACAGGCCGAAAAATGTGACTGTATTAAATATTCCTTCAACTAGCGACATCTCCCCTTTGTTCTTTGATTTTTGGTTCAATAACGTGGAAAAACAATTAATTTGACAGATGTTGCGTATGGCAGTGTGTTGAACTGTAAGATTCCGGCTGGTCACAAAACGTGCTTCAACAAAACGTTTCCGTCCAGTGGAAGTACCACGTCGCGCCATCTATACAGTTTTTGGAGAAATTAACAATTTGTCATCTTAGATTCCTCGTCAACTTGCCGGACTTTCTCATGCACATTTTTAGGATTACACAATGCGCCATGTTTCACATTTTTATGTCCAGGAATGAATGTTTCGCGTGTAGACCATTCTTTATGCTTTTTTTTTTTTTTTTTGCCTTTTTTTTTCTTCCTACTATCCCAGTGACACACCATTCATACATTGCATACTGAAGCTTCTCCAATATAAATTTGAATATTTCATACTAGCCAAGTGAGCAATAAGCACTGATGGGAATTTATTGCCGTTATGCAGAAGCACTGCTTTTAAACTAGTTTTAGAGCCATCAATGAACAAACGCCGTTCTGCTGGGTTATGTTCAGTACCACATAAGAGAACAAATGTCATTGCAAAATACTAGAACATTTTCTTCAGAAAAATAGCACCTAAACTGAGGATGATGATTACGATTAGTACATATGTTCGTGTTCTTTTGAAGAACATTCCATCGTTTTAGCCAAAAAGCAAGCATTTCAGACTGCTTTTTGGATAACTTTAAATCCCTAATGAGATCGTAAGATCTTCTTGGGACAAAAATGAGCTTTAGATAAACAGCTTATTCCGAAAGTTGAGTCACTAAAACCCATTGCATTTTCTTCCTTACTTCCATCAGAATCTGAGCTCTCTTCATCTACGGTCGTATGGGTCATTTTTTGCAGTGTGGGTCTGTTTTGTAAGTTACGGTACACCACTGCATGTTTTGATTTTGACATTATACCTTTAATGTTTGTTAAACAGAAATAAGTCAGAGGAGTGATCTTTGGATTCCCTCCAAATCACCAGGATATGTGGTGTGTGCCATTCTTCCTAGAGCACGCTAAACAATAAATATGTGGGGTCCAGGCCCTTGTTTGGTCCCCCACTATACTCTCAAAATACATTTTATAGTACTTTTTCACTACTTTTTGTCTCGAGCGTCACTTCATCACACACATATATGACAAACGTTGTTAGGATTATTTAAACAAACTCTAGGCATTTTGAAACTAACTAGTTATTAAAATAAATAAATTATTACATATAATTTTCAGACACACAAATCACTCACAATGACTGGTTTTTCGCAATGGCATCGTGTTACACTAGATCACGTTGTACATATCTGAACATAACTGATACCATTTGAGTTAACTCATTTGATTCCATCATGTTGACAATGCTCTGAAGGCTTTTGTTTTACAAAAATGGACAAAAAGTATTTATTTTAAAAAATTGAAATTGAAAAAAAAAAAAAAAACTGTGGAAGATGGATAAATTCGAATACATATTTTAAATATTTAAATTTTAAATTAAAATTTTGAAATTCAATGACTGAAATGTTTATTTTAAAATTTGAAATAAAAACGAAACTGGAGTGATGGATAAATTCGGAAAACACGATGAAAAACGCATTAAGTGCAACTATTTGTATTAATGAGACTCAGATCATGCTGATCAGTGAATCTGTATACTGTATGAGATACTACTACCTTACTACACAAAAAATGTTAATCTGGTTAAAGCACACGATTTATGTCCAATACATTTTTTGTGCAGTTAACAATTTCAGGGGTATTACTTGTTTTGATTTGAATATTCAAACACATACTTTTCTTAGGTGGGAAGTTTAATTCTTTCTCCTAGTTGTATAAAGCCAAAAGAATGTCAAAGCCATCACAAACACACACACACACATACATACATGTGTATGTTAAAGCTTTTAAAAGCAAATATATATTTGCTTTTAAAAGCTTTAACTATCCATTAACCTACTGTATGTTTCCCATTCTATCTACAAGGAAATACGTAATAACACCATTTCTATATGCATTTTTATCTCATTTAACATGCATTAGAGAGCAAGAATAGTTTGTTTAAGAATGAGCAGAGAAAGCCAAGTTAATGTAACACATCATATTATATTATTTTCAAAATAACAAGAAATTCAAGTTTTCAATTTTGAAACTATTTTAGTTTAGATTCATAACTTCATACTGTAAAATATTGTAAACCATTAAATACTATGTTATTGGTTTAACACTATAGTAAAATTACGTACATAACTGTAAACTACTTGATGAAAACTAAATACCTAGTGAGAATAATTAGCATTACAGTTTAACACTGAACTAGTTTATATAATTAAGCAGATTAATATGTACCAATTTAAAAGCGATAAAATTGCTCAAAATCACACTTTCTAACTCTGCTAATACTGGCCACTTTCAGATTGCCAAGGGCAAAGGGTGCTGTGAATGCTTGCAAAAAAAAAAAAGAAAAAAAAAAGTGAAAAAGTAAACTATCTAAGGAAACGGGAAGGCAGCCAGACGAAAAGGTACAGCTTAAGAAAGACTACCAGTCGCTGGAACCCCACAACATTTATTTCATATGGAGATAAATTTCATTCTGGATGGAGAACAATATCCAAAACTGGCTATAAAATAATGTCTCTCATCAACCCTAATGTCTGCTGTACAATGCTCAAGCCGGCAACTAATAGTTATTAACAATGACACTTTCCGGAATATAATAAAACTTGATATACATCACAACTGCTTTTCACTCTCTGAACACAAATATATATATTCACTTTTGCTTACAATCAATGTTTAGCAATAACAAGGGAAAATACAATCCCATAACAAGAGTAAAAGCTCTATTCGAAATTTGCTCAAATCACTGAGCCCAGAATTTGACACACCCTCAAACAAATATCATAAGTAGGAAAATAATTATTATTTTCTGCTTAAACTAGATTTACTTAATATTATTTCCAAAATTTATTTAGGCATATTTGTAACAAAACAACATACATAGAGAAATAGCCCCTTTGCCAATTACCCCCCCTAAAATAATTGTAAATGTTCTACAAATAGAACAGAGAATTATCAATGAATAATAATAAATCCCATATTAAGGTGAAAAGACCAAAACCAAGAAATCAGGAGAATAACTATATAGAAGCCGTTAAATGAAAGGAAAGAAAGCGGAACAGAGATAGAGCGGTTGGTTGGTTGGTCGTATCGGACGATGAATCTAATTGGTGAAATGATGCTCAAATGATCTCGGGGTCCATGGAGCTTAAAGTTACTCGCCATTTGTCTTCTCAGGATAAGGGAAAACCCCAAAAGAACCTTATCCGGGTAACTCACCCAAAGAGATTCGAACTCACGACCCGTATACAGTTATTAGAATATCTAGATCTAATGAGCACAAGTTCAAGCTCACAATTAAGAGTCACTTCCTTGTGATTCTTAATGCACAGAGGCATTGATAGAGGAACGGCAACACCAAATACTCCATTCCTTGCGTTCACGATGCCAACATCCTCTCCGGAATAGGTCCAACCTTCATTCTGTAACCAAAATGGAGTCCAAAGTGTTGAGATATGCGTAGTTCGTATAGTCGACGAAATGCCAGGATTACCTGCTCTGTCTACAGTAGTATCACTCTTATCTATGCGAACCTCGTCACGCCATTGCACTGTTGTGTAGCTTTGACGATGTGGCCTCTTCATTGGGTTTAGTAAGAGATGCTTCTGCTAGGGAAGCGTTTAAAAATCCTCAACCTGGCATAGTATTCTAATTTATCGTTTGCATCACGAGCCGACGTGTTGCAAAGTAGATTTACTAATCTTATAATCGGAGGTCAGAATTTCTGTCAGATACATAACTTCTGTTACAGAACCTTGAACCTCAATCTTCCTAGGAACCTTTGATTAGGTGATGAGAGTGCTCTTTGTCCCAAAGATAGAGTAGGTCTTCATCTTGAGAGATATCTTTTACTATAGCATTGTCGTTTAAAACTTATTCCCATTTCTTAGCATGTGCAGTTTCACAGAAATAACTTCATTCTGTCCGCCACTCGAATGTTGAGCTCATCAACGAGATTTGTATAGATATATGGAATGGACGGTTTCTGAGAGAGAGAGAGAGAGAGAGAGAGAGAGAGAGAGAGAGAGAGAGAGAGAGAGAGAGAGAGAGAGAGAGAGATATCAGGTACCGATGGGAAGAATCCGTAAAGAGCATGACTACTCTTACCATTGATAAAAGATCCAGAGGTAAGGCTTCGCTCAATCGTATAATGCTGACTTTAAAATGTTCACCAGTTAACCACACTCGGTCAGGTTATTGATCTCCACCACGCACTTGCAGTGGAGCCTAGTAAAGAACCAAGCAAGCTCTCTGGGGTAAAATCTATAACATAGGGACACTGAATTTACGCTTTCATGGTGTTATTATTGGGGCGTAGGAAAACTTATCACCTGCTTGAAGTCTGACCTGGAGAAATCTCTTTTCATCGTCTACCTCATAAGTACCAGGTGAAATGACACTCGTTTCGAGCCTCTCATCTCGAACTTAATGGAAATTATTATTGTTCCTATCGAGTAAAATGTGTCCTAATTCAATAAAGCAATCTCGTAGACACCATTAGCATCTTCGATGGAGAGGATATATATATACATGTGTACAGAAGCTAGAGTCAGATCCGCTCAGTGATAAGTGTAACTCATTTTGACTGTGCCGACAGCAACAAAACTGTTTTATAACAGAAACTGTAAACACACGTGACCACAAATAACATTATCAAAATCCTGATACTTGCTTCTGTTATACAGGATTTTCACACCGTCTAGATAGGATTCGATCTCCCTTGGATGCTTTAGATTGCCAAACCTGTCAAAACAAAACGCCACATTTCCATTCTTGGAATTCCTGAATTATACGAAGTATCCAACTTAATAACAATTCTCTCTCTACATCTAGGTCTTATAGGTAGTTTGTCTGAAATTAGGAATGGGCAGCCATTCAGCATAAGCTTCAATCTCGGTGTCACTTAGAGCTTTCTCCGGGAAGGTCTCGTCCCAAGTTATTTGCCTTCCCCTTCCGCTTCCTGAGTCGCGCACCTCCCTTCTAATACCTTTACCAACTGCTATGGCCTCATGTGCTGACTGTGACGCACCAGGTCTTTGAGTTGCCTCTCAACTGCACACATCGGGCAACTATACCTACCAGGCTTCTCGTAACACCCAAGGCAGCCAGCGAGGTAGGAAAGGTAAGATCCCGCCCTTTGCAAGCGCTGATAGAATCCACTTCTTCTGTACACGTTCCTTACGCAGTCCACCATCAATGGTTAGCAGCCGCAAGCCTATTACCGAAAATAGTGTCAGCAAACTGTATCAAGGCCGCGCCGTGGCCGAGGGGTTAGACCACTCGCCTCTCACCTAGACGGCCCGGGTTCGATCCCAAACGACCGCATGTGAGATTTGTGGTGGACAAAGCGGCGCTGAGGCGGATTTTCTCCGGGTTCTCCGGTTTCCCCCGCAAACGTATTCCACCGGTGCTCCATCTTCATTCATGTATCATCAGTGTCACCGCCTGTGGTGCCCTTAGTAGTTAAAGCGGGCGTTAAACACTACCCAAAAGCAGACTGTATCATATTTCAAGCTCTTCCGCAAGAACCTCGTCTGCCAAATGTTTCGAAGCTTTACATAGCGTAGGTAATATCGTGAATTCGACATGCTCTGTCCAATCCGTTAATTGCAAACGTTTTTATAGTTTAGTTCCAGGACCGCAGAACTTGTATCCGGGCAGATAAGCCTCAAACTGTAGAGAATTAATTAACAAAATAAGTATTCCAGAAGCGCTTCTTAGACTTGCGAACTCCAGAGCCCATGGCATGCCATGAAATGAAGAAATAAAATATATACTCTAAAATCTAAATTGCGAGATGAAAGCAGCGAAGCAAAGGTGTGCGCTACCTATATAAGTCCTATGCTTCGACAACAATACTCGAGAAAGGAGACACGGGTCTCTCTTCCCGAGCAATGTCAGAGCAGCCGTTTTGGGTAGCTAAAATGTAGGAAAGACAAACGAGTTACGTAACATATTAATTCACGAGAACGATCTTAGGTTTGAGAACTTTTACATTTAATCGAAATCGCTACTAAAACCGATTAGCAGCATCTGCTCAAAGTACTGAATATCATTCCTGATATAGGTAATTTATGTTGGAGACTGACAAAAAGGTACAGGGCAGTCCAGAAGGTCCCAGAAGTTTTGCCCTATCTGGCGATGAGTAGGGTTAGAGCCGCCGTCGTGGTGACAGAACATTCCTATATGCAGTACGCATCCAGCTGTGGTATCGAGAGGACTGGACCTTGGTTCTCTGTGAGTTGTGAAAATGTGCGCTGTAATAGGAAATCCCATCACTTGAGAAGTGCGGGCTCTGATTAGGATTTGTTGGCTAAAACAACAAAGCAATTAAATTTTATCATCAACTTTGTGATGTTTAAGGGTAGAGAATGAGTGAAAGCCGAGTAAGGCAATGGTTCATTGATTTTAAAAATGACCGTACCAATGTTCACAACGAGGACCCCAATGGTATGTGATTATTGGCTGTTTCAGCTCACTCTCGTACCATTCGCATATTCCTTTATCCTGTAAGATAAGTTAAAGTTGGCTATTGAAATTAAATGTTTCTACTCTTTCAGTATCAGGAGTATGATTTAGATATTTGTATATTAACGTACCGCATAATTTTATTCCCAACTTGTATAGAATTAGATTATTCCTAATTTCTTTGCTAACCAGAGGTTTACAGTTGTCTAGGAATGCTTGGAGTCTGTTATACCCAAGGTCTTTTCTATCTGGATTGTAAAAATTAGTTATTTAAATGTTGATTTCGTTGTTTTATATTCAAAGATTTGTTTTTCTGCGCACTCACCTCATCTTATACTATATATTTTGTAGGCGGTGCATCGCTGGGGTGTCACTGTTGAATGCTCTCTTAACATCTTTTTTTCGTGATCTCGAGTCTGCATTCGTCGGGAACATTAACACATGTTCCCTTCACCGATAAACGTATACAATTTCACTTACACTATCTCGGACTGTGAGATTTTTCTGATTTTTAATTCACTTTATTTTTTTTTGGTTTTGTTTTTTTTTTTCTCTTAGGGAGCTAGAAACTTTATTTATTCCAGGAAGGCCAGGAGCTCTACAACACAACAGGCAAACAGAAAGAGGAAGAATGCAAGATCTTGCATCCAAGGTCATTCAGGATTGATACATGAACAATAAAGGTGCTCATAGCTTGGAAATCAAGGTTTAAAGGAAGCGATTCTGTCGCGAATTATCCACCACCACTCTGCATACAAAAACTTGTCTAAATTGGAACCACACAGTCATCAGGCATGTCTAAAGTTCTAAGCCAAGCATAGGTATCCATTACTGACCAAATAAGAGCTCTCCACAATGCAGGACGGGTCCAGGGAAAACTCAGGTGCAAAATATCTGTTGCTGAAGGATACCAAGCTCACCAGTCCATCCCCAACATCGACCCAAGAGCCATGTCCATATCAACCCTTCACCTGAGCAATCCAAGAGTCGATGTTCCTGCAAATCCGGGGCTTGGCACAGTGGACAAGCGGGAAGAATGGCCGGATGATGTCTATGTAATTTATCTGCAATTGGTAAAACTTCATTGATAATCTCAAATATCACCGAGACTCATTTAATGTTGATTTCTGATATAGCAAATCCGCGCCAAATATGCTCCTAGTGCAACTGCAAATACTTAACTGGTACATGTGGAGTTGTTGGTGTCCTTCGTTGAAGAAAGGTATAAACGTCCTTAGCCGTCCGAAAACGGCCATTAATAACCTCTGCTGGTGGTAGTTTGCTCATGTCACGTAGGAGTTCACGTAACATTTTAGGAATCTTGCGGAGTTCTATCCGCTCCCAAAATAAGTAATAACGCCTTTGCAGCAGCATCTCTACGCTATCACCGTGCCCACCCAGTGCTTTGCATCGCCACATCCAACAACCCCCAGCCACGTAGCTTCCCTATCTAAATGAAGTAGCCGAGTACTTTTCAATTCTCTGCCTGTGTCGTTTTGTAGGGGGCAGCACGTGTGCTAGGTACCATTAATGACTCAAAGCAAAGGCATTACAAAACCACACACGTTATATCAAGTTCAGCATCCTCGACTTTTGACCGTACAGCACATCACGTAAGATATTTTTGCAGGACGTCCGAGTGTTCGTCGTCTCTATTGAGGTATATCCCAAGAATTTTTGTGTGTAGCACTGTGGGTATTCGTAATACCGTGGTATCCGGAGGGTGCGGCTAAACGGGGAGACTTTCAGATTTCCTCAAATTAAAAGTCACCCCCACATATCGGGCATATTCCTGTAAACAGCTTCGTAGATACGTGACATACTGCTCGTCGGTAACCACCTCCGTAATATCCTCCGCATAGGCTCTAACGCACAGTTCCTGTCAGAAGACTTCCAGACCCGTGATCGTAATTTGCAGCTGTCGGAGCAAGGGATCAATGTACACTGCAAATAACAGCATACACAGGGGACAACCTTGACGGAGGATCTGTTGATCGGTATGGCGGCAGTCTGAAACCCATTGCTATGAATCCTAGAGGACGCAGCGTCATTTAGTGCAGGAGATGGTATAAGTTTTCAGGCACTTACCATGACTCCAAACCTGCCCAAAGGCCCTCGTTAACCACATTATCACATGCTTTCTCAAGGTCCAGGTTTACCAGTGTGTTTACAGTGAAGTATATAGTCTCGGAAAGCATAGCCGCACCACAGCCTGCTGCTCACTAAGCAATGGCACTACCATACTTGCAGCCGACGGGCGATTATTTTTGCAAACAACTTATAGTGGTAATGTAGTGGGCCGATCATCTGCTGGTGTAGCGGTCTTTGGGAATTGTAAAACCACCCCATCTCCAAATGTAGGCGGCGGGTCTCTCCAGATTTCTTGAAACATTAGAAGAAGTTCTTTCTTAATAAACTGCCAACAATGTTAATAAAACTCATACGGCATGAAGTTTTGCTGTCTGAATCGCAGTAAGCAATTCGTATCCCTCAGCATGGGAGTAGTCAACCGTTGTAAACCTCCCTGCACAACTGGACATACACGACTGGATCAATCCACCATGTCCACCGATTTGGCAAAACGCTGGGTGTAATAGAATGCAATACACAGGAATTCCTGTCGTGGTCGCAGCCCCTTGGCCATCATCTATCAATTTGGTGACAAACGCCCTGCGACCTTGCCTACGCTCCTTCACCAGGAAGAAGAAACTAACTTTTTCACCATGAACCATTTCTGCTGTACGTATTCTGAGCTAAGGTATGCTGGAGCTCTTTGCGTTTTACGGTGCTGGATATGAGCCTTGACCTCCCGGAGCTGACAGTATACATGCTCCCCTTGTTGTTAGCGCAATTGTACATTTTGTCGCACTTCGCAAAAATCCAAAGTTTCTTTCCGAGGCAACGCTCTACGCCATGCTGCTGCTTTAAAAAGAATTGGACCACTGGCTTCGAATTATTGGGAGAACGCTCAAAAGAATTCTGCAGATTCGACCAATATTCTTGGAATCCTATGAGGACCTCGGCGGCAACTGTCAGTAAGCTTCCACAACCATGGACCATTGCGACGTATCTCCGCAACGGCATGTAGCATTACACTGTGATCACTAAAAGCTGCTGGCACCATCTCCGGCAGAACACACATCCGGTCCAGCCGACTGGCCCCGTACAAAGGTGTACATCACATTGTTATCGTGCCAGTTATCCACCAATTGGAACTGGTCCATCAACTGCTGCAATTAACAACACAACCCCTCTTTGATCCCTGGCTGCTAGCCTACAGTCCCCAACCAATAAGAACGGGACCTTCGAGGAATGTGAGTTAAAAGCTCCTGTCGAAAATTATATTCACAAGAGTAACATCATCGTACTCCGCCGAGAGGATTTTCACAAAAGGTGCAGCTGTACATTCGCTTGCAACATGTCCTACTCTGTAACACTTATAACATCTACTTAGTGTATTTGTTGGCTTGACTCTCCATCTGTCCCATCCTTTCACTATTGTTTTCTTTGCTAGCAGTCGATTTGTAATCTCTATATTAGAGGTTACAAATGCATATTTTACACCTTGTGCATTTGCTTTATCTGACATTTTTATCAGAATATTTTGTTCCATTTTCCCTAATTCCCGTTCTATGGTTTCTTTTACTTCATGTTCTTCTACAACTTCATCTATATCTAGTAGCATAACAGTTTGTCTTTTGCTTTCCATATTTACTTCTGCAATTTTGTCCAATTTTGAAGTAAGAAGCCGTTTAAGTCTTTCTATCATTTCTATCTTTCCCTTTTATTTTCAGCTGCACATTTCCTTCGTTTGTCTTTCTTTTGTGATCAATTATTATTCCACTTGTGTCTACTTCTTTTATATTTTTCAAAATGTCTGCGTATGATTTTTCTCCAAGTGGCTTGAGTACGATTGTATCTTCATTTAGTCCTCTCTTCCTACTATTGTCCTCCATCCCTTTTGTTTCATTGTATCTTTGATGTTTTATATACATTGACATCTTACCGTTATTTGTTTTACACAAATACTCCAAAACTTTCCTTGTTACTTGTTCATCCACTTGATGCGTTGTTACCACGGCTCTGCGGGTTCTCCCATTTTTCCTCTGTGTCTAATATTTTTTCTAAGTTTTTTCTTAAATTAGATATATCTATGGATTTTCCTCCGTCCTCAGTCATAGTGAGGTACAGATATTTCTTTGTATTTTTTTGGCTCTTTTTCATCACCAAGGATTTCATTTGATAAAATATTGCACATCATTTTTCCTGGTTTTAGTTTAACTTCGTTCAATAACTGTTTTATTTGCGGATTTATATTAATAATGTTCCTTATAATCTCTTCCTGTTTATCAACTTCTTTATTTGCAACTATTACCAAGTCTTCATCCTCGACTGCCAGAGTTTTCCCTTTTGCAGGTTGACAGTTTCCGAAGGCCTCTTCCGGCCATTTCATATTTCATGTACTTGTTGGTCATTTATATCTTTTTCTAGCTCACATTTTATTGTATATTTCAGCTTCTCTATTTCTTCTTGTTTGTTTGTAATTATTTGCGTATAGGCTTCAGTGGTTTCCTTTTTCTTTTGACTACTTAGAGTTGTTAGTTTTTCCATTACCTCATTTGTAAAACTTGAGGCACTAGGTAATCTTTTGAAGAAGTCTTCTAAATGGCAGACTGCATTTTTTATTTCCTTCTTTGTGTTTGGGATATCCTTTATCACTCTCTGGAGAGTTTCGGTTTCCTTTTCAATTTTATCCATTAATATCTGATACATCGAGTACTTTTTCCGGACATGGTCAAGGAGGAATATATCTTGTTCTTCAGTTCTAATCACACTCTACTTTAGTCTTCTCATATTGCCGACACTTTCGCTTTGTTGGTTCTTTGATTTCAAAATAGATAAACTTGTGGTCGCTAAGTGATTCCTATTCGAACATCTCCCAATTCAGGATTTTATTTGATATCATCTGAGTTGAACACGTAATGTCTATTAATGATTCAAAGGCTCCTCTCACAGAAGTCGGCTGTTTCCTATATTTTGTACTACAAAATCCAGTTCCGCCATCCACTCGACCCAATATTCACCTCTCTGGTCAGTGGTTTGTGCGCCCCACTGTGGTGATTTAATATTTAAGTCTCCCATTATAACACTTTCACCTCCTTGCGTACTAATAACTTGCATTATAGAATCTACTTCTTTCTTAAATTCGCCCAGGGGTATGTTTGGGGAACTATAACATCCATCCATCTTAAATTATTTGAAGTAAATGCAGAAATAAACATTTTCTAACCTCCAATCGATTACCTCTATATTTTTGTTTACGAAGTTGACAGCGACATCCATCCTATTATCCTTAATCCAATTATACTGGATACACACTTTAAATTTGGTTCACTTACTATCATTATGTCAACCTTCTTCTACATTGCAACTGCATAAGCCATATCATGACTACCTTGTGACCTCATTAAATTAGCTTGTAGGATTCCTATGGCTGTTGAACCCACGATCTTTCTTATTTAACCCTCCTCGTCTTAAGTCCCCTATCATCTTTCTGTAAGGAGGGCAACTCATTTGGTCACTTCTGTGGCCTCATTTTTTACACGTTATACAGACAGATGCATTTGTGTATTCACTGGCTATATGACCCTTCTCCCCACAAGTCAAGCAAGATCCAGTTCTATTATCTTCCTCCTTACATTGATACGCCATATGTCCAAATCCAAAACACTTAAAACACCTAGTGACTTTTATTCTTTCTCTAATCTGGCAGGGGACCCATCCGACATTTTTTTTTGTAAAGAGGGAGAAACCCCTCATGTGCATCAGGGGAGATAACCCTGATGTGCCGGTAGTAGTACTGAAGGTAGTACTAGTAGTAATAGTAGTGATAGTACTAGTAATAGAAGTAGTAGTGATAGTAGTACAGTAGTAGTAGTGATAGTAGCACAGTAGTAGTAGTGATAGTAGTACTAGTAGAAGTAGTGATAGAAGTACTAGTAGAAGTGATAGTAGTACTAGTAGAAGTAGTGATAGTAGTACTAGTAGTAGTAGTAGTGATAGCAGTACTAGTAGAAGTGATAGTAATACTAGTAGTAGTGATAGTAGTAATAGTAGAAGTAGTGATAGTAGTACTAGTAGTAGTAGTGATAGTAGTACTAGTAGAAGTGATAGTAGTACTAGTAGTAGTGATAGTAGTACTAATAGAAGTAGTGATAGTAGTACTAGTAGTAGTGATAGTAGTACTAGTAGAAGTGATAGTAGTACTAGTAGTAGTAGTGATAGTAGTACTAGTAGAAGTAGTGATAGTAGTACTAGTAGAAGTGATAGTAGTACAGCAGTAGTAGTGATAGTAGTACAGTAGTAGTGATAGTAGTACAGTAGTAGTGATAGTAGTACTAGTTGTAGTACTAGTGATAGTAGTACTAGTAGTAGTAGTGATAGTAGTACTAGTAGAAGTGATAGTAGTACTAGTAGAAGTAGTGATAGTAGTACTAGTAGAAGTGATAGTAGTACTAGTAGTAGTAGTGATAGTAGTACTAGTAGTAGTGATAGTAGTACTAGTAGAAGTAGTGATAGTAGTACTAGTAGAAGTGATAGTAGTACTAGTAGTAGTCGTGATAGTAGTACTAGTAGAAGTAGTGATAGTAGTACAGTAGTAGTAGTGATAGTAGTACTAGTAGTAGTAGTGATAGTAGTACAGCAGTAGTAGTGATAGTAGTACAGTAGTAGTGATAGTAGTACAGTAGTAGTGATAGTAGTACTAGTTGTAGTACTAGTGATAGTAGTACTAGTAGTAGTAGTGATAGTAGTACTAGTAGAAGTGATAGTAGTACTAGTAGAAGTAGTGATAGTAGTACTAGTAGAAGTGATAGTAGTACTAGTAGTAGTAGTGATAGTAGTACTAGTAGTAGTGATAGTAGTACTAGTAGAAGTAGTGATAGTAGTACTAGTAGAAGTGATAGTAGTACTAGTAGTAGTCGTGATAGTAGTACTAGTAGAAGTAGTGATAGTAGTACAGTAGTAGTAGTGATAGTAGTACAGTAGTAGTAGTGATAGTAGTACTAGTAGAAGTAGTGATAGTAGTACTAGTAGTAGTAGTGATAGTAGTACTAGTAGAAGTGATAGTAGTAGTAGTAGTGATAGTAGTACTAGTAGAAGTAGTGATAGTAGTACTAGTAGTAGTAGTGATAGTAGTACAGTAGTAGTAGTGATAGTAGTACTAGTAGAAGTAGTGATAGAAGTACTAGTAGTAGTGATAGTAGTACTAGTAGTAGTGATAGTAGTACTAGTAGTAGTAGTGATAGTAGTACTAGTAGTAGTGATAGTAGTACTAGTAGTAGTAATGATAGTAGTACTAGTAGTAGTAGTGATAGTAGTACTAGTAGTAGTAGTGATAGTAGTACTAGTAGTAGTAGTGATAGTAGTACTAGTAGTAGTGATAGTAAGACTAGTAATAGTAGTAGTAGTAGTAGTGATAGTAGTACTAGTAATAGTAGTAGTAGTGATAGTAGTACTAGTAGTAGTAGTGATAGTAGTACTAGTAATAGTAGTAGTAGTAGTGATAGTAGTACTAGTAGTAGCAGTGATAGTAGTACTAGTAGTAGTAGTGATAGTAGTACTAGTAATAGTAGTAGTAGTGATAGTAGTACTAGTTGTAGTAGTAGTGATAGTAGTACTAGTAGTACTAGTTGTAGTAGTAGTGATAGTAGTACTAGTAGTACTAGTTGTAGTAGTAGTGATGGTAGTACTAGTAGTAGTACTGATAGTAGTAGTAGTAGTGATAGTAGTACTAGTAGTAGTAGTGATAGTAGTACTAGTTGTAGTAGTAGTGATAGTAGAACTAGTTGTAGTAGTAGTGACAGTAGTACTAGTAGTACTAGTTGTAGTAGTGATAGTAGTACTAGTAGTAGTAGTACTAGTAGTACTAGTTGTAGTAGTAGTGATAGTAGAACTAGTTGTAGTAGTAGTGACAGTAGTACTAGTAGTACTAGTTGTAGTAGTGATAGTAGTACTAGTTGTAGTAGTAGTGATAGTAGTACTAGTAGTACTAGTTATAGTAGTAGTGATAGTAGTACTAGTAGTACTAGTTGTAGTAGTTGAGATAGTAGTACTAGTTGTAGTAGTAGTGATAGTAGTACTAATAGTATTAGTTGTAGTAGTAGTAGTGATAGAAGTACTAGTTGTAGTAGTAGTGATAGTAGTACTAGTAGTACTAGTTGTAGTAGTAGTGATAGTAGTACTAGTAGTACTAGTTGTAGTAGTATTGACAGTAGTACTAGTAGTAGTAGTGATAGTAGTACTAGTTGTAGTAGTAGTGACAGTAGTACTAGTAGTACTAGTTGTAGTAGTAGTGGTAGTAGTATTAGAAGTACTAGTTGTAGTAGTGATAGTAGTACTAGTAGTACTAGTTGTAGTAGTGACAGTAGCACTAGTAGTACTAGTTGTAGTTGTGACAGTAGTACTAGTAGTACTAGTTGTAGTAGTAGTGATAGTAGTACTAGTAGTAGTAGTGATAGTAGTACTAGTATTAGTAGTGATAGTAGTACTAGTAGTACTAGTAGTAGTGATAGTAGTACTAGTGGTACTAGTTGTTGTAGTAGTAGTGATAGTAGTACTAGTAGTACTAGTTGTAGTAGTAGTGATAGTAGTACTAGTAGTAGTAGTGATAGTAGTACTAGTAGTAGTAGTGATAGTAGTACTAGTTGTAGTAGTAGTGATAGTAGTACTAGTAGTAGTAGTGATAGTAGTACTAGTAGTACTAGTAGTAGTAGTGATAGTAGTACTAGTAGTAGTGATAGTAGTACTAGTAGTACTAGTTGTAGTAGTAGTGATAGTAGTACTAGTTGTAGTATTAGTGATAGTAGTACTAGTAGTAGTGATAGTAGTACTAGTTGTAGTATTAGTGATAGTAGTACTAGTAGTAGTGAGAGTAGTACTAGTTGTAGTATTAGTGATAGTAGTACTAGTACTAGTAGTAGTACTAGTAGTAGTAGTAGTGATAGTAGTAATTGTTGTACTAGTTGTAGTAGTAGTGATAGTAGTACTAGTAGTAGTGATAGTAGTACTAGTAGTAGTAGTAGTGATAGTAGTACTAGTTGTAGTGATAGTAGTACTAGTAGTAGTGATAGTAGTACTAGTAGTAGTGATAGTAGTACTAGTAGTAGTGATAGTGGTACTAGTTGTAGTACTAGTGATAGTAGTACTAGTAGTAGTAGTGAGAGTAGTACTAGTTGTAGTATTAGTGATAGTAGTACTAGTAGTAGTAGTACTAGTAGTAGTAGTAGTGATAGTAGTACTAGTAGTAGTAGTAGTAGTGATAGTAGTACTTGTAGTACTAGTTGTAGTAGTAGTGATAGTAGTACTAGTAGTACTAGTTGTAGTAGTAGTGATAGTAGTACTAGTTGTAGTAGTGATAGTAGTACTGGTAGTACTAGTAGTAGTAGTAGTGATAGTAGTACTAGTTGTAGTAGTGATAGTAGTACTTGTTGTAGTAGTGATAGTAGTACTAATAGAAGTAGTGATAGCAGTAATAATAGTAGTAAAGATAGTAGTACTAGTTGTAGTAGTGATAGTAGTACTAATAGTAGTGATAGTAGTACTAGTTGTAGTAGTGATAGTATTACTAGTAGTAGTGATAGTAGTACTAGTTGTAGTACCAGTGATAGTAGTACTAGTAGAAGTAGTGAGAGTAGTACTAGTTGTAGTAGTGATAGTAGTACTAGTAGTAGTAGTACTAGTAGTACTAGTAGTAGTAGTGATAGTAGTACTAGTAGTAGTAGTACTAGTAGTAATATTAGTGATAGTAGTACTAGTAGTACTAGTTGTAGTAGTAGTGATAGTAGTACTAGTAGTACTAGTTGTAGTAGTAGTGAAAGTAGTACTAGTTGTAGTAGTGATAGTAGTACTAGTTGTAGTAGTGATAGTAGTACTAATAGAAGTAGTGATAGCAGTAATAATAGTAGTAGTGATAGTAGTACCAGTTGTAGTAGTGATA
Source organism: Hymenopus coronatus (assembly GCA_030762935.1). Lineage (NCBI taxonomy): Eukaryota > Metazoa > Arthropoda > Insecta > Mantodea > Hymenopodidae > Hymenopus > Hymenopus coronatus. Next base: position 2,498,702 of record CM060885.1, on the reverse strand, counting down.
GTAGTACTAGTTGTAGTAGTGATAGTAGTACTAGTTGTAGTAGTGATAGTAGTAGTAGTTGTAGGAGTGATAGTAGTACTTGTTGTAGTAGTGATAGTAGTACTAATAGATGTAGTGATAGCAGTAATAATAGTAGTAGTGATAGTAGTACTAGTTGTAGTAGTGATAGTACTAGTAGTTGTAGTAGTGATGGTAGTACTAGTAGTTGTATTAGTGATAGTAGTACTAATATTTGTAGTAGTGATAGTAGTACTAGTAGTAGTAGTAGTAGTAGTGATAGTAGTACAAGTAGTTGTAGTAGTTATAGTAGTACTAATTGTTGTAGTAGTGATAGTAGTACTAGTAGTTGTAGTAGTGATAGTAGTACAAGTAGTTGTAGTAGTGATAGTAGTACTAAGACTTGTAGTAGTGATAGTAGTACTAATAGATGTAGTAGTGATAGTAGTACTTGCAGTTGTAGTAGTATTTATAGTAGTACTAATGGTTGTAGTAGTGATAGTAGTACTAGTAGTTGTAGTAGTTATAGTAGTACTAATAGTTGTAGTAGTGATAGTAGTACTAGTAGTTGTAGCAGTGATAGCATTATTAATAGATGTAGTAGTGATAGTAGTACTAATAGTTGTAGCAGTGATAGTATTATTAATACATGTAGTAGTGATAGTAGTACTAATAGTTGTAGCAGTGATAGTATTATTAATAGATGTAGTAGTGATAGTAGTACTAATAGTTGTAGTAGTGATAGTAGTACTAGTAGTTATAGTAGTGATAGTATTATTAATAGATGTAGTAGTGATAGTAGTACTAATAGTTGTAGCAGTGATAGTATTATTAATAGATGTAGTAGTGATAGTAGTACTAATAGTTGTAGTAGTGATAGTATTATTAATAGATGTAGTAGTGATAGTAGTACTAATAGTTGTAGCAGTGATAGTATTATTAATAGTTGTAGTAGTGATAGTAGTACTAATAGTTGTAGTAGTGATAGTATTATTAATAGATGTAGTAGTGATAGTAGTACTAGTAGTTGTAGTAGTGATAGTAGTACTAATTGTTGTAGTAGTGATAGTAGTACTAGTAGTTGTAGTAGTGATAGTAGTACTAATTGTTGTAGTAGTGATAGTAGTACTAATTGTTGTAGTAGTGATAGTAGTACTAGTAGTTGTAGTAGCAATAGTAGTACTAATTGTTGTAGTAGTGATAGTAGTACTAGTAGTTGTAGCAGTGATAGTTGTACTAATAGTTGTAGTAGTGATAGTAGTACTTGTAGTTGTAGTAGTGATAGTAGTACTAATAGTTGTAGTAGTGATACTAGTACTAATAGTTGTAGTGATAGTAGTACTAGTAGTTGTAGTAGTAGTTATAGTAGTACTAATAGTTGTAGTAGTGATAGTAGTACTAGTAGTTGAAGTAGTAATATTAGTACTAATAGTTGTAGTAGTGATAGTAGTACTAGTAGTTGTAGTAGTGATAGTATTACTAATAGTTGTAGTAGTGATAGTAGTACTAGCAGTTGTAGTATTGATAGTATTACTAATAGTTGTAGTAGTGATAGTAGTACTAGTAGTTGTAGTAGTGATAGTAGTACAAATAGTTGTAGTAGTGATAGTAGTACCAGTACTTGTAGTAGTGATAGTATTACTAATAGTCGTAGTAGTGATAGTGGTACTAGTAGTTGTAGTAGTGATATTAGTTCTAATAGTTGTAGTAGTGATAGTAGTACTAGTAGTTGTAGTAGTGATAGTAGTACTAGTAGTTGTAGTAGTGATAATATTACTAGTAGTTGCAGTGTTAATAGTACTAATAGTTGTAGTAGTTATAGTAGTACTAGTAGTATAGTAGTGATAGTAGTACTAGCAGATGTATTAGAGATAGTAGTACTAATAGTTGTAGTAGTGATAGTACTAATAGAAGTTGTAGTAGTGATAGTAGTACAAATGGTTGTAGTAGTGATAGTAGTACTAGTAGTTGTAGTAGTGATAGTAGTACAAGTAGTTGTAGTAGTGATAGCAGTACTAGTAATTGTAGTTGTGATAGTAGTACTAGGAGTTGTAGTAGTGATAGTAGTACTAGTAGTTGTAGTAGTTATGATAGTACTAGTAGTTGTAGTAGTGATAGTAGTACTAGTAGTTGTAGTAGTAATAGTAGTACTAATAGTTGTAATAGTGATAGGAGTACTAGTAGTTGTAGTAATGATAGTAGTACTAGTAGTTGTAGTAGTGATAGTAGTACTAGTTGTTGTAGTAGTGATAGTAGTACTAGAAGCTGTAGTAGCTATAGTAGTACTAATAGTTGTAGTAGTGATAGTAGTACTAGTAGTTGTAGTAGTGATAGTAGTACAAGTAGTTGTAGTAGTGATATCAGTACTAGGAGTTGTAGTAGTGATAGTAGTACTAGTAGTTGTAGTAGTGATGGTAGTACTAGTAGTTGTAGTAGTGATAGTAGTACTAGTAGCTGTAGTAGCTATAGTAGTACTAATAGTTGTAATAGTGATAGGAGTACTAGTAGTTGTAGTAATGATAGTAGTACTAGTAGTTGTAGTAGTGATAGTAGTACTAGTTGTTGTAGTAGTGATAGTAGTACTAGAAGCTGTAGTAGCTATAGTAGTACTAATAGTTGTAGTAGTGATAGTAGTACTAGTAGTTGTAGTAGTGATAGTAGTACAAGTAGTTGTAGTAGTGATATCAGTACTAGTAGTTGTAGTAGTGATAGTAGTACTAGTTGTTGTAGTAGTGATAGTAGTTATAATAGTTTTGATAGTGATGGTAGTACTAGTTGTTGTAGTAGTGATAGTAGTACTAGTTGTTGTAGTAGTGATAGTAGTACTAGTAGTTGTAGTAGTGATAGTAGTAATAGTTGTAGTAGTGATAGTAGTGCTAATAGTTGTAGTATTGATAGTAGTACTAGCAGTTGTAGTAGTGATAGTAGTACTAATAGTTGTAGTATTGATAGTAGTACTAGCAGTTGTAGTAGTGATAGTAGTACTTATTGTTGTAGTAGTGATAGTAGTACTAGTAGTTGTAGTAGAAATAGTAGTACTAATAGTTGTAGAAGTGAAAGTAGTACTAGTAGTTGTAGTAGTGATAGTAGTACTAATAGTTTTAGTAGTGATAGTAGTACTAGTAGTTGTAGCAGTGATAGTAATACTAATAGTTGTAGTAGTGAAAGTAGTACTAGTAGTTGTAGTAGTGATAGTGGTACAAGTAGTTGTAGTAGTGATAGTAGTACTAGTAGTTGTAGTAGTGATAGTAGTACTAATAGTTGTAGCAGTGAATGTAGTACTAGTAGTTGTAGTAGTGATAGTAGTACAAGTAGTTGTAGTAGTGATAGTAGTACTTGTAGTTGGAGTAGTGATAGTAGTACTAGTAGCTGTAGTAGTTATAGTAGTACTAGCAGTTGTAGTAGTGATATTAGTACTAATAGTTGTAGTAGTGATAGTAGTACTAGTAGCTGTAGTAGTTATAGTAGTACTAGCAGTTGTAGGTGTGATAGTAGTACTAATAGTTGTAGTAGTGATAGTAGTACTAGTAGCTGAAGAAGTTATAGTAGTACTAGTAGTTGTAGGAGTGATATTAGTACTAATAGTTGTAGTAGTGATAGTAGTACTAGTAGCTGTAGTAGTTATAGTAGTACTAGCAGTTGTAGGTGTGATAGTAGTACTAATAGTTGTAGTACTTTTAGTAGTACTAGAAACTGAAGTAGTGATGGTAGTACTAGTAGTTGTAGTAGTGATAGTAGTACTAGTAGCTGTAGTAGTGATGGTAGTACTAGTAGTTGTAGTAGTGATAGCAGTACTAGTAATTGTAGTAGTGATAGTAGTACTAGTAGTTGTAGTAGTGATTGTAGTAGTAATGATAATAGTACTAACTGTATTAGTGATATTAGTGTTAGTAGCTGTAGTAGTGATAGTAGTACTAGTTGTATTAGTGATATTAGTACTAGTAGCTGTAGTAGTGATAGTAGTACTACTAGTTGTAGTAGTGATAGTAGTACTAGTAGTTGTAGTAGTGATAATAGTCGTAGTAGTTGTAGTAGTGATAGTACGAATAGTAGCTGTAGTAGTGATAGGAGTACTTGTATTTGTAGTAGTGATAGTAGTACTAGTATTTGTAGTAGTGATAGTAGTACTAATAGTTGTAGTAGTGATGGTAGCAGTAGTTGTAGTAGTAGTTATAGTAGTACTAGTTGTAGTGGTGATAGTGGTACTAGTAGCTGTAGTAGTGATAGTAGTACTAGTAGTTGTAGTAGTGATAGTATAACTAGTAGTTGTAGTAGTGATAGTAGTACTAGTAGTTGCATTAGTGATAATAGTAGTAGTTGTAGTAGTGATAGTAGTACTAGTAGCTGTAGTAGTGATAGCAGTACTAGCAGTTGTAGTAGTGATAGTATAACTAGTAGTTGTAGTCGTGATAGTAGTACTAGTAGTTGTAGTAGTGATAGTAGTACTAGTAGTTGTAGTAGTGATAGTAGTATTAGTAGTTGTAGTTGTGATAGTATAACTAGTAGTTGTAGTAGTGATAGTGTCACTAGTAGTTGTAGTAGTGATAGTAGTACTAGTTGTAGTATTAGTGATAGTAGTACTAGTTGTAGTAGTGATATTAGTACTAGTTGAAGTAGTGATAGTGGTACTAGTGTTAGTAGTGATAGTAGTACTTGATGTAGTAAAGATAGTAGTACTTGATGTAGTAAAGATAGTAGTACAAGATGTAGTAAAGATAGTAGTACTTGATGTAGTAAAGATAGTTGTTCTAGATGTAGTAAAGATAGTAGTACTAGATGTAGTAAAGATAGTAGTACTAGATGTAGTAAAGATAGTAGTACTAGATGTAGTAAAGATAGTAGTACTTGATGTAGTAAAGATAGTAGTACTAGATGTAGTAAAGATAGTAGTACTTGATGTAGTAAAGATAGTAGTACTTGATGTAGTAAAGATAGTTGTACTTGATGTAGTAAAGACAGTTGTACTTGATGTAGTAAAGATAGTAGTAGTTGATGTAGTAACGATAGTAGTACTAGATGTAGTAAAGATAGTAGTACTAGATGTAGTAAAGATAGTAGTACTTGATGTAGTAAAGATAGTTGTACTTGATGTAGTAAAGACAGTTGTACTTGATGTAGTAAAGATAGTAGTAGTTGATGTAGTAACGATAGTAGTACTAGATGTAGTAAAGATAGTAGTACTAGATGTAGTAAAGATAGTAGTACTTGATGTAGTAAAGATAGTAGTACTTGATGAATGAAAGAAAGATAGTACTAGATGTAGTAAAGATAGCAGTACTAGATGTAGTAAAGATAGTAGTACCAGATGTAGTAAAGATAGTAGTACTAGATGTAGTAAAGATAGTAGTACTAGATGTAGTAAAGATAGTAGTACTAGATGTAGTAAAGATAGTAGTACTTGATGTAGTAAAGATAGTAGTACTAGATGTAGTAAAGATAGTAGTACTAGATGTAGTAAGGATAGTAGTACTAGATGTAGTAAGGATAGTAGTACTAGATGTAGTAAAGATAGTAGTACTAGATGTAGTAGCGATAGTAGTACTAGTAGTAGTGATAGTAGTAGTAGATGTAGTAAAGATTGTAGTACTTGATGTAGTAAAGATAGTAGTACTAGATGTAGTAAAGATAGTAGTACTAGATGTAGTAAAGTTAGTAGTACTTGATGTAGTAGTGATAGTAGTACTAGTAGTAGTGATAGTAGTAGTAGCAGATGTAGTAAAGATAGTAGTACTAGATGTAGTAAAGATAGTAGTACTAGATGTAGTAAAGATAGTAGTACTTGATGTAGTAAAGATAGTAGTACTAGATGTAGTAAAGATAGCAATACTAGATATAGTAGTAGTAATACTAGATGTAGTGAAGATAGTAGTACTAGATGTAGTAAAGATAGTAGTACTAGATGTAGTAAAGATAGTAGTACTAGATGTAGTAAAGATAGTAGTACTTGATGTAGTAGTGATAGTAGTACTAGATGTAGTAAAGATAGTAGTGCTAGATGTAGAAAAGATAGTAGTACTTGATGTAGTAAAGATAGTAGTACTAGATGTAGTAAAGATAGTAGTACTAGATGTAGTAGTGATAGTAGTACTAGATGTAGTAAAGATAGTACTACTAGATGTAGTAAAGATAGTAGTACTAGATGTAGTAGTGATAGTAGTACTAGTAGTAGTGATAGTAGTAGTAGATGTAGTAAAGATAAAAGTACTAGATGTAGTAGTGATAGTAGTACTAGATGTAGTAAAGATAGTAGTACTTGATGTAGTAGTGATAGTAGTACTAGTAGTAGTGATAATAGTACTAGATGTAGTAGTGATAGTATTTCTTGATGTAGTAGTGATAGTAGTACTAGTAGTAGTGATAATAGTACTAGATGCAGTAGTGATAGTAGTACTTGATGTAGTAGTGATAGTAGTACTAGTAGTAGTGATAATAGTACTAGATGTAGTAGTGATTGTAGTACTAGTTGTAGAAGTGTTAGTAGTACTTGTAGTAGTAGTGATAATAGTACTAGTAGTAGGGTGTTAATAGTACTACTTGCAGTAGTGATATTAGTACTAGTAGTAGTGGTATGTGATAATAGTACTAGTAGTAGAAGTGATAGTAGTACTAGTAGTAATAGTAACAGTACTACTTGTAATAAAAGTAGTAGTGATAACAGTACTAGTAGTAGTGATAATAGTACTCGTAGTAGTAGGAGTGATAATAGTACAAGTTGTTGTATTAGTGATAATAGTACTAGTAGTAGTAGTGATAAAACTAGTAGCTGTAGTAGTGATAAAAGTACTAGTAGTACTAGCGATAATACTAATAGTAGTTATAGTAGTGATAGTAGTACTAGTAGTAGTAGTGATAATAGTACTAGTAGTTGTTGTAGTGATAGTACTAGTATATGTAGTAGTGATTATTGTAAGTAGTATGTGTGATAATAGTACTAGTAGTTGAAGTAGTGCTAATATTCCTTGTTGTGGTAGTGATAATAGTACTAGTAGTTGCAGTAGTTATAGTAGTACTAGTAGTAGTAGTGATAGTACTAGTAGTTGTAGAAGTGATAGTACTAGTAGTTGTAGTAGTGATATTACTAGTAGTTGTATTGGTGATAACACTAGTAGTTGTAGTAGTGATAGTAGTACTAGTAGTTGTAGTAGTGATAGTACTAGGATTTGTAATAGTGAAAGTAGTACTAGTAGTAGGATAATAGTACTAGGAATTGTAGTAGTGATAGTAGTACTAGTAGTTTTCGTAGTGTTAGTACTGGTAGTAATAGTGATAAAAGTACTAGAAGTTGTAGTAGTGATAGTACTAGTATTAGTGATAATAGTACTAGTAGTAGTGATAGTAGTACTATTTGTTGTAATAGTGATAATAGTACTAGTTGTTGTAGTAGTGATAGTAGTACTAGTAGTAGTCACAGTAGTACTAGTAGAAGAAGTCATAAAAGTACTAGTAGTAGTAGTGATAATAGTACTAGTAGTATTAGTAGTGATAATAGTACTGGTAGTTGTAGTAGTGATAGTACTAGTAGTTGTATTACAGATGATAGTACTATAAGTTGTAGTGATAATAGTACTAGTAGTAGGTTAGTAGTGATAATATTACTAGTTGTAGTAGTGATAATAGTAGTAGTTGTTGTAGTAGTGATGGTAGTACTAGTAGTAGTAGTGATAATAGTACTACTAGTAGTAGTGATAATGGTACTAATAGTGATAATAGTACTACTAGTAGTAGTGATAATATTATTAGTTGTAGTAGTGATAATAGTACTTGTTGTAGTGGTAATAATAGTACTAGTGATAGTAGTGTAAATAGTACTAGTTGTAGTAGTGATAATAGTACTAGTAATTGTAGTGATAGTAGTATTAGTTGTAGTAGTAGTGATAATGGTACTAGTAGTAGTGATAGTAATACTAGTAGTAGTATAAGAGATAAAAGTACTAATTGTAGTAGTGATAGTAGTACTAGTACTAGTAGTAATAATAGTTTTAGTAGTTGTAGCGATAATAATACTATTAGTGGTAGCGAGAATAGTATTGGTAATAGTGATAATAGTACTAGTTGTAGTAGTGATAGTAGTACTAGTAGTAGTAGTAGTAGTGATAATAATACTAGTTGTTGTAGTAGTGATAGTAGTACTAGTAATAGTAGTGTTAATAATACTAGTAGTAGTAGTGATAGTAGTACTAGTAGTAGTAGAGATTATAGTACTAGTAGTACTAAGTGATAATAGTGGTAGCATTAGTAGTAGTGATTGCAGTACTAGTAGTAATAGTGATAGTAGTACTAGTAGTTGTAAAAGTGATAGTTCTAGTAGTACTAGTAGTAGTAGTGATAGTACTGGTAGTTGTAGTAATGATAGTAGTACTAGTAGCTGTAGTAGTGATAGTACTAGTAGTGTTAGTAGTAGTAGTAGTAGTGATAGTGCTAGTAGTTGTGGTAATGGTAGTAGTACTGGTAGTTGTAGTAGTGATAGTAGTACTAGTAGTTGTTGTAGCTATAGTACTGGTAGTAGTAGTGATAATAGTACTAGTAGTTGTAGTAGTGATAGTAGTACTAGTAGTTGTTGTAGTGCTAGTACTAGTAGTAGTAGTGATAGTAGTACTAATTGTTGTAGTAATGAATGTACTAATAGTTGTATTAGTGATAGTGATACTAGTAGTATTAGTAGTGATAGTAGTACTAGTAGCTGAAGTAGTGATAGTAATACCAGTAGTTGTGATAATAGTACTAGTAGTTGTAGTAGTGATAGTAGTACTAGTAGTAGTGATAATGGTACTAGTAGTTGTAGTAGTGATATTAGTACTAGTAGTTGTAGTAGTGATAGTAGTACTAGTAGTTCTAATAGTGATAGTAATAGTAGTTGTGGTAGTGATAGTACTAGATGTTGTAGTAGTGATAGTAGTAATAGTGGTAGTGATAATAGTACAAGTAGCTGTAGTAGTGATAGCACTAGTAGTTGTAGTAGTGATAGTAGTACTAGTAGTAGTACTAGTAGTAGTAGTACTAGTAGTTGTAGTAGTGATAATAGTTCTAGTTTTTGTAGTAGTGATAATAATACTAGTTGCAGTAGTGATAGTAGTACTAATAGTAGTGATAATAGTACTAGTTGTAGTATTGATAATAGTACTATTTGTTGCAGTGGTGATATTAATACCAGTTGTAATAGTGATAGTAGTACTAGTTGTAGTAATGATAATAGTTATAGTAGTTGTTGTAGTGATAAAAGTACTAGTAGTAGTGATAAAAGTACTAGTAGTTGTAGTAGTGATAGTACTAATATTATTAGTAGTGATAATAATCGTAGTAGTACTTGTGATAATAGTACTAGTAGTTGTAATAGTGATAGTAGTAATAGTACTAAAAGTGATAATAGTACTATAAGTTGAGGTAGTGGTAGTACTAGTAGTTGTAGTAGTGATATTACTAGTAGTTCAAGTAGTGATAGTACTAGTAGTTGTAGTAGTGATAGTAGTACAAGCAGTTGTAGTAGTGATAGTACTGGTAGTTGTAGTAGTGATAGTAAAACTAGTAGTAGTAGTGATAATAGTACTAGTAGATGTAGTCGTGATAGTACTAGCAGTAGTAGTGATAGTAGTACTAGTAGTTGTAGTAGTGATAGTACTAGTAAAAGTGATAATAGTAGTAGTGATAGTAGTACTTGTTTCTGTAGTAGTGATAATAGTCCTAGTTGTTGTAGTAGTGATAGTAGTACTAGTAGTAGTGATAATAGAACTAGTAGTTGTAGTAGTGATAATAGTACTAGTAGTTGTGATAATAGTACTAGTAGTTGTAGTAGTGATAATAATATTAGTTGTAGTAGTGATATTAGTACTAGTTGTAGTAGTGATAATAGTAATAGTTGTAGTGGTGATAGTAGTACTAGTAGTATTGATAGTAGTACTAGTAGTTGTAATAGTAATAGTACTAGTATTTGTATTAAAGATAATAGTACTAGTAATAGTAGTGATAATAGTACTAGTAGTAGGTTAGGATTGATAATATTACTAGTTATAGTATTGATATTAGTAGTAGTTGTGGTAGTGATAGTAGTACTAATAGTAGTGACAATAGTAGTATTAGTAGAAGTGATAATAGTTCTAGTTTTAGTAGTGATAATAGTGCTAGTTGTAGTAGTGATAATAGTACTGGTTATAGTAGTGATAATAGTACTAGTAGTAGTAGTGATAATAGTACTAGTTGTAGTAGTGATAATAATTTTAGTAGTAGTGATAATAGTACTACTAGTAGTAGTGATAATAGTACTAGTAGTAGTGATAATAGTCCAAGTAGTAGTGATAATAGTACTAATAATAGTGATAATAGTACTACTAGTAGTTGTGATAATAGTACAAGTAGTAGTGATAATAATCCTAGTAGTAGTAGTGATAATAGTACTAGTGATAATAGTACGAGTAGTAGTGACAAAAGTACTAGTAGTAGTGATAATAGTACTAGTGGTAGTGATAAAAGTACTAGTAGTAGTGATAATAGTACGAGTAGTAGTGACAAAAGTACTAGTAGTAGTGATAATAGTACTAGTTGTAGTGACCAAGGTACTAGTAATAGTTATAATAGTACTAGTGGTAGTAGTGATAATAGTACTAGTAGTAGTAGTGATAATAGTACTTTTAGAAGTAGTGATAATAGTACCAGTTGTTGTAGTAGTGATAATAGTACTAGTAGTAGTGATAATAGTACTAGTAGTAGTGATAATAGTACTTCTAGTAGTAGTGATAATAGTACTACTAGTAGTAATGATAATAGTACTAATAGTAGTAGTGATAATAGTACTAATGGTTGTAGTAATGATAGTAGTACTAGTAGTAGTAGTGATAATAGTACTAGTTGTTGTAGTAGTGATTATAGTACAAATAGTAGTAGTGATAGTAGTACTAGTAGTAGTAGTGTTAATAGTACTAATAGTAGTGGTGATAGTAGTACTGGTTGTAGTAGTAGTGATAATAGTACTAGTAGTATTAGTGATAGTAGTACTAGTAGTAGTAGAGATAATAGTACTAATTGTAGTAGTGATAGTAGTACTAGTAATAGTAGTGATAATAGGACTAGCAGTAGTAGTGATAATAGTAATAGTCGTAGTAGTGATAGTAGTACTACTAGTAGGAGTAGCAGTGATAATATTATTAGTTGTTGTAGTAGTGATAATAGTACTAGTAGTTGTAGTAGTAATAGTGGTACTAGTAGTTGTAGTAGTGATAGTACTAGTAGTAGTGATAGTACTAGTAGTAATGATAGTAGTACGAGTAGTTGTAGTAGTGATAGTACTAGTAGTAGTGATAGTACTAGTAGTTGTAGTAATGATAGTAGTACTAGTAGTTGTAGTACTGATAGTAGTACTAGTAGTTGTAGTAGTGATAGTAGTACTAGTAGTTGTAGTACTGATAGTAGTACTATTAGTTGTAGTAGTGATAGTACTAGTAGTAATGATAGTAGTACTAGTAGTTGTAGTAGTGATAGTACTAGTAGTACTGATAGTAGTACTAGTAGTTGTAGTAGTGATAGTACTAGTAGTAATGATAGTAGTACTAGTAGTTGTAGTAGTGATAGTACTAGTAGTACTGATAGTAGTACTAGTAGTTGTAGTAGTGATAGTACTAGTAGTAATGATAGTAGTACTAGTAGTTGTAGTAGTGATAGTACTAGTAGTAGTGATAGTACTAGTAGTTGTAGTACTGATAGTAGTACTAGTAGTTGTAGTACTGATAGTAGTACTAGTAGTTGTAGTAGTGATAGTAGTACTAGTAGTTGTAGTACTGATAGTAGTACTAGTAGTTGTAGTAGTGATAGTAATACTAGTAGTTGTAGTACTGATAGTAGTACTAGTAGTTGTAGTAGTGATAGTAGTACTAGTAGTTGTAGTACTGATAGTAGTACTAGTAGTTGTAGTACTGATAGTAGTACTAGTAGTTGTAGTACTGATAGTAGTACTAGTAGTTGTAGTACTGATAGTAGTACTAGTAGTTGTAGTAGTGATAGTAGTACTAGTAGTTGTAGTAATGATAGTAGTACTAGTAGTTGTAGTACTGATAGTAGTACTAGTAGTTGTAGTAGTGATAGTAGTACTAGTAGTTGTAGTACTGATAGTAGTACTAGTAGTTGTAGTAATGATAGTAGTACTAGTAGTTGTAGTACTGATATTAGTACTAGTAGTTGTAGTAGTGATAGTGCTAGTAGTAGTGATAACAGTACTAGTAGATGTAGTAGTGATAGTACTAGTAGTTGTAGTAGTGATAGTGGTACTATTAGTATTAGTAGTGATAGTAGTACTAGTAGTTGTAGTAGTGATAGTACTGGTAGTTGTAGTTGTGATAGTACTAGTAGTTGTAGTACTGATAGTTGTACTAGTAGTAGTGATAATGGTACTAGTAGTTGTAGTAGTGATAATACTAGTAGTTGTAGTAGTGATAGAAGTACTAGTGGTAGTGGTGATAGTACTAGTAGTTGTAGTATTGATAGTACTAGTAGTTGTAGTAGTGATACTAGTAATAGTAGTAGTAGTGGTAATAGTGATAAAAATAGTTGTAGTAGGAGTGATAGTAGTACTAGTAGTAATAGTGATACTACTAGTAGTTATGGTAGTTATAATAGTACTTATGTTAGTAATAGTAGCACTAGTAGTTGTAGTACTGATATATTACTAGTAGTTGCAGTAGTGATAGAACTAGTAGTTGTTGTAATGCTAGTACTAGTGGTTGAAATAGTGATAGTAGTACTAATAGTTGTAGTAGTGACAGTAGTACTAGTAGTTGTAGTAGTGATAGTACTAGTAGTTGTAGAAGTGATAATAGTACTAGTAGTTGTAGTTATGATAGTACTAGTAGTTGTAGTAGTGATAATGGTAGTAGTAGTGTTAGTGGTACTAGTAGTTGTAATAATGATAGTAATAGTAGTTGTAGTAGTGATAATAGTAGTAGAGATAGTAGTACTAGTAGTTGTAGTAATGAGAGTACTAGTAGTTGTAGTAGTGATAGAAGTACTAGTAGTTGTAGTACTGATAGTATTAGTAGTTGTAGTAGTGATAGTAGTACTAGTAGTTGTAGTAGTGATAGTACTAGTAGTTGTAGTAGTGCTACTAGTACTAGTAGTAGTAGTAGTAATGATAGTAGTACTAGTAGTAGTATTTATGGTACTAGTGGTCTTAGTAGTGATATTACTAGTAGTTGTAGTAGTAATAATAATGGTAGTTGTAGTAGTGATAATAGTAGTGGTAGTGATAATACTATGAGTTATAGTAGCGATAATAGTAGTAGTTGTAGTAGTAATAGTAAAACTAGTTGTAATAGTAATGATAGTAGTACTAGTAGTAGTAGTGGTGATAGTACTAGTAGTTCTAGTAGTGATAGTACTAGTAGTTGTAGTAGTAATAATAGTAGTAGGTTAGTAGTGATAGTACCAGTAGTTGTAGTGATAGTTCTAGTAGTTGTAGTAGTGATAATGGTAGTAGTTGTAGTAGTGATAATATTACTGGTAGTTGTAGTAGTGATAATAGTACTAGTAGTTGTAGTTGTGATAGCACTAGTAGTTGTAGTAGTGATAATAGTACTAGTAGTTGTAGTAGTGATAATAGTAGTAGTAGTGATAGTACTAGTAGTTGTAGTAGTGATACTAGTACTAGTAGTAGTAGTAGTGATAATAGTAGTAGTAGTGATAGTACTAGTAGTTGTAGTAGTGATAATAGTAGTAGTGATAGTACTAGTAGTTGTAGTAGTGATAGTACTTTTAGTTGTAGTAGTGATAGTGCTAGTATTTGTATTAGTGATAGTACTAGTAGTTGTAGTAGTGATAGTAGTACTAATAGTAGTAGTGATAGTAGTACTAGTAGTTGAGATAGTAGTACTAATAGTAGTGATAGTACTAGTGGTAGTAGTAGTGATAGTACTAGTGGTTGTAAAAGTGGTAGAACTAGTGGTTGTAGTAGTGATAGTACTAGTGGTTGTAGTAGTGATAATACTAGTGGTTGTAGTAGTGATAGTATTAGTAGTTGTAGTAGTGACTGTAGTACTAGTAGTTGTAGTGATAGTACCAGTAGTAGTGATAATACTAGTAGTTGTAGTAGTGATAGTACTAGTAGTTGTAGTAGTGATAGTACTAGTAGTTGTAGTAGTGATAGTACTAGTAGTTGAAATAGTGATAGTACTAGTAGTTGTAGTAGTGATAGCAGTACTAGTAGTTGTAGGCGTGATAGTACTAGTAGTTTTAGTAGTGATAATAGTAGTAGTTGTAATAGTGATAATAGTAGTAGTAGTGATAGTAGTACTAGTAGTTGTAGTCATGATAATAGTACTAGTAGTTGTAGTAGTGATACAACTAGTAGTTGTAGTAGTGATAGTAGTACTAGTAGTAGTTGTAGTAATAATAATACCAGTAGTTGTAGTAGTGATAGTACTTGTTGTAGTAGTCATATTAGTACTAGTAGTTGTAGTTGTAGTAATAATAGTACCAGTAGTTGTAGTAGTGATAGTGCTAGTAGTAGTAGTCATATTAGTACTAGTAGTTGTAGCAGTGATAGTACTAGTAGTAGTAGTGATAGTACTAGTATTTGTAGTAGTGATAGTAGTACTAGTAGTTGTAGTACTGATAGTAGTACTAGTAATAGTAGTAGTGATATTAGTACTAGTAGTAGTAGTGATAGTTGTACCAGTAGTAGCAATAGCGATAATAGTACTAGTAGTTATAGTAGTGATAGTATTATTAGTTGTAGTAGTGATAGTAGTACTAGTAGTTGTAGTAGTGATAATAGTACTAGTAGTTGTAGTAGTGATAGTACTAGTTGTAGTAGTCATATTAGTTTTAGTAGTTGTAGTAGTGATAGTAATAGTAGTAGTACTGATAGTAGTACCAGTAGTAGCAATAGCGATAATAGTACCAGTAGTTATAGTAGTGATAGTACTATTGGTTGTAGTAGTGGTAGTAGTACTAGTAGTTGTAGTAGTGATAGTAGTACTATTAGTAGTAGAAGTTATGATAGTACTAGTAGTAGTGGTGATAGTACCAGTAGTAGCAGTAGTGATAGTACTAGTAGTTGTAGTAGTGATAGTAGTACTAGTGATAGTAGTACTATTAATAATAGTAGTGATATTAGTATTAGTAGTAGTAGTGATAGTAGTACTAGTAGTAGTAATAGCGATAATAGTGCTAGTAGTTGTAGCAGTGATAGTACTAATAGTTGTAGTAGTGATAGTACTAGTAGTTGTAGTAGTGATTATAGTACTAGTAGATGTAGTAGTGATAGTAGTAGTACTAGTAGTTGTAGTAGTGATGTTAGTTTTAGTAGTAGTAGTGATAGTAGTACTAGTCGTTGTAGAAGTAATTGTAGTACTAGTAGTATAGTAGTGATAATAGTACTACTATTTGTAGTAGTGATAATAGTACTAGTAGTTGTACTAGTGATAATAGTACCAGTTGTAGCAGTGATTATAGTACTAGTAGTTGTAGTAGTGATAGTAGTACTAGTTGTAGTAGCGATAACAGTACTAATAGTTGCAGTAGTGATTATAGTACTAGAAGTTGTAGTAGCGATAGTACTAGTAGTTGAAGTAGTGATAGTAATAGTAGATGTAGTAATGATAATAGTAGTAGTTTTAGTACTGATAATAGAACTAGTAGTACTAGTAGTGATAGTACGAGTAGTAGTAGTACTAGTGATAATAGTACTAGTAGTTGTAGTAGTGATAGTAATAGTAGTTGTAGTAGTGATAATAGTAGTTGTTGTAGTAGTGTTAATAATAGAAGTAGTAGTGATAATAGTAGTAGTGATAGTACTAGTAGTTGTAGTAGTGATAGTACTAGTAGTTGTAGTAGTGATAATAGTAGTGATAATAGTAGATGTAGTAGAGATAATAGTAGTTGCAGTAGTGATAGTAGTACTAGTAGTAGTAGTGATAGTACTAGTAGTTGTAGTAGTGATAGTACTAGTAGCTGTAGTAGTGATAATAGTAGTAGTTGTGGTAGTGATAATACTATTAGTTGTAGTAGTGATAATACTAGTAGTTGTAGTAGTGATAATAGTAGTAGTTGTAGTAGTGATAATACTAGTAGTTGTAGTAGTGATAGTACTAGTACTTGTAGTAGTTATAGTAGTGCTAGTAGTTGTATTAGTGATAGTACTAGTAGTTGTAGTAGTGATAATAGTAGTAGTTGTAGTAGTGATAGTACTAGTAGTTGTAGTAGTGATAATACTAGTAGTTGTAGTAGTGATAGTACTAATAGTTGTAGTAGTGATAATAGTAGTAGTTGTTGTGTGATAATAGTAGTAGTTGTAGTAGTGATAATAGTAGTAGTTGTAGTAGTGATAATAGTAGTAGTTGTGGTAGTGATAATAGTAGTAGTTGTAGTGATTGTAGTAGTGATAGTACTATTAGTTGTAGTAGTGATTGTTCTAGTATTTGTGGTAGTGATTATAGTAGTAGTTTTTATAGTTATCATAGTAGTACTTGTAGTAGTAATAATAGTAGTAGTTGTAGTGGTGATAATATTAGAAGTTGTAGTGGTGATAATAGTAGTAGTTGTAGTAGAGATAATAGTAGTACTTGTAGTAGTGATAATAGTAGTACTTGTAGTAGTGATAATAGTAGTAGTTGTAGTAGTGATAATAGTAGTAGTTGTAGTAGTGATAATAGTAGTAGTTGTATTAGTGTTAATGGTAGTAGTTGTAGTGGTGGTAATAGTAGTACTTGTAGTAGTGATAATAGTAGCAGTTGTAGTAGAGATAGTAATGTTACTTGTGGTAGTGATAATAGTAGTAGTTGTAGTAGTGATAATAGTAGTAGTTGTAGTAGTGATAATAGTGTTACTTGTAGTAGTGATAATAGTAGTAGTTGTAGTGGTGATAATAGTAGTAGTTGTAGTAGTGATAATAGTAGTAGTTGTAGTAGTGATAGTAGTAGTAGTTGTAGTAGTGATGATAGTAGTAGTTGTAGTAGTGATGATAGTAGTAGTTGTAGTAGTGAAGATAGTAGTAGTTGTAGTAGTGATAAAAGTAGTACTTGTAGTAGTGATAATAGTGGTACTTGTAGTAGTGAAGATAGTAGTAGTTGTAGTAGTGATAATAGTAGTACTTGTAGTAGTGATGATAGTAGTAGTTGTAGTAGTGAAGATAGTAGTAGTTGTAGTAGTGATAAAAGTAGTACTTGTAGTAGTGATAATAGTGGTACTTGTAGTAGTGATAATAGTAGTAGTTGTAGTAGTGATAATAGTAGTACTTGTAGTAGTGATAATAGTAGTAGTTGTAGTAGTGATAATAGTAGTACTTGTGGTAGTGATAATAGTAGTACTTGTGGTAGTGATAATAGTAGTAGTTGTAGTAGTGATAATAGTAGTAATTGTAGTTGTGATAATAGTAGTACTTGTAATAGTGATAATAGTAGTAGTTGTAGTAGTGATAATAGTAGTACTTGTAGTAGTGATAATAGTAGTACTTGTAGTAGTGATAATAGTAGTAGTTGTAGTAGTGATAATAGTAGTAGTGATAATAGTAGTAGTTGTAGTAGTGATAATAGTAGTAGTTGTAGTAGTGGTAATAGTATTAATTGAAATAGTGATAATAGTAGAAATTATAATAGTGATAATAGTCGTAGTAGTTATTATAGTAGTAGTTGTAGTAGTGATAATAGTAGTAGTTGTAGTAGTGATAATAGTAGTACTTGTAGTTGTGATAATAGTAGTAGTTGTAGTAGTGATAATAGTAGTAATTGTAATAGTGATAAGAGTAGTAGTAGTTATTATAATAGTAGTTGTAGTAGTGATAATAGTAGTAGTTGTAGTAGTGATAATAGTAGTACTTGTAGTAGTGATAATAGTAGTAGTTGTAGTAGTGATAATAGTAGTAATTGTAATAGTGATAAGAGTAGTAGTAGTTATTATAATAGTAGTTGTAGTAGTGATAATAGTAGTAGTTGTAGTAGTGATAATAGTAGTGGTAGTGATAATAGTAGTAGTTGTAGTAGTGATAATAGTAGTACTTGTAGTAGTGATAATAGTAGTAATTATAATAGCGATAATAGTAGTAGTAGTTATTATAGTAGTAGTTGTAGTAGTGATAATAGTAGTAGATGTAGTTGTGATAATAGTAGTAGTAGTGATAATAGTAGTAGTATTAGTAGTGATAATAGTAGCAGTTGTAGTAGTGATAATAGTAGTAGTTGTATTAGTGATAATAGTAGTAGTTTTAGTAGTGATAATAGTAGTAGTTGTAGTAGTGATAATAGTAGTAATGATAGTAGTACTAGTAGTTGTAGTAGTGATAATAGTACTGGTAGTTGTAGTAGTATTAATACTAGTAGTTGTAGTAGTGATAGTAGTACTAGTTTGTTGTAGTAGCGTTAGAAGTACTAGTAGTAGTGATAGTAGTACTAGCAGTTGTAGTAATGATAGTAGTACTAGTAGTTGTAATAGTGATAGTACTAGTAGTAGTGATAGTAGTACTAGTAGTTATAGTAGTGATAGTAGTACTAGTAGTTGTAGTAGTGATAGTACTAATAGTAGTGATAGTAGTACTAGTAGTAGTAATAATGATAGTAGTACTAGTATTTGTAGTAGTGATAGTACTAGTATTAGTGATAGTAGTACTAGTATTGCTAGTGATAGTACTAGTAGTAGTGATTGTAGTAGTAGTAGTAGTTGTGGTTTTGATAGCACTAGTAATTGTAGTAGTGATAGTACTGGTAGTAGTAGTAGTAGTAGTGATAGTACTTGTAGTTGTAGTAGTGATAGTAGTACTAGTAGTTGTACTAGGGATAGTATTACTGGTAATAGTAGTAGTGATATTAGTACTAGTAGTAGTAGTGATAGTAGTACTAGTGGTAGTAATAGCGATAATAGTACTAATAGTTGTAGTAGTGATAGTACTAGTAGTTGTAGTAGTGATAGTAGTACTAGAAGTTGTAGTAGTGATAGTACTAGTAGTTGTAGTAGTGATAATAGTGTTAGTAGTAGTAATGATAGTACTGGTAGTTGTAGTAGTGAGAATAGTACTAGTAGTAGTAATGATAGTACTGGTAGTTGTAGTAGTGATAATAGTACTAGTAGTAGTAATGATAGTACTGGTAGGTGTAGTAGTGATAATAGTACTAATAGTTGTAGTAGTGATAGTACTAGTAGTTGTAGTAGTGATAGTAGTACTAGAAGTTGTAGTAGTGATAGTACTAGTAGTTGTAGTAGTGATAATAGTACTAGTAGTAGTAATGATAGTACTGGTAGTTGTAGTAGTGATAGTACTAGTAGTTGTAGTAGTGATAATAATACTAGTAGTAGTAATGACAGTACTGGTAGTTGTAGTAGTGATAATAGTACTAGTAATTGTAGTGATGATGGTACTAGTAGTTGTAGTTGAGATAGTAGTACTAGTAGTTGTAGTAGTGATAAAAGTAGTAGTTTTAGTAGTGATAATAGTAGTAGTGGTTAAGATAGTACTAGTAGTTGTAGTAGTGATAGTACTAGTAGTTGTAGTAGTGATAGTAGTACTAATAGTAGTATAAGTGATATTAGTACTAGTAGTTGTAGTAGTGATAGTACTAGTAGTAGTGATAGTAGTACTAGTAGTTGTAGTAGTGATAGTACTAGTAGTTGTAGTAGTGATAATAGTTCTAGTAGCTGTAGTAGTGATTATAGTACTAGTAGTTGCACTAGTGATAGTACTAGTAGTTGCAGTAGTGATAATAGTACTAGTAGTTGTAGCTGTCATAATAGTACTAGTTGTAGTAGTGATTATAGTACTAGTAGTTGTAGTAGTGATAGTAGTACTAGTTGTAGTAGAGATAATAGTACTAGTAATTCTAGTAGTGATTATAGTACTAGTAGTTTTAGTAGTGATAATAGTACTAGTATTTGTAGTAGTAATGGTAGTACTAGTAGTTGTTGTAGTGATAGCACTAGTAGTTGTAGTAGTGATAATAGTAGTAGTTGTAGTAGTGATAATAGTAGTAGTGATAGTAGTACTAGTTGTAGTAGTGATAGTAGTAATAGTAGTTGTAGTGATAGTACTAGTAGTCGTAGTAGTGATAATAGTACTAGTTGTAGTAGTGATAGTAGTAATAGTAGTTGTAATAGTGATAATAGTACTAGTTGTTGTAGTAGTGATAATAGTACTATTAGTTGTAGTAGTGATAATAGTACTAGTAGTTGTAGTCGTGATAGTACTAGTAGTTTTAGTAGTGATAATAGTAGTAGTTGTAATAGTGATAATAGTAGTAATAGTGATAGTACTAGTAGTTGTAGTAGTGATAGTAGTACTAGCAGTTGTAGTAGTGTCAGTAGTACTAGTAGTAGTAGTGATAGTAGTACTTGTAGTTGTAGTAGTGATAGTACTAGTAGTTGTAGTAGTGATAGTAGTAGTAGTAATAATAGTACTAGTAGTTATAGTAGTGATAGTACTAGTATTAGAAGTGATAGTAGTACCAGTAGTTGTAGTAGTGATAGTACTAGTAGTTGTAGTAGTGATATTAGTACTAGTAGTTGTAGTAGTTATAGTACTAGTAGTTGTAGTAGTGATAGTAGTACCAGTAGTTGTAGTAGTTATAGTAGTACTAGTAGTAGTAGTAGTGATAATAGTACTAGTAGTAGTGATAGTACTAGTAGTAGTAGTGATAGTAGTACTAGTAGTTGTAGTAGTGATAGTAGTACTAGTAATAGTAGTAGTGATATTAGTACTAGTAGTAGTAATGATAGTAGTACCAGTAGTAGCAATAGCGATAATAATACTAGTAGTTATTATAGTGATAATAGTACTAGTATTTGTAGTAGTGATAGTAGTACTAGTAGTTATAGTAGTGATAATAGTACTAGTAGTTGTAGTAGTGAAAGTAGTACTAGTAGTTATAGTAGTGATAGTAGTACTAGTAGTTGTAGTAGTGATAGTAGTACTATTATTAGTAGTAGTTATGATAGTACTAGTAGTAGTGATAGTACTAGTAGTTGTAGTAGTGATAGTTGTACTAGTAGTTATAGTAGTGATTGTAGTAATAGTAGTTGTAATAGTGATAATAGTACTAGTTGTTGTAGTAGTGATAATAGTACTAGTAGTTGTAGTCGTGATAGTACTAGTAGTTTTAGTAGCTATAATAGTAGTAGTTGTACTAGTGATAATAGTTGTAGTAGTGATAGTAGTACTAGTAGTTGTAGTAGTGATAATAGTACTAGTAGTTGTAATAGTGATAGTACTAGTAGTTGTAGTAGTGATAGTAGTACTAGCAGTTGTAGTAGTGTCAGTAGTACTAGTAGTAGTAGTGATAGTAGCACTTGTAGTTGTAGTAGTGATAGTACTAGTAGTTGTAGTAGTGATAGTAGTACTAGTAGTAGTAATAATAGTACTAGTAGTTGTAGTAGTGATAGTACTAGTGTTAGTGGTGATAGTAGTACTAGTAGTTGTAGTAGTGATAGTACTAGTAGTTGTAGTTGTGATATTAGTACTAATAGTTGTAGTAGGGATAGTACTAGTAGTTGTAGTAGTGATAGTAGTACTAGTAGTTGTAGTCGTGATAGTACTAGTAGTTTTAGTAGTTATAATAGTACTAGTAGTTGTAGTTGTGATAATAGTACTAGTAGTTGTAGTAGTGATAATAGTACTAGTAGTTGTAGTCGTGATAGTACTAGTAGTTTTAGTAGTTATAATAGTAGTAGTTGTAGTAGTGATAATAGTTGTAGTAGTGATAGTAGTACTAGTAGTTGTAGTAGTGATAATAGTACTAGTAGTTGTAATAGTGATAGTACTAGTAGTTGTAGTAGTGATAGTAGTACTAGCAGTTGTAGTAGTGTCAGTAGTACTAGTAGTAGTAGTGATAGTAGTACTTGTAGTTGTAGTAGTGATAGTACTAGTAGTTGTAGTAGTGATAGTAGTACTAGTAGTAGTAATAATAGTACTAGTAGTTGTAGTAGTGATAGTACTAGTGTTAGTAGTGATAGTAGTACTAGTAGTTGTAGTAGTGATAGTACTAGTAGTTGTAGTTGTGATATTAGTACTAATAGTTGTAGTAGGGATAGTACTAGTAGTTGTAGTAGTGATAGTAGTACTAGTAGTTGTGGTAGTGATAGTAGTACTAGTAGTAGTAGTAGTGATAATAGTTATAGTAGTAGTGATAGTACTAGTAGTAGTAGTGATAGTAGTGATAGTAGTACTAATAATAGTAGTAGTGATATTAGTACTAGTAGTAGTAATGATAGTAGTACCAGTAGTAGCAATAGCGATAATAGTACTAGTAGTTATAGTAGTGATAATAGTACTAGTAGTTGTAGTAGTGATAGTAGTACTAGTAGTTATAGTAGTGATAATAGTACTAGTAGTTGTAGTAGTGATAGTAGTGCTAGTAGTTATAGTAGTGATAGTAATACTAGTAGTTGTAGTAGTGATAGTAGTACTATTAGTAGTAGTAGTTATGATAGTACTAGTAGTAGTAGTGATAGTACTAGTAGTTGTAGTAGTGATAGTAGTACTAGTAGTTATAGTAGTGATAGTAGTACTAGTAGTTGTGGTAGTGATAGTAGTACTATTAGTAGTAGTAGTTATGATAGTACTAGTAGTAGTGGTAGTACTAGTAGTAGTGATAGTAGTACTAGTAGTTGTAGTAGTGATAGTAGTACTAGTAATATTAGTAGTGATATTAGTACTAGTAGTAGTAGTAGTGATAGTAGTACTAGTAGTAGTAATAGCGATAATAGTACTAGTAGTTGTAGTAGTGACAGTACTAGTAGTTGTAGTAGTGATAGTAGTATTAGTAGTTGTAGTAGTGATTATAGTACTAGTAGTTGTAGTAGTGATAGTCTAGTAGTTGTAGTAGTGATAATAGTACTAGTAGTTGTTTTTGATTAAGGAGGGGAAAATCCTCATGGACGCCAGGGAAGGTGGCCCTGGTGTGTCGGACTCTTACCGGGTAAAAACCACCTCCGTCTCCTGCAGCACTGCGGAACCGCCTCTCAGCATTTCTTCACAGTGCAGCATTCAAGTTTATCCTTCATCTTTTTCCTTATCTTGTAGGATGTTCTTAATCATTCCTGTAATGAGGTGCCATATTTCTTTCTTGTGTATCATATTTTGTATTATATTGTCTGGTGATAATTCCATTTTAATAACGTTTAAGGTTTTTGTTGTTATGGCGTTCCATCTTTTACATAATAAAATAGTGTGTTCTGGTGTGTCTATTTCTTTATAATATCTGCATTTTTCAGTCTCAATTATCTTCATTTTGTATAAGTAGGTCCCAAATCGGCCATGTCCTGTTAAGAATTGCGTAAAAAAGTAGTCAACTTCTCCGTGTTGTCTGTTTAGCCATGGTTCAATTATTGGAATAAGACGTTTAGTCCATTGGGCCGTTTCAAGCTCGTCATCCCATTCTTCCTGCCACTTTTTCATTGTAATTTTCCTTTTCTCTTCTTTTT
Source organism: Hymenopus coronatus (assembly GCA_030762935.1). Taxonomy (NCBI): domain Eukaryota; kingdom Metazoa; phylum Arthropoda; class Insecta; order Mantodea; family Hymenopodidae; genus Hymenopus; species Hymenopus coronatus. The sequence goes on along the minus strand of CM060885.1, from coordinate 2,475,326 downwards.
GTGCTCTATTATGTTCATATTTTTTAAATGTGTGCTCGGTTGCTAATAAATGGAGCGGTATTGTTCCTGCAATCACTTGTACAGCCTTTGTGGATGTTGTGCGATATGCAATTGCTATTCTTATAGCGATCTTTCTTTGAACGCGTTCTATAAGTTTCCTATATGTTATTTTCTTCATACATTGCTTCCAAGCCGCAGCACAGTAAAGTATAATGGAGTTAATAACACTTTCTAGCAATTTCCTCTTTTGTTGGTTAGGACCTCCTACGTTTGGCATCAGTCTGGCCAAAGCTGCGACCACTTTTTCCGCCTTTGCAGATACATACTTCAGATGTTCAACCATACTCATATTATATCCAATTAAGATATCTAAATATTTTAGGTATTTTTGCGATTTAAGTTCTAAGTCTCCATCCTGTATAGTCACTTCTTTGAGAGTTCTCCTCCCTCCCAGGATTACCATTTCGGTTTTGCTCGGAGCCAGACTCAGTCCTCTACTAGTCATCCAGACTTCAACCCTATTGATGAACCACTGTATTTTTTCCTCTATATCTTGTTTTGAAGTGCCGCACACAATCAGAGCGAGGTCGTCTGCGTATCCCACCAGTGTTACACCTGCTGCAGGTTCCTGTCGAAGCACTTCATCATAGTATATATTCCATAAAGTGGGGCCTAGAATTGATCCTTGCGGTACTCCACTGGTTACATCCATCTCAGAGTTTTCTCCAATAAAGATCTTTCTAACTTGTAGATAACTACTTATTAATTTAATCATGTATGGAGATATTTTCTTTTTTATTAATTCATTTATAATGCCTAGCCACGGTACAGAGTTAAAAGCATTTTTAACGTCTAATGTAACCATTACTACATACCTATTATTTTCATTAACTTCATTCTGTGCTGTTTCCAAGACCAACTTTATTGCATCGGCGGTTGATCGGCCTTTTCTAAAACCAAATTGGGTTTGCGCGAGACTACCTTTTAAATTTATCTCTTGTAATAATATCTGATTAATTATTTGTTCAAACAGTTTCCTTGTTGTATCCAAAAGGCATAAAGGTCTTTAGGTTTTTTTTGCAGTTTCTCTTTTTTGGTTTTTCTATCAGTATAAGTTTTGCAATTTTCCACTCCTTGGGAAATTTTCCTTTGCATATTAAACCATTTAGTGTTTCCAACAGAAGATCCGGCTATTTCTCAGCAATTAGCTTTATAACTTCCGGGGGGATGCCATCAGGTCCAGCGGCTTTACCAGTTTTTATGCGTTTTCCTGCATCCATGATCAACGAGCACTTCGGTACTTCTTCTAATTCTATTTGCATTTTTGGCCACGTATTTCTTTTATGTACGGGAAATAAATCTTTAGCAATTTCTTTTTGTTCCTCATCCGTAATAACTAAAGGTGTGCGGAGTCCTAATTTTTTTGTCACAATTTTATATCCAGTACCCCATGGATCCACATCCACTTCCTCACATAGCTGTTCCCATGCATCCTTCTTCGCTGTATTTATTGCGTTTTTTAAGTCATTCCGACATTTTCGATATTCCTTTTGTATGGTGAGCTTTTCATTTTCCTCCGCATTTCTTCTTTTGTTTGCCCTTGTCACTTTTCTTCGTGCCTCCATACTCCTTTTCCTTAGTTGGGAAATATCGTTATTCCACCAATACGCCGCTTTAAACTTACCATGGCTGCCTTTGTTCTTAAAAGTAGAGTTACATAGTTCTCCAAGCTTCTTTGGTAGATGTAAGTACTCTGGATGACTCGCTGCTTCTTCTACCTTTTGTATTAAAATATCTTTCTTATCATTTTTGTAAATCCCACCTTTCTGTGTCTTTTTAATTGGTAATGGCAATTTAGTGTTTGTAGTCTCTATAAATATATTCTTGTGGTAACTTAAATTTTCTTCATTATCCACATACCATTTACTAATAAATTTACTCATTTCTCCAGAACACATTGTGATATCTATGAAAGCTGTACCATCGTTTCTTTCAAAAGTTGGCATTTTCCCATCATTTAGGATATTATAATCATTTTCGCTTGCCCATTCTGCCAGAGCACTACCTTTCTTCTCTTCTATAGGCGAGCCCCAGGAATATGCCTTGGCATTGAAATCCCCTACAATAAGGACTTTCTTTTTATGTTTTTGTTGTTTAAGGACGCAATTGATTTCAAATAGGTATTTATGGAAATCCTCCAGATCTGTTTTAGGAGACACATAACAGGAAAATACCAATATTTCATCAGTGTCGGCCCAGACAAAACCACTGCGATGTTGCTCACTTTATCATTACTTCGTGGAATATAAATGGCTGCGTCTATTCTTTCATCTGTGATCCATTTTGGGCTATGTTTGGTCATGTTTTTATTTGGTTCTGCGATAATACACAGATGTATTTGACCTTCTGCACATTTATGTATAAGTAAATGCATGGCCCGTTTACTCCTATCAAGATTTACCTGAAGTAATCTCATTATTTATAGGAGTTTTGTGTTTGTATCCTTGCCTGGGTTTCCACTAATTTCCTATACTCAGGACATCTCATCGTCTCTGTTTTGTGTTCATTTGAGTTACACAGGTAACATCTTGTCATGTTTTTACACTCTTTTATTCGATGACCTGTTTCCCCACATTTATGACACATTTTCACAAAAGGTGCAGCTGTACATTCGCTTGCAACATGTCCTACTCTGTAACACTTATAACATCTACTTAGTGTATTTGTTGGCTTGACTCTCAATCTGTCCCATCCTTTCCCTATTGTTTTCTTTGGTAATAGTCGATTTGTAATCTCTATATTAGAGGTTACAAACGCATATTTTACACCTTGTGCATTTGCTTTATCTGACATTTTTATTAGAATATTTTGTTCCATTTTCCCTAATTCCCGTTCTATGGTTTCTTTTACTTCATGTTCTTCTACAACTTCATCTATATCTAGTAGCATAACAGTTTGTTTTTTGCTTTCCATATTCACTTCTGCAATTTTATCCAATTTTGAAGTAAGAAGTTGTTTAAAAATATTTCTATCATTTCTATTTTTCCCTTTTATTTTCAGCTGCACATTTCCTTCGTTTGTCTTTCTTTTGAGATCAATTATTATTCCACTTGTGTCTACTTCTTTTATATTTTTCAGAATGTCTGCGTATGATTTTTCTCCAAGTGGCTTGAGTACGATTGTATCTTCATTTAGTCCTCTCTTCCTACTATTGTCCTCCATCCCTTTTGTTTCATTGTATCTTTGATGTTTTATATACATTGACATCTTAACATTTTTTCTTTTGCATAAATACTCCAAAACCTTTTTTGTTACTTGCTCATCCACTTGATCCGTGGTTACACCGGCTATGCGGGTTCTCCCATTTTTCCTCTCTGTGTCTAATATTTTTTCTAAATTTTTTCTTAGATTAGATATATCTTCTGTCGATTTTCCTCCGTCCTCAGTCATAATGAGGTACAGATATTTCTTTGTATTTTTTTATTCCTTTTCATCACCAAGGATTTCATTTGATAAAATATTGCATATCATTTTTCCTGGTTTTAGTTTATCTTCTTCCAAAAACTGTTTTATTTGCGGATTTATATTAATAATGTTCCTTATAATCTCTTCCTCTTTATCAACTTCTTTATCTGCAATTATCACCAGGTCTTCATCCTCAACTGCTAAAGGTTTCCCTTTCGCAGGTTTACAGTTTTCGAAGGCCTCCTCCGGCCATTTCATACTTGCAATTTCATGTAGTTGTTGGTCATTTATATCTTTTTCTAGCTCACATTTTATCGTATATTTCAGCTTCTCTATTTCTTCTTGTTTTCTTGTCATTGTTTGCGTACAGGCTTCAGTGGTTTCCTTCTGCTTTTGACTACTTTGAGTTGCTAGTTTTTCCATTACCTCGTTTATAAAACCTGAGGCACTAGGTAACCTTTTGAAGAAGTCTTCTAAATGGCAGACTGCATTTTTTATTTCCTCCTTTGTGTTTGGGATATCCTTTATCACTCTCTGGAGAGTGTCGGTTTCCTTTTCAATTTTCTCCATTAACTTCTGATACATAGAGTACTCTTTCCGGAATTTATCAAGGAAGAGTCTATCTTGTTCTTCAGTTCTAATTTTTTCAGGAGTTTCCATTCTTTTTCTTTTTACTTCTCTGATCGTTTTTTCTTGTACTAGAGAGTTAGACTCTGTGAAGTTTATATATTCTTTATTCAAACGTTCCTTCTGTTCATATAATTCTTTGCTGGTTGAAGGTAGTGATCCCCTTCTTTGTATTTCTGGCGATCTTTTAACTATCTCAGATCGCTTAAAAGGATCTGATTTTTCTGAGAAAAAGGTAAAGGGTTCTTTAACCCCCCCCCCCAGAATTCATGGGGCAGACCGACGCGTCGGTGAGGGATTCGGGAATTATAGTAGTAGTAATTGTAGTTGTAGTAGTTGCAGTAAAAGTAGTAGTTGTAGTAGTAGTTGTTGTAGGAGTAGTTGTAGTAGTAGTGGTAGTAGTAGTAGTTGTAGTAGTAGTTGTAATAGTGGTAGTAGTTGTAGTAGTTGCAGTAAAAGTAGTAGTTGTAGTAGTAGTTGTTGTTGTAGTAGTAGTTGTAGTAGTTGTTGTAGTAGTAGTTGTAGTTGTAGTACTAGTTGTAGTAGTAGTTATAGTTGTAGTAGGAGTTGTAGTAGTAGTTGTAGTTGTAGTGGTTGCAGTAAAAGTAGTAGTTGTAATAATAGTTGTTGTTGTAGTAGTAGTTGTAGTAGTAGTGGTAGTAGTAGTTGTAGTTGTAGTTGTAGTGTGGTAGTAGTAGTAGTAGTTGTAGTAGTAGAAGTAGTTGTTCAAGAAGTAATTGTAGTAGTAGCGGTAGTAGTAGTAATAGAAGATGTAGTAGTAGTAGTTGTAGTAGTAGTAATTGTTGTAGTAGTAGTTGTTGTAGTAGAATTGTAGTAGTAGTAATTGTTGTGGTAGTAGTAGTTGTCGTAGTAGTAGTTGTAGTAGTAGTAGTCTTTGTAATAGTTGTTATAGTAGTTGTTGTAGTAGTAGTTGTCGTAGTAGAAGTAGCTTTTCAAGAAGTAATTGTAGTAGTAGCGGTAGTAGTAGTAGTAGTAGTTGTAGTAGTAGTAATTGTTGTAGTAGTAGTCGCTGTAATAGTTGTTGTAGTAGTTGTAGTAGTAATTGTTGTAGTAGTAGTTGTCGTAAGAGTAGTTGTAGTATAGTCGTTGCAATAGTTGTTGTAGTAGTTGTTGTAGTAGTAGTTGTCGTAGTAGACGATGTTGTAGTAGTTGTTGTAGTGGTAGTTGTAGTAGTAGTAGTTGTCGTAGTAGAAGTAGTTGTAGTAGTAGTTGTTGTAGTAGTAGTGGTCGTAGTAGAAGTAGTTGTTGTAGTAGTTGTAGTAGTAGTTGTCGTAGTAGAAGTAGTTGTTGTAGTAGTAGTTGTAGTAGTTATAGTAGTAGTTGCTGTACTAGTAATTGTTGTAGTGGTAGTTGTAGTAGTAATTGTTGTAGTAGATGTAGTAGTGGTAGTAGTAGTTGTAGTAGTAGTAGTTGTTGCAGTAGGAGTAGTTGTTCAAGAAGTAATTGTAGTAGTAGCGGTAGTAGTAGTAGTAGTTGTAGTAGTAGTAGTTGTAGTAGTAGTAATTGTTTTAGTAGTAGTTGTAATAGTAGTTGTAGTAGCAGTTGTAGTAGTAATAGTTGTAGTAGTAATAGTTGTAGTAGTAGTTAGAGTAGTAGTAGTTGTTGTAGTTGTAGTAGTAGTTATAGTAGTAGATGTAGTAGTAATTGTACTAGTGGTAGTAGTAGTAGTTGTAGTAGAAGTTGCTGTAGTAGTAGTTGTAGTAGTAACTGTTGTAGTAGTTGTAGTAGTAATTGTTGTAGTAATTGTAGTAGTAATTGTTGTAGTAATTGTAGTTGTTGTGGTAGTAGTAGTCGTTGTAATAGTGGTTGTAGTAGTTGTAGTAGTAATTGTTGTAGTAGTAGTAGTTGTCCAAGTAGTAGTTGTAGTAGTAGTCGTTGAAATATTTGTTGTAGTAATAGTTGTCGTAGTAGAAATAGTTGTAGTAGTAGTTGTAGTAGTGGTAGTTGTAGTAGTAGTTGTTGTAGTAGTTGTTGTAGTTGTAGTTGTCGTAGTAGAAGTAGTTGTAGTAGTAGTTGTTGTAGTAGTAGTTGTCGTAGTAGAAGTAGTTGTAGTTGTAGTTGTTGAAGTAGTAATTGTAGTACCTGTAGTAGTTGTTGTTGTTGTTGTAGTAGTTGTAGTAGTAGTTCTCGTAGTAGAAGTAGTTGTAGTATAAGTTGTTGTAGTAGTAGTTGCAGTAGTAGTTGTAGTAGTAGTTGTACTAGTAATTGTTGTAGTAGTATTAGTTGTAGTAGTAATTGTTGTAGTAGTAGTGGTTGTAGTAGTAATTGTTGTAGTAGTAGTTGTAGTAATTGTTGTAGTAATAGTAGTTGTAGCAGTAATTGTTGTAGTAGTAGTTGCAGTAGTAATTGTTGTAGTAGTTGTAGTAGTAATTGTTGTAGTAGTAGTAGTTGTAGTAGTAATTGTTATAGTAGTAGTGGTTGTAGTAGTAATTGTTGTAGTAGTAGTTGTAGTAATTGTTGTAGTAATAGTAGTTGTAGCAGTAGTTGCAGTAGTAATTGTTGTAGTAGTTGTAGTAGTAGTTGTCGTAGTAGAAGTAGTTGTAGTAGTAGTTGTTGTAGTAGTAGTTGTAGCAGTAATTGTTGTAGTAGATGTGGTAGTAGTTGTAGTAGAAGTAGTTGTAGTAGTAGAGGAAGTTGTAGTAGTAGTTGTAGTAGAAGTAGCTGTAGTAATAGTTGTTGTAGTAGTAGTTGGAGTAGTAGTTGTTGTAGTAGTTGTAGCAGTAGTAGTTGTCGTAGTAGAAGTAGTTGTAGTAGTAATTGTTGTAGTAGTTCTAGTAGTAGTTGTCGTAGTATTTGTTATAGTATTTCTTGATGTAGCAGTAGTTGTTGTAGTAGTTGTTGTTGTAGTAGTGTAGTAGTTGTTGTAGTAGTAGTGTTGTTGAAGAAGTTGTTGTAGAAGTTGTTGTAGTAGTAGTTGTAGTAGTTTTTTTAGTAGTAGTTGTAGCAGTTGTTGTAGTAGTAGTTGTAGAAGTAGAGTTGTTGTAGTAGTAGAGTTGTTGTAGTAGTTTTAGTAGAAGTAGTAGTAGTTGTAGTATTTGTTGTAGTAGTTGTTATATCAGTAGTAGAGTTGTTGTAGTAGTTGTGGTAGTAGTAGTTGTAGTAGTTGTTGTAGTAGTTGTTGTAGTAGTTGTTGTAGTAGTAGTTTTAGTAGTCGTAGTAGTAGCTGTAGTAGCGTTTGTAGCAGTAGTTGTAATAGTAGTTTTAGTAGTTGTAGTTGTAGTACTTGTAGTTGTAGTAGTTTTAGTAGTAGTTGTAGTAGTAGTTGTAGTTGCACTAGCTGTAGTAGTAGTAGTTGTAGTAGTTGTAGTTCTAGTAGTAGTAGTTGTATTTGTAGTAGTAGTTGTAATAGTGGTTGTAATTGTTGTAGTATCTGTAGTAGTTGTAGTAGTTGTAGTTGTAGTAGTAGTTGTAGTTAGTAGTTGTAGTAGGTTTAGGTTAGTAGTAGTTGTAGTAGTAGTTGTAGTAGTAGTAGTTGTTGTAGTTGTTGTAGTAGTAGTTGTAGTTGTAGTGGTGGTTGTAGTAGCTTTTGTAGTAGTTGTAGTAGTTGTAGTTGTAGCTTTAGTAGTTGTTGTAGTAGTTGTAGTAGCAGTTGTAGTAGTTGTTGTAGTACTTTTTGTAGTAGTAGTTGTAGTGGTTGTTGTAGCTGTAGTAGTAATAGTTTTAGTAGTAGTTGTAGTTGTAGTAGTAAATGTAGTAGTAATAGTTGTAGTAGTAGTTGTAGAAGTAGTTGTATTAGTAGTTGTAGTAGTAGTTGTAGTAGTTGTAGTCGTTGTAGTAGTATTTGTAGTAGTTGTTGTAGTAGTAGTTGTTGTACTAGTAATTGTTGTAGTAGTAGTTGTAGTAATAATTGTCGTAGTAGTAGTAGTTGTAGTAGTAATTGTTGTAGTAGTTGTAGTAGTGGTAGTAGTAGTTGTAGTAGTAGTTGTTGTAGTAGGAGTAGTTGTTCAAGAAGTAATTGTAGTAGTAGCGGTAGTAGTAGTAGTAGTAGTAGTAGTTGTAGTAGTAGTAGTTGTAGTAGTAGTAATTGTTTTAGTAGTATTTGTAGTAGTAGTTGTAGTAGCAGTTGTAGTAGTAATAGCTGTAGTAGTAATTGTAGTAGTGGTAGTTGTTGTAGTTGTAGTAGTAGTTGTAGTAATAGATGTAGTAGTAATTGTACTAGTGGTAGTAGTAGTAGTAGTAGTTGTAGTAGAAGTTGCTGTAGTAGTAGTTGTAGTAGTAATTTTTGTAGTAGTTGTAGTAGTAATTGTTGTAGTACTTGTAGTAGTTGTGGTAGTAGTAGTCGTTGTATTACTTGTTGTAGTAGTTGTAGTAGTAATTGTTGTAGTAGTAGTAGTTGTCGTAGTAGTAGATGTAGTAGTAGTCGTTGTAATATTTGTTGTAGTAATTGTTGTAGTAGTAGTTGTCGTAGTAGAAGTAGTTGTAGTAGTTGTTGTAGTAGTTGTAGTAGTAGTAAATGTCGTATTAGAAGTAGTTGTAGTGGTAGTTGTCGTACTAGAAGTAGTTGTAGTAGTAGTTGTAGTAGTAGTTGTCGTAGTAGAAGTAGTTGTAGTAGTAGTTGTTGTAGTAGTAGTTGTCGTACTAGAAGTAGTTGTAGTAGTAGTTGTTGTAGTTGTAGTTGTCGTACTAGATGTAGTTGTAGTAGTAGTTGTTGTAGTAGTAGCTGTCGTAGTAGAAGTAGTTGTAGTAGTAGTTGTAGTAGTAGTTGTCGTAGTAGAAGTAGTTGTTGTAGTAGTTGTCGTAGTAGTAAAAGTCGTATTAGAAGTAGTTGTAGTGGTAGTTGTTGTAGTTGTAGTTGTCGTACTAGAAGTAGTTGTAGTAGTAGTTGTTGTAGTAGTAGTTGTCGTAGTAGAAGTAGTTGTAGTAGTAGTTGTTGTAGTAATTGTAGTAGTTGTAGTAGTAGTTGTTGTTGTAGTAGATGTAGTAGTAGTAGTTCTCGTAGTAGAAGTAGTTGTAGTATAAGTTGTTGTTGTAGTAGTTGCAGTAGTAGTTGTAGTAGTAGTTGTTGTACTAGTAATTGTTGTAGTAGTAGTAGTTGTAGTAGTGGTTGTCGTAGTAGAAGTAGCTGTAGTAATAGTTGTTGTAGTAGTAGTTGTAGTAATTGTTGTAGTAGTAGTAGTTGTAGTAGTAATTGTTGTAGTAGTAGTTGTAGTAGTAATTGTTGTAGTAGTAGTTGTTGTAGTGGTAATTGTTGTAGTAGTAGTTGTAGTAGTAATTGTTGTAGTAGTAGTTGTAGTAATTGTTGTAGTAGTAGTAGTTGTAGCAGTAATTGTTGTAGTAGTAGTTGTAGTAGTAATTGTTGTAGTAGTTGTAGTAGTAATTGTTGTAGTAGTAGTAGTTGTAGTAGTAATTGTTGTAGTAGTAGTAGTTGTAGTGGTAATTGTTGTAGTAGTTGTAGTAGTTATTGTTGTAGTAGTTGTAGTAGTAATTGTTGTAGTAGTAGTAATGGTTGTAGTAGTTGTAGTTGTAGTTTTAGTAGTTGTTGTAGTAGTTGTTGTAGTAGTTGTAGCAGTAATTGTTGTAGTTTTAGTTTTAGTAGTAGAGGAAATTGTAGTAGTAGTTGTCGTAGTAGAAGTAGTTGTAGTAGTAATTGTTGTAGTTCTAGTAGTAGTTGTCGTAGTAGTTGTTGTAATATTTGTTGTTGTAGCAGTAGTTGTTGTATTATTAGTAGTTGTTGTTGTAGTAGTCGTAGTAGTTGTTGTAGTAGTAGAGTTGTTAAAGAAGTTGTTGTAGAAGTTGATGTAGTAGTTGTTGTTGTAGTAGTTGTTGTAGTAGTAGTTGTAGAAGTAGAGTTGTTGTAGTAGTTGTAGTAGAAGTAGTAGTAGTAGTTGTAGTATTTGTAGTAGTAGTTGTTATATTAGTAGTAGAGTTGTTGTAGTAGTTGTGCTAGTAGTAGTTGTAGTAGTAGTAGTTTTAGTAGTTGTTTATAGTAGTTGTAGTAGTGTTTGTAGCAGTAGTTTTAATAGTAGTTTTAGTAGTTGTAGTTGTAGTACTTGTAGTTGTAGTAGTAGTTGTAGTAGTAGTTGTAGTAGCTGTAGTAGTAGTTGTAATAGTTGTAGTTAGGTTAGTTCTAGTAGTAGTTTTATTTGTAGTAGTAGTTGTAATAGTAGTTGTAGTTGTTGTATCTGTAGTAGTAGTTGTAGTAGTAGTTGTAGTTAGTAGTTGTAGTAGGTGTAGTTGTAGTAGTAGTTGTATTAGTTGTAGTAGTAGTAGTTGTAGTAGTTGTAGCAGTCTTTGTTGTAGTAGTAGTTGTATTAGTTGTAGTAGTAGTAGTTGTAGTAGTTGTAGCAGTCTTTGTTGTAGTTGTTGTAGCAGTTGCAGTAGTTGTAGTAGTTGTTGTAGTAGTTGTAGTTGTAGAAGTAGTAGTTGTAGTGGTTGTTGTAGTAGCTGTTGTAGTAGTTGTAGTTGTAGTAGTTGTTGTAGTTGTAGTTTTAGTAGTTGTTGTAGTAGTTGTTGTAGTAGCAGTTGTAGTAGTTGTTGTAGTACTTTTTGTAGTAGTAGTTGTAGTGGTTGTTGTAGTTGTAGTAGTAATAGTTTTAAGAGTAGTTTGAAGTTGTAGTAGTAAATAGTAGTTGTAGTAGTAGTTGTAGTAGTAGTTGTAGTGGTAGTTGTAGTATTAGTTGTAGTAGTTGTAGTAGTATTTGTAGTAGTAGTTGTAGTAGTTGTAGTAGTTGTAGTCGTTGTAGTAGTATTTGTAGTAGTTGTTGTAGTATTTGTAGTAGTAGTTGTTGTAGTAGTTGTATTAATTGTAGTAGTAGTTGTAGTTATTGTATTAGTTGTAGTTGTAGTAGTATTTGTTGGAGTTGTAGTAGTTGTTGTTGTAGTTTTAGTAATAGTTGTAGTAGTAGTTGTTGTAGTTGTTGTATTAGTTGTAATAGTAGTTGTAGTTGTAGTAGTAGTTGTAGTTGCAGTAGTGGTAGTAGTTGTAGTTTTAGTAGTGGTAGTGGTAGTAGTTGTTGTGGTAGGTTTATAGTAGTTGTAGTAGTATTTGTATAAGAAGTAGTTGTAATAGTTGTTGTAGTAGTTGTAGTAGTAGTTGTAGTAGTTGTTGTAGTTGTTTTATTAGTTGTAGTAGTAGTTGTAGTAGTAGTTGTTGTAGTAGTTATAGTAGTAGTTGTAGTGGTATGTGTAGTAGATGTTGTAATAGTTGTAGTAGTAATTGCAGTAGTAGTTGTTGTAGCTGTAGTAGTAGTTGTTGTAGTAGTTGTAGTAGTGGTTGTAGTAGTAGTGGTTGTAGTTATAGTAGTAATTGTTGTATTTGTTGTAGTAGTTGTAATAGTAGTGGTAGTAGCAGTAGTTGTTGTGGTAGTAGTAGTAGTTGTAGTAGTAGTTGTAGTAGTTATTGTAGTAGTAGTAGTTGTAGTAGTAGTTGTAGTAGTTGTGGTTGTAGTAGTAGTTGTAGTAGTTGCAGCAGTAGTAGTAGTAGTTGTAGTAGTAGTTGTGGTAGTTGTAGTAGTAGTTGTAGTAGTATTAGTTGTAGTAGTTGTAGTAGTAGTAGTTGTAATTGTAGTAGGGGTAGTAGTAAAAGTAGTTGTAGGAGTAGTTTTTGTAGTGGTAGTAGTAGTTGTAGTAGTAGTAGATGTAGTTGTAGTATTAGTTGTAGTAGTAGTAGTTGTAGTTGTAGTAGTTGTAGTAGAGGTTGTAGTAGTAGTAGTAGTAGTTGTAGTAGTAGTTGTAGAGGTAGTTGTAGTAGTTGTAATAGTAGTTTTAGTAGTAGTGGTTGTAGTAGTAGTTGTAGTGTTAGTATTTGTGGTAGTAATTGTAGTTGTAGTTGTAGTAGTAGTTGTACTTGTAGTAGTAGTTTTTGTAGTGGTAGTAGTAGTTGTAGTAGTAGATGTAGTTGTAGTATGAGTTGTAGTAGTAGTAGTTGTAGTAGTGGTTTTAGTAGTAGTTGTAGTTGTGATAGTAGTTGTAGTTGTAGTAGTTATAGTAGTAGTAGTAGTTGTAGTTGTAGTAGTAGTAGTTGTAATAGTAGTTGTAGTAGCAGTAGTTGTATTGTAGTAGTTGTAGTAGCGGTAGTTGTAGTAGCGGTAGTTGTAGTAGTAGTTGTAGTAATTGTAGTGGTAGTAGTTGTATTTGTTGTAGTAGTTGTAGCAGTAGTTGTAGTAGTAGTTGTAGTAGTAGTAGTTGTAGTAGTTGTAGTAGTAGTTGTAGTTGTAGTAGTAGTTGTAGTTGTAGTAGTAGTTGTAGTAGTAGTTGTAGTAGTTGTAGCAGTAGTTGTTGTAGTTGTTGTAGTAGTAGTTGTAGTAGTTGTTGTAGTAGTTGTAGCTGTAGTAGTAGTTGTAGTAGTGGTAGTAGTAGTAGTTGCAGCAATAGTATTTGTAGTTGTAGTAGTAGTTGTAGTAGTATTAGTAGTTGTAGTAGTAGCTCTAGTAGTAGTTGTAGCTGTAGTAGTAGTTGTAGTAGTGGTAGTTGTAGTACTAGTAGTTGTAGTTGTATTTGTATTAGTAATATTAGTAGTAGTGGTTGTAGTAGTTGTAGTTGTGGTAGTAGTAGTTATAGTTGTAGTAGTAGCAGTTGTAGTAGTAGTTGTAGTATTATTAGTTGTTGTGATAGTAATAGTAGTTGTAGTAGTAGTTGTATTATTAGTTGTAGTAATATTTGTAGTAGTTGTAGTGATAATGGTAGTTGTAGTAGTAGTTGTATTAGTAGTTGTATTAATAGTTGTAGTAATAGTTGTAGTAGTTGTAGTAGTTGTAGTGATAGTGGTAGTTGTAGTAGTTGTAGTAGTAGTTGTAGTTGTGGTAGTAGTAGTGGTAGTAGTAGTTGTAGTAGTTCTAGTAGTTGTAGTAGATCTAGTAGTAATTGTAGTAGTTGTTGTAGTAGTAGTTGTAGTAGTAGTTGTAGTAGTTGTAGTAGTAATTGTAGTAGTAGTTGTAGTAGTTGTAGTAGTAGTGGTTGTAGTAGTAGTTGTAGTACTTGTAGTAGTAGGTGCAGTAGTAGTTGTAGTAGTTATAGTAGTAGTTGTAGTAGTTGTAGTAGTAATTGTTGTAGTAGTAATAGTGGCAGTAGTAGTTGTAGTAGTTTTAGTAGTAGTAGTAGTTGTAGTAGTAGTTGTAGTTGTAGTTGTAGTAGTTTTAGTAGTTTTAGTAGTAGTAGTTGTAGTAGTAGTGTTTGTAGTAGTTGTAGTAGTTGTGTTTGCAGTAGTAGTTGTAGTAGTAGTGTTAGTAGTAGAAGTAGTAGCAATTTTAGTAGTAGTAGTAGTTGTATTTGTAGTAGTAGTTGTAGTAGTAGTTTTAGTAGTAGTAGTTGTAGTTGTAGTAGTAGTTGTAGTAGTAGTTGTAGTAGTAGTAATAGTTTTAGTAGTAGTTGTAGTTGTAGTAGTAGTTGTAGTAGTAAGTGTAGTAGTAGTAGTAGTAGTAGTAGTAGTAGTAGTAGTAGTAGTAGTAGTGCTAGTTGTAGTAGTGGCAGTGGTAGATGTTAAAGTAATAACTGTAGAAATACTACCATTTATCAGATCACATATTTCTTTTTCTCATGATACTCCAATAGGGAGCTTTCCGCCTACGTTTTGATAACTACTGTTTTGGCAACGACTCTTCATGAATGTAAAGGTGAAAGCAGAGTAGTCAAATGCCAGGTAGGGTCTAATCATCACAAAATTACATGGAAATCGGATATAGCTCTCCTCAGCTATAACTTGTCTAAGGAAATAAGAATGGCATTTTAAGGGATTTAACATACTTGGGCAGTATTAATATTGGACACATTGTCACAGAATCGACGTGAAAGAGAGGTTAAAGAAGGACTGATATGGCTATTGCTAAAAGCATTTAGAAACTCTCAGTATATTCCACCATCACTAAGTTGAACCTCTTTAACAGCAATGTGACGGTGAGTCATGGAGAGCTACAGAACTGTCAAAGTCGTTTGCAAGTCTGTGCTAATAGATATTTACGTAACATTTTAAGGATATTCTGGCCGATCCATATCACTAATTATGGTAGGTCAAAAATCAATGATAGTTGAAGTGAAAAGTCGCAGAGAAAGCTGAGCTGTCTACCTTCAAATGGTGTAGCCAAGAAAACATGATTAGAACCTTCATGGAAGTCATGGAATTGGAAGTCCTAAAATAACGATGTGTTAGCAGAAGCCAGTAGCAAAACGTGGACGGAGTCAAGGAACGTGCAACAATTCAAGTCCATGGGAGAGCCTATGTTCCACAGAGGAATGATATAAATGTTGTGCTAGTCATCGATTGATAAACGTATCCAAGTTTAAATTTCTGTAAGGAAAACGAAACATTTCAAGGTAAAAATCTGTAATAGATCAAATATAGTCTTTTACTATTCCGCTCATTAGAAGGCTCTGGACTGAGAAAAGCTTCACATGATGGTGGACCCTTGTGTTCGCGACATTGCTCGCACAATATTCCCAGAAACGATTGAATTGGGGGCGCAAGGTTTATTGCGACATTATAGATAGGTACACAACAGATCTGCTATGAAGAAAAGAGTTGAGTAGTCCTATTGCTCCGCGCCCGCCGCCGCGAGCGGGGTATAACAAACGACAAAAATAGCCCTGTGCGGTACCTAGGGGAGCGAGGGGCATCGGGGTGTCGTGGGCTCCGGGCCAATTGGTCCCAACTCGGTGGGTCAGTCTAGACTAGACCCTAGTTATGTTAACATAGCACCTTACTTTTGTCCTTCTTCTCGCACAAATTTTACGTCAGTATAAAACGCGAATTTAAAATTAGCGCCAATAAGTGTGCGCGCGTTCACGCTTGTGATAATATGTTGTGCGTGTGGGAGATTGTCATTCTCCACTCGAAGTGACAAACTAGAAAATACAAGAGGAGTAAAGTAACAAACGTAGCATTTTAACATGTCATCGTTTTTTCAAACTTAAAGACATTACACACATTTTGTGAACCTATATTAGAAGTGATGAGGTGAATGTGAAGTGGTGTGGTGTTTTCTTTATTCAGGTTTTGTTAGTGAAACAGTCTTTTGTTTTATCGTTGTGTTTGTGGGCTGTTTAATGAGGCAGCTACAAAAATAATCAAGGACATCCCTTCCATTAATGCTCCTGATCGGACTTCAATTGTTTTGTTCTTTAATTATCGGTGAGTATTCTTTACCACCGCGTTATTTCTGAGTGATCAGAACGTGATATTCTAATTTTTCTGCAATATTTAAGTGTTAGTAGGAAATACTAATGTGACCATTATTATCTATTTTTTTCCCGAAAATGTCATCATCGTTTTTTCTCTGGAAAGACACCTTCACATAATATTTACCCTGCAGGAAGAATTATATTCGTTAAAGGGACTTATTTGAAGTTATGACATGATATAGAAGTGCTATTTCGATCAATATCAGAATGAAACAAATTACCTTGCATTACAGTAAGATTATAGTATAGCTATAAACAATTTACTGGAAACATGTGGTTTGCATTTACTCAATAGTACTCTAGGTTTAACATTAATTCCTTCATAGTATATACTATCACAGGTTATTTGCATTTTTCTCTCTGAGGCACAGGTTAAGAATAATTAGTTCATTCCAAGATTGCACCGAAACTACATAACGTGTCACTAAATGCAATGCATTTTGATTCTCAAAATCCCAACAAACATTAAAGATTAAAAACACAAACATGTGTTTCCTTCTGTTTTATCATATTAAATATTCTTTAAAACAATCTTCATTATTTATTTTCAAGTATGTAGAATGTTTACGGTATTTGAACAAATTGGCGCCTTGTAAACTTTTGTTTTATCTGTTGTTTACATACTTTTGTCAGCCTCGAGTTCTTGGTAAGGATTAACTTGATATTGAATTCAACACTCTTATTGACACACGCCGGCTGTTTTAGAGCGAGAGGAGTGTTTAGCACCATTTGTTTTCGCCATATAAACTGCACCTACGCCTTATTTCTCTTCATTTTTACTTTCTCTACACGTACTACGTACATATAGTATAGAGAAGTTAATCTCGATATCGAGATTTCACCGGAAATACATGTTTTAGAGTCCCCTGTATCCAAAAGAAGCATTTCCAGAAAAAGGTCCGTGTGTGTATGTGAGTCCGTGTGTCTGTGAACACGATAACTCAAAAATGATAACTTGGTAAAATACCAAATTTGATATTTTAGTTTAGTATCTTCCTGGGATGCGACACGAAGATTTTGAGAAAAATCCCCGCACCCCAAACTACCTTTTACATGGAACTTTTTTCGAAAATTTTGATTTTCTTAAAAATGTCTGTAACGATTTTGATTAAAACATCACATATTGAAGATATCTATCTGACAAATAAAATTTATATCTTGAACTTTCTGGGAATAGCCTCTGAAAACTACTTTATTCTGGACGAATTTTACGGTATTTTGCATAACTGCTAAACCGTAAGAGATAGAAAGAAACTTACCGCGCAAAAAATGTAGAGCACTTTAAAACACACAATTCATGTTATATGCATTTTTTTTTCATGGAGTCAATCGTTTTTGAGATATTCCTTGTTTTTAGTTTCAGCTTTAAAAAATTATACTTTTCTCACACAGGACTTTGTCAACTCCTATCCATAGAAGCAAAGGAACTTCAGTCACATAGCAACCAGCTTTTGACTATCACTTTAACCTATGGTACTCCCTTATTTCACTTCTACTTCCAAGGAAGCACGTAATAAGGATATTTTTGCTATTTTTTTTTTCTCGATTAGCATGAAGTAAATAGAAGCACAAGCTTTTTAACAATAGTTTGCTGCAGAGGTGTAGAGAAAGTCATATGAATGGAACACATCAGATTTTTGTGTATTCATTTCCAACTCATTTGTATTCGTTTCTTCGGAGAATTTTAATTTCTTCCGTTATAATATGTGTTTCATACTCGAACATTAGTCAGAAAAAGAAGGTGTGTTAATGGAAGAGGCTGGATAATTTTGAGTGCACTGAGAAGTAATGAAGCCAAAATCTCACGTTACATTAACCTCCTGTTTTTATGGGAAATTTTCTTGAAATCGTTCTATACATCAGTTATGTGTTATAATTGATTAAATATATATTTGTTCCAACCCAAGAGTTACAAAACTGTAATTAAAGGAGTATTGACTTAGTGTTTCATCATAACCTTAACTCCAAGTTATTGCTTTTTAGCCTGTTTTGAAAACCCATAATTGGAATACATTAAATTCATATTCTTTAGGCACATTTTATATTGTGTAAGAAGTAACATAAAGGTTGACACGATTTTCATTATTTATCAAATGTTTCATTAAATAAAGTGCATTTTCTCGGAGGGCAATGGTTCCCTCCTTCCATACACGCGCCTAGAAATACAAAAATGAAATTATGGAAAAGTGTAGGACGCTAAACGCGTGTGCCACTCTATCGAAGCGCCCTTAGCGGCTGCTTGCCAGGCGGAGGACCTGAGTTTAATTCCCGGTACCGGCTCAGCCTCTGACGTTCCTGACGAACAAGATCAAGAAGGTACTGATCACGTCTGCCTCCAGCACTGCACCCCAGTGATGACGCAGCGGCCGGGCGGCTAGCCAAGATCTCTTGGGGACTGTCGTGCCATGTAAAACTGACATCTTAACATCCATTTTCATACAATCTTTTGCTTCTCAGGGCATATAAAAGTTCTCAAAAATTAAATTTAATATAATTTTAATTTGATGATGTAGTCTTGTGAAGACATATATCCCAGATATTTGCCACGTATCATTAATAGCTTTGATACTCGTCTGTTTTGTGAATTTCCTATGCTACCCCCCCTCCTAAGAGAACTCTCAAAGAAATTAAAAACAAAAGGAAATACATTAACGCCATATAAATGAGAGTTACATATCTACTACCGGAACAGGTGAATCGTAATATACCGTATTGCGGTACGAGATGGGAATAGGGTTGCAAGGCCGGGTTTGATAGCCAGTATTACGATACTGCATTACGTGTAAGGTACGTTTCTTAAACTTGAAAACAAAGTAATTTTAATGTTTTTAATTCGCTCACTGCCGGTTTTATACATTGCTTATCCAACTGAGTGGCGCGGCGCCAACTGTGGTGCACTTTATTGAAGAACTTTCTGCCCATTGAAATATGCTGTAGCTTTCCTATAGCTTGATGGACGACCTCGCACTTTTCATGGGCATAAAAGAAAATGTGCGGCGATGAAATGTGTCTTCAAGCGTTTCCTGCAATGTTCCAATAATCCGGGGATATATATTGTTCTAAAGCAGTATTACTAATCGTATACCAGTTACCTTAAAAGTTATGTTGGTTTTATGTTTTTATTTGTTTTTTTCGATTATCAACATTTAAACTTTATTTTTCATAATTTTATACTCAAACGTTTCGTATTTACTTAATTATACGTTATATGCATTACTCTTCTATTACAATCCTTCTTTTCTGTAAAGATATTTCTCAATAATTTGTAATTTCATTTAACTAAAATTGCCGAGATTATCAGAAAATGTTCTCTCATTTCTTGTTTTATTACCTTATTTTGGTATGTTTGCAGCTGTTTGCCGATGCTTCTTAAACATTATTGGTCTTTTCCTTGACCGACATATTGTCGAGCGATAATAATTATTATATTATATCTGTAGAACAGTAGTGCGAATATCGGAGTTTGCTATAGTGCTGCACTAGTCTTACCAATTCTATTACAGTACTATTTAACTATTATTATTTTTTCGATATGGATAAATTCATTTTTCGGAATGATTCGTCCTCGAGTACAAGTAGTGAAATATTCAAACATGAAAAAAGCAACAGAAACACAGCACAGTTCACCAGCAACAGAGTATTTGTTTATTTATATAGCTTACTTGATTGTGTTATGACTAAATATAACCAATTTTTGAGTGTGTTGTGTCAGTGTGGTGAAACATTCAGTAATGCTGCTATGGTTCCCGGTAAATTGAAACATTTATCAACAAAACATTTCTATTTGCTAAGTAAAGATGTGAATTATTTTCGTCGGTTATTGGAACACAATAAAAACATTACTCGCCCCTATAGTGTGCCTGTCTTACATTCAAGAGGTCACGAGTTCAAAAATAAGTTAACCGCTTAAGGTCCTAACCGGGGATTCCCTTATCCTGAGATTAAAATGTCGAACCCTGCGCTCATTTCAGCACAGTTGCACCGAGTGTATTCCTATATGACCTACCAGGGGTTAAAAGGACGCTAAAGTAAAAACATAACTTAACTCAAAATAGCGTTGTACGTGTTTCGCAAAATGTACAAGAATGTATTAAATATCTGAACTAATCATAAAGAGGAAAAGAAACGTTGTTAATACACGCGTAACAGTAGTCTGGCGATCATATTGTCAGAGGCAATCCTATATCTCAAAACAGCAATACACAAAATCATTAAACAGCATATAACCCAAGTTTATAATTTCTATATAACTTAGAAGATAATTCAGTAATAAAATTGTTGTGACGCAAGATACCTAGCCTTCAAGCAACTGTTTTCCGACTTTTATTGGACTTTGACTAAAAATTATAATGATATTAATCTAAATATTTGATTTTGTATAAACACTTATTGGCTATAGCTGATTGTCTTGGTAATCATTTCACTAAATACGCTGTTTCCTATCACAAGTGAGACATGTACAATAATTTTGTCTCTAAATAACTGTACCCTTCCATGACGTTTGTAATGGACCGAGATGGGGGACGCAGCGCCCGGGCGGTAGGCCAAGGCCCTTAGTGAGCTGTGCCACAGAGCCAAATGACTATACGTGTGAAATTAAACACAACTAACACACAGCAACTGAACCTCAAAGATGAAATGTTAATTCTTGATTCTAAGCAGCATTACAACCAGTTTTCACTTAGAACAATCCTTTAGTCATAATTATTATTGAGACCTGTTTCATACATATTTAATTAACAAGGAAACACGTACAGCACCCGGTTTACAAAACTTAAAAGTACAAGGAGGCAGATAGTTAATTCTTGATAACATAAGAAATGTCTTGACCACTGGGCCTCTGGAGTTATCAAATAAACATCTGAGAATTGACACTTGAATACTGTATATTAATCAGAGTCAACAGTATTGTTAGGCTAGCACTACTGTTGTCTTAAGGATCTGAAATAATCTACAGGTCTACAGGTCTAGGACTAAATATTATTGCACCCTTCATTCAAGAAATCTTTATATTCTTGCATCTCAATTTATTGAATAACAACCACATACATTTTTATTACACTTTTCACAAAATCACCGTATTATTTACTCGGCAAAGGTTTAATCATTCCAAACAAATAAGTGTTTTTCTCTAGTCACCAATGTTTAACAGATGTGACATCATTAGATCCAGGAGCGAGTCATTTCCTTTTATAAAACCCCGGTACAGTACCTTCATATATTTCTCTTTCATTTAATTCCCTATTTGGAAGAGAATATTGATGTATACATTTTTTGCCTAATGTAGTAAATGGATAAGAACTAACATTCTGATGACTGCTGGCAAGTTTCTAGATACTTTTCGAACAGCGTTTCCGAATGATAAGGTTCAAGTTAATTTGGCACTGACACTAATATCTTATTGATTACATCCTGGTTTAAGATCAGCTTCTTCTCCGGCACTTTCTTTTGTCTTTTCTGTTATTTTCTTAGAGTTAGAGCAAACAACCTTCTTGATACGCTGATTGCTAACTCTGCCTCGTCCCAGTCCTTTAAATTAAATTTGTTCACAATAGTGATGATCAACTTCCTCATATGTTTACCTGAAATGTGATGATAACTTCAGTAGTACATCATCATTTTAATTGCATAGGTGCATGACATCTTCCATAAATAGCTATACAAATTGTGGTGTACAAGATACATACGTGTATTTAGATGGAATGTGTCACGGGTGTGATACAAAATTATTTCAGATGTTTACAAAATGGTTGAAAGACTAATAGCATAACTTGCCTTATCCTAAAAAATTAAAGGAAAATAAAGACGTTTTGTAATGTAATTTAGTAAGTAAACCACATTTTTTTTCTGTCACGGATATGACGCTGAAGCCGGAATCAAAGCAGCGCAGGGGCGGGGTTTTCCGGTTTCCCCCTCCATCGCATTCCACCGATGCTCCATCCTCATTCCATGTGTTACCAGTGTCATCGATGCGGTGCCGTCAGTAGTAAAGGCGGGCGTCAAAAGGAAAGCAAGAAAAAAATAAAAAGCCGAAATTGTGCAGTGTAAAATATCTTGAGAAATATTGAAATCTATTATCTTGTAACACAAATCCTATAATGTCCAACAGATTTGAATATGCAAGGCACTGATGCCCTGGTGCTTTTACAATTTATAACTCCTTGGTTAAACGTTTAATTCAATTACATTTTCTATTTTATGTAACAACTGCACTTTTATTCACTTTTTGTATAAAATATTTGTGTTTTAAACATGAGCTTATTTGGAATAGAATCGCCCTGTTGGGTGTACAGCTGCTATTGTCCTCTTTCTGCTGGCATGATCAGCTGCCAAGTCAGTGACATGTCAGTACATTATGGAGTTGCAAGTTCTCACTTTTTTCCTTCCTCTCTCCATGTTGCTGGAGGTTAATTGCAACTAACGCAGCGAGCAGCCGGAGAAGAAATATTTCGCAGACTAATGAATATGTGGTTCGTATAATAAATAAACAGGCAGAATTGTGTGAGTCCTTGCTGCAGTGACAGGCAGTGAAAGGATTCGCGAAGTTAACTCTTAACTTTACGAACCGACCATTGTATCATTCTCTGCGAAGCCATCTTTTCCCTCCTCCGAAAATTGTCATGGATGAATTAGTAGAAGTGGTGAACTTCATCAAATTGTGGCTCTTAAGTATGCAGATTTTCAACATTTTGTGTCAAGAAATGTGACCAGAGACACTACATATATTTGTGCTACATACAGAAGTACCATGGCCATCTCCAGGTAAAGTATTAACGGGAAAGTTTGGACCTAGAGAGGAGGTACTTGCATTTTGAGGAACCTGAATATGCGGATATACTTGCACATGATATGTACCGAAGTTGGGAAATCTTTCCGGTATTTTCGTACACTTGAGTGAACTGACAGAAGAATGCGAGATAGAAACGAAAATATTCCTTCTAGTATGCATAGGATTCAAGGATTCATTTATAAGTTAAATTTCTAAATGGAAACAAATGAAAATGGATCGTGTGAGATGTTCCCAGGCTCCTTGCTGATGCTAATTTGGTTTGATAGAATTAATTATACAACATAAAGTTCTGCTGCAACAGAATTTCAGAAACTGTTTCAGAGGGAATGTTGAGCATTTTTATTGGTTTCGTTATCCATTCATTATGGATTCAAAGCATCTTTCGAATAGATAGAGTCAGACTGAAAAATTCAATGCCACAGCTAATGTTGTAAGCATACAACACAGTACAGTTAACTATTATGGCCAATTAGTGTTGATTTAATTGTTTTTGCGAATAATTTAGGCATACAAAACAAGCTGGCAGGTTTGAAGGCAAAGTACCTGAGTTACAATTTTGCCTTTGAACATATTTGGGTGGTCAATAAGTGTCAGCTATTTCCGAGATGTCATTTAATTTGCTAGTAGACATATAATGTTACATCTGGCACATGTTTTATTATAATTAGAGCCATTCATTTGCATTTCCAAAATGTGCATATAAAAATTGAATAATAATTAGAGGGACTAATTTACATGACATTTGAATATCTGACATGTCAATCATTAATAAGCCCCGCCGAACACGCACCCCGGAAAATAGCAAAACCAAGGCATGGATATAACATTTGCAATTGTTGATTATAATGCATTTTGAATCGCCATTTTGAATTAAAATTTAAAGTGGATTCCAATTATGCAATTTAACAAATCATTCCGCAATAAAAACTTTTATTAATACTCGATTTAAATATTTGCTATAATTAATTTAATGGAGCATGAATAGCCATTTCAATCCATACGATCACAAGTTGGTCATATTTTACCTGTTGTACATGAAACAATTTGAAATATTCAATACAGACACTTAGAAATAAAATATCGAATTTTAGTGAAATGTATTTAGTGAAATCCGCTTAAATACCGCAAAAAAAAAAAACCAACAGAAAATGACCGAATATTAGGGGAATGATCCTTCAAACATATAACTCTCGAGGGTGTGAATGCAACTTATGACTATAACTAATGTTATGATTCAAGGAAGAGTACAACATCATAATTGTATTATTATTAATTAATTAATAATAATATTTTATTTTTGCTGTTACTATTATTATTTACGTTATTTCATAGCAGGAGGGTAGGAGAGAAATAGTTTTGCTTAGACATTCATGCAATACTTGAAGCATACATAGACGATGACAAGAGCGCAGCGCGGAACATTCATTGCTCACATACCGAAAACAGACAGACATTTACCCATATAGCCGCTGCATAGGCGCATCCATATATTCACGTACATTCTGATATCAGAAATGTCCATAACCAGGGAACAAACTCGCGATCCTCCTAAGATATGCACTCAAACTAAAACAGTACCCACTTACACTCAATACATGAACACAAACACAAAGAATTCTCGGGATACACACATATGAACATCCCCCCACACATTCA
Source organism: Hymenopus coronatus (assembly GCA_030762935.1). Classification (NCBI taxonomy): domain Eukaryota; kingdom Metazoa; phylum Arthropoda; class Insecta; order Mantodea; family Hymenopodidae; genus Hymenopus; species Hymenopus coronatus. The sequence goes on along the minus strand of CM060885.1, from coordinate 2,451,655 downwards.
GATACATTTAATTCGTGCACCACGCATACAATCCCATTGGACACGGATTTCAACAACAGGAGATAAAAGAAAAAAATATCCAAACTACGAACAAGCTTTCACAGTTTTTACATAAAATATAAATAATATAGAATAACAAGAACCTTTACTACAATAAAATAGCGAGAATACATTAACGATATTTACTAATACGTGTACAAACAGGGAACCTAACTCCTAACGCATCCGCTCCTAGCCTCAGCAGGACTGTTCTGATCATGCGAGCTGCTTAGGAGAAATACCTACTTGCATTCCATATGCAAAACTCCTCTAGTTATCACATTATCAAAAGGCGGATTCTCCCCCATTGTAGGAAGATGAATATCCGACAGATAATCACCATTTCCACAAGAAAGAGTAAAATCGCCAACTTTAAAATAAAAAAGCCTACTATCCTATGACATTGCATATGATCATCACCTACTATCGAAAAATTCAAAACTACAATTTTGTTCAAATTCGTAATGTATAAGTTTACACAGTATAACCAAATTATATCCTTATATTTTTCGTTTAAGACTTTTCAGAAACCTCCGGAACAACAAAAGACACCAGTACCGAAAAATTAAAAACTATACAATTTCGTTTAAATTCAAATTGTATTACCATGTTTAATAGTAGATCCTAACTACATACTCATATTTTTCATTTAAGACATCCCACAAACGTCCTCAACAATAAAAAACAGTAGTACCGAAAAATTAAAACAACTATAATTTTTTTTGTAGTGTAACGTCCTTTAACCTACTTGGCCATATCGGACGATGAATGAAATTGGTGAAATGATGCTCAAATGATCTCGAGGTCCATGGAGCTTAAAGTTACTCGACATTCGTCTTCTGGGGATAAGGGAAAAACCCGAAAAAAACCTTATCCGGGTAACCCACCCTAAGCGAGATTCGAACTCACGACCTGCTGAACGTGAAGCAGATACGCTACCACCACACTACCCAGGTGGACTCCATAATTTTGTTCAAATTCAAAATATATTAGTATTTTTCAGTGTAGATCCTAACTACATACTCATATATTTCATGTAAGACATTTCAGAAACCTTCAAACGAAAAAGGACATTAGTACTGAAACATTAAAAACTCTACAATTTTGCTCAAATCCAAAATGTATTACTGTTTTTCAGTGTAAATCCTAACTACATACTCATATTTTTCATTTAAGATATTTTCGGGAACCTCCTCGACAGCAAAAATACATCAGTACCGAAAGATTATAAACTATACAACGTTGCTGAAATTCAAAATGGATAACTAGTTTTCATTGTAGATCTTAACTACATAGTCATACTTTTAATGTAAGACATTTCAGGAGCCTCCACAACAAAAGATAGGGCTACAGAAAAACTAAAGCCTCTACAATCTTTTTCAAATTCTAAATGCATTACACATTTTCAGTGTAGATCCTATCTTTTGTTTCAGATGTTTCAGAAAACTTCACAACAATAAAAGGACACTAGTACTGAAAAAACAAAAGCTCTACAATTTTGTTAAAATTCAAAATCTACTACTAGTTTTCAGTGTAGCTCCTAACTACATGCTTATATGTTTATTTTCAGGCATTTCAGAAATCACCACAATAACAAAACACAGTAGTACCGAAAAATTAAAAACTAGAATTTTGATCCAATTCAAAACGAATTATTAGTTTTCAGTGTAGATCCTAAACACATAGTCATCTTTTTATTTCAGACATTACAGAAGTCTCCCTAACAACAAAAGACACTAGAACCGAAAATTAAAAAACTATAATTTTGTTCAAGATCAACATGTATTAGTATTTTACATAGTAGATCCTAACTGCATACTCATAATTGTTTCAGTTAAGACATTTCAGAAACTCTCACAACAACAAGACACTAGTAACCAAAAATTAAAAGCTCTACAAATTTGCTCAAATTCAAAATGTATTACCATTTTCAGTTTAGATCCTAACTAAAATTCATATTTTCATTTTTTGGTGTTTCAGACGCCTCCAAAACAAAAAAAAAAAAAAAAAAAAAGAAAAAAAAAAAAAGGAATCTAGTGTCGAAAAACTAAAATCTCTACAATTTTGCTCAATTACAAAATGTGTTACTGTCATTCAGTGTAGATCATATCTACATACTCACATGTTCATTTATGACATCTTCAGAAACGTCCACATGAACAAAAGATGATAGTACCTACAAATTAAAAACACTACAATTTTGCTGAAATTCTAATGCATTGCCATTTTTTCAGTGTAGACTCTACATCTATTTCTCGACATAAATTTCATCGGGGAATTTGTGGTACTGAAAGATTACATTGTGATGTAGAGTTGTGTCGAGCGATTCATTTTCAGTAATCGATTTATACGATTCGTTCATGTAATATACATCGATTCATACGATTCGTTCACGATTCAGTAATCGTCGCTATGTCTTCTCTGTGTTTGACATATTATTCAGTCATATGTCAGCAGCTTTAGCATAAAAACAGTAATTTACATTCTGTCAAGAAAGTACCGGGAATTGATCATTTAAAAATCCTGTTTAAAAGGGGATTCGAAATTATTGTCGTCGCTAAGTTGGTACAACTTTCCTCTATACCCACGCGGAGTTTGATCGACATCTGTTATCTAGTTTGTTTACAGTACGCCATGTTGTTAGTTCATCTCAAAGGTGATTTGCGATTTTACGATGGATACAAATATTGAACAAAGAATCTGTCTCAAATTTAGCATTGCAAATGGTATTTCGTGTGCGAATCGCTGAAAATGTTAAAGAGGACTTACGATGAATCGACTTTATCAAAAACACGTGCATATGAGTGGTACAGTGCATTCGAAAGTGGTCGAGATGTGGTGGAAGATTTGCCTTGCTCTGGTCGGCCATCAACGGTTTCAACTGAACTGAACATCGCTAAAGTGAAGAAAATGGTGTCTGAAAATCGTCATTTATGTTTGAGAGAGATTGCCGTTTAACTTTCTGTGTCTCACGAATCGATTCGTACCATTTTAAACGATTGTTTGGGCATGACACGCGTTGCAGCTCGGTTAGTTCCGAAAGGCTTGAATTTTTTACAAAAACTCAATCACGTAAGGATTGCTGAAGACGTGCGGGAACGAGCCTGTTCCGACCCCACATTCATGAAACACATTGTAGCTAGTGATAAAATGTGGGTTTACGAGTTTGACAGTCAAACCAGTCAACAAGCTTACGAATGGCGCCTTCCAACTGAACCGAATTCTAAAAGGGCACGTCAAACTCGATCAAAACTGAAGGTAATGTTGACAGTTTTTTTTTCCATTATGGCGGTGTCGTGCACTCAGAGTTCTTGCCAGAAGGTCAGATGGTAAATAAAGACTATTATCTGAGCGTTATGCCGCGTTTGAGAGAACAAATACGGCGAAAAGGCCATATTTGTTGAACGACAACTCATGGATTCTGCACCACAATAACGCAACAGCTCACAAGGCTATTATTGTGAACGAATTTCTGGCCCAAAACTCAACAAATTTCATCGAACAACCACTGTATTCACCTAATCTGGCTCCTGCTGATTTCTTTCTCTTTCCAAAACTCAAGTTACCACTTCGAGGCACCCGTTTTCAGCCAATAGAAGACATAAAGGAAAATTCTCCGCGGCATTTGACATGGATCCCTAAAAGTGCCTACAAAAATGTTTTGATGATTGGATTATTCGTTGGCATAAATGTATCATTTCAGAAGTGGCCTACTTTGAAGGCGATAAAATAAAATTGGATGAATAATTTATTTTTTGTGTTTTATTGGCAAATTCCGGGAACACAGTAGTATATAGAAACGTCCTACTCTTTTCCATCTATTGCAAACATATTTGGTAAAATTTACTCCATTATTGAAAAAAAACATAAAAAGTGTGTTTAAGTGTAAAATTGGCACTGCATGGTGGTATTTGTGTAATGTTAATACGCAGAGTAATTATTATTCAGCACTGTCGCGGTTGCGCGGCAACAAGTCATGTAATTTTTATAAGTACATCATTATAAGGAAACGCTGGTACCCCCGAATAATTTTTATTTTCTTTAGGAATATTGGAGATAATTTTAATGTAGTAGAATAGAAAAAAAAAATAAAATGGTGTGTTATTTATGGACGCTCTTTAACTGCTGTGGTTCTCAGCGTCCCATTCTATACTGGGCGTGAAAGACCGCTTAATTTTGCTCAGAGGCCTCTCTATCAGGCTTGAGGTTCTTTTACGTGCCGTAAATCTACGACACGGGATCAACGGTTTTACTTCCCTTCCGAAGGAAGCCATGCTAAGGAGTTTTACGCCCGAAAAAATCCATCATCCTCTGCCGGGTTTGAACCGCGGCCTTGGGTATATGAAGTTAGCTTATGAACAGTATGTTCATATACGTATTACGATGGAGCATAATTGTTTTATCTGTCGTAAAATATTGTATCTGAAGTTGTACATCTTGCTAATGTAGCGACGATTTAACTGTGCACATATTATATTTAAGATACTGCAAAAAATAAATATATGTAAGTTGTAAATACCTCATTCCTAAACAATATAAAGACGTTCGTGGTAGCTTCAGCTATGATGGGTAGTTTCGCTTTCTTACATATCTTGTATATTATATATGTAAATAATTGATATTTTATATATTCATATATTATTTATATATTTTATTTTATATATTTTATGATTTTGTATATTCTTATATTTCGCCTGATGGCCTCAGTGCTATTTATTTTCTCACAATAAAATAAATGGTTAGAAATCCCTGTACACATCGCACTCGGCAGTTTTCGTCGAAGCTCGGCTTGGTGCTTCGAAAGATGGAAGCAAAGAATAACAAACCCCAATAGCTGATCACGATTCTTGAAATCTACGATTATTTTTGAACGACGACAACTGCTATGGTTGACACGATTCATGGTATTCTTTTCGACTCATACGATTCTTTTTAAACAACCATTCATGTTGAGACTAGCAAGATTCTCGCGATTTTCTTTGAGCAACGATACCTGCTATAGCAGACACGATTCATACTTTCTTTTCGACTCATACGATTCTTTCGATTCATGGGATTCTTTTTGAACAATGATTCACGTTGAGACTAGCACGATTCTCCCGATTCTTTTTGAACGACGATTCATACCAAAATTGTCACGGTTCATACGATTCTTTCCCTGTAGTCGTTTATATGAACGATTCGTTCATGAATCTCTCCATATCTATTGTTGTGTGATTTGCCTTGATTTGCTTTCCTAATGCTACACGTGCGATGTCATTGTTTGATGATACAACTGATTCAAGCAATGAACGTGGATTATCCGCTCATAATGCTATTGTGAACTCAAGTGTCTCTACAACGGAAGCGATGACTTCGTCTCATCTGAATATAATAAAGACAATGGAGATTTAGTCAAAGTGTTTGATAGTGTAATAATACATTCAGATCATCTTCTTCTGAAGATGCAAATTCGCTGGTAAATCGTCTACGATTATTAATGTACTAAAAAGCATTATAAAAGAGATAAATTAAAAGAAATCTCCATGACCATACATCAGTTAAAAGATTATAGAGAGAAGAAATGTCAAATGTACAAAAACTGATTTATAATAAATGTTTTTTCCAATGTAATTTGTGGTTGTCATATTCATCAATATGTTTTCCAACATTGTAATGAAAATACTATATTAATGGGAGGTTTTTTTTTATTTGTTGAAAGTTGGCGATCTATCTCATTCTTGTGGCAATAGGGAGATGATGGCGGTTATCTGTTAGATATTAACTTCCTACAATGGTAGAGAAACAGCCTTTTGTTAATGCGTTAGCTGGGGTTTTTGGATATGGAATGTTGAACTGACCATCCCCCTGCTATCTAGAAGTAGTCATTTCTCCCAAGCACCTCGCATTTCCTGCTGATGGCTAGGAGCAGATGCGTTAGGAGCTAGATTCCCTGTTTATACTTGTACGCACGTGGTAGGTAAACATTGCTAAAATGTTCTCGCTATATTAGTATAGTAACAATTCTTGTTACTGTATATGATTTATATTTTACATAAAATTGTGAAAGCTGAGTTCGTAGTTTGGATATTTTTCCTGTGATAATATTTTTATGTTTAATGTCCTGTTGTTGAAATCCATGCCCGTGTGTATATATGTGTAGGTCCACGGATGTAAGTATATCTGAATGTATGTCTGCGTTTGTGTGTGTATCCAGAGAATTCTTGAATATATTTGTTTGTGCTAGTATTCATGTGTGTATGTCCATGTCTTTGAGTGTAAGTGGGTACTGTTTTAGTTTGAGTGCATATCTTAGGAGGATCGCGGGTTCATTCCCTGGTGATGGACATTTTTCTGATGATGTGAATATATGTAAGCATGGATGTGTCTATACGTGGTTAATGAGTGAAAGTATGTCTGTTGTTAATGTCTGTTTTACGAGTAGGTATGTGTGCATGAATGTTCCGATGTCCCAAGTTCGATTCCCCATTAGGCACCTCCCCTGCAATGAAATAATATCTCCTGTTCCGTAAATCATACAATTCCTTTATTACTTATACGTAGCATTAATACCTACAAGGGTCGTATCTTTGAACATTCGTTTCCCTTATATTCTGCCATTTTGTGCTTTTAGCTATTTTTAAAGCGGATTTCACTAAATACAGCGCCGAAATGTTTATATTTTTATTTGTACGTGTTGGTAATGAATAGTTGAAACTCTTTCATATCCTAACAGGTAATGTAAGATACCAAGTTGTAATCGTATGACTTGAAATAGCTTTTCATGCTCGATTAAATTAGTTACAGCAAATATTCAAATCGTGTATTGTATAAAACTCATTTACAATAACAGCTTAATTGGATAATTGGAAACCTGATTACATTTCAGAAAAACCGTCAAAGTCCATTGTAAATGAACAATTAAAGAAGTTATAGCCAAGGAGTTTCCGGCGCGGCTCATTAGTATGCACCAATGATTGATATCCGTGAGATGTGCAAATTAGTTGCTCTAATTATTATTCAAAACTTTTTAAGATGCAATTGCTTTAATTATTATACAAATTTGCTGTAGATGTTTGTTATTACTAATTTGAACTAATATTCGTGAGAACCGACTTCTCGACGGTGGTCGAAGTGAAACTTCAAAGAGAGAACGATTCAAATCCATAAATGATGAAACGACGCTTGGTTTCTCAATTGCCACGAACCAATCGTCTGTGTGCAGTTAAACAGGCTCAAAAAATCATATTGTTGGTATGAACAGAGTTATTTACTTTAACACTCGTATTAGAGATATATACTTCTACAGTGAATTAAGGTTAATAAACTATTAATAAATAAATTCATGCATGTAATGCTGTTTAATAACAATAATAATAATAATAATAGATAATTACATAAGGAAGCAATATTTTGTGATTACAGTAACATTAATATGATTTTGGGGTGAGCCGCCGCGTATAAACAAGACTTGTGGAAGCTTGCATACAAGAGGATTTGTACCGGTATGATTTAACATCATGCTAGTGTGTTCTTTTAAAATTAATGATGATTAAAATGAGTTTGCGCTCTTAATTTACTGATACTAACAAAATGATGACAAAACTATGAAGATAAATAACATTTTTAAAGAAAACACAGAGAATATGTTTGAAAATGTATATTGAAGAAACATGAAGGATGAAAGTGGACTTCTATTGCGGAACGCTTTTTCAAGTTTCAATGATAACAGGAAGCAACGAAAATGCTAAGTCACTTACTTGTAATGTGTACAACAGTATTCATTGTGAACCTCAATATCGGCAATAAGATCAACAAATTAACTTCAATGAACTCAGCATTAAATTACTTTTACATTACTGCACTGACTACGGTCAAGTATTGGCGCGCTTTTTTTCTTGGGTAGTGTTTAACGCCCGTTTTTACTGCTCTGGCACCGCAGGTGATGATACTGATGATACACGAAGATGAAGCTCCGGTGGAGTGAGATGGCGGGGGAAACCAGAGAACCCGGAGAAAACCCGCCCCTGCGCCTCTTTGTCCATCACAAATCTCACATGCGGTCGCTTGGGATCGAACCCGGGCCGCCTAGGTGAGAGACGAATGGTCTAACCACTAGCCACGGCGCGCTCTCAAAAGTGCTTCTCAGCTTGGGGGATCACGGGTTCGAATCCCTGCTTGTGTTCTCTTAAGTCATTCTTTCTCCCTTGGGGGGCCACACCTGAAGTTCAGTATTTGTATAAAAACAAAAGTAAAGTCAAACACAGAAACCGTCCAACATTATGGTAGCCTTTACATGGGAGCATTTTGGCTAATTTTAGTTCCCTCAAAAATTGCAAACATTTTTTTTGATTAAAACAACACAAATTTCCATGGCGAATAAAATTTATATTAATCTATTTGGGGGGGGGGAGAATGAGTTTTCTTTAACTTACTAACCTGTAATGCATATCTACATTTGCAAGAAAAGTGCATATTTACCTACCGAACATAAGCTATGTCAGCCCACCTCAGTAGTAATATTTGTTTAATATATTTAGTGGAGAGGCGCGAAGACGATACAGGCTATTGTTTTTAAAAAACGTTAACATTTTAAACTCTGATATTATTTTTTCATATGTTCACACAATCTTATTTTGAAGTTGTTCCATATGCAGTTTTAGGTATGTGTGCGTGTATGTGTGAGTGTGTGTGTCTGTGTGTGAGTGTGAGTAACTGTCTGTATGTGAGGGTGTTTGTGAGTACGTGTGTGAGTGTGTGTGTGAGTGTGTGTGTGTCTGTCGGTGTGTGAGAGTGTGTGTGTCTGTCTGTGTGTGAGTGTGTGTGTGAGGGTGTGTGTGTGAGGGTGTGTGTGAGTGTGTGTGTCTGTCTGTGTGTGAGAGTGTGTGTGTCTGTCTGTGTGTGAGTGTGTGTGTGAGGGAGTGTGTGTGAGGGTGTGTGTGTGAGGGTGTGTGTGTGAGGGTGTGTGTGAGTGTGTGTGTCCGTCTGTGTGAGAGTGTGCGAGTGAGTGTGTGTGTCTGTGTGTGAGGGTGTGAGTGATTGTGTGTGAGTGTGTGTGTCTGTCTGTGAGTGAGTGTGTGTGTCTGTCTGTGCGTGAGAGTGTGTGAGTGTGTGTGTCTGTGTGTGAGGGTGTGTGTGAGTGTGTGTGTCTGTCCGTGTGTGAGGGTGTGTGTGTGGGTGCGTGTGAGTGTGTGTGTGAATGTGTGTGTCTGACTGTGTGAGGGTGTGTGAATGTGTGTGAGGGGTGAGGGTGTGTGTGAGTGTGTGTGTGTTTGAGTGTGTGTGTGGGGGTGTGTGTGGGGGTGTGTGTGAGTGTGTGTGTGAATGTGTGTGTGAGTGTGTGTGTGAGGGTATGTGTGAGAGTATGAGTGTTTGTAAGGGTGTGACAGTATGAGTGTGTGTGTGAGGGTGTAAGAGAATGAGTGTTTGTGAGGGTGTGAGAGTATGAATGTGTATGAGTGTGTGTGTGAGTGTGAATGTGTGTGTGAGAGTCTGAGTGTGTGTGAGAGTATGAGTGTTTGTGAGGGTGTGAGTGTATGAGTGTGTGTGAGAGTGTGAGTGTGTGTGAGAGTATGAGTGTTTGTTAGGGTGTGAGAGTATGAGTGTGTATGAGTGTGTGTGTGAGTGTGAATGTGTGTGTGAGAGTGTGAGTGTGTGTGAGAGTATGAGTGTTTGTGACGGTGTGAGTGTATGAGTGTGTGTGAGAGTATGAGTGTTTGTTAGGGTGTGAGAGTATAGTGTGTGTGTGAGTGTGTGTGAGGGTATGTGTGAGAGTGTGAGTGTGTGTGTCAGAGTATGAGTGTTTGTGAGGGTGTGAGAGTATGAGTATGTGTGTGTGTGTGAGAGTGTCAGTGTGCGTGAGAGTATGAGTGTTTGTGAGGGTGTGAGAGTATGAGTGTGTGTGAGTGTGTGAGGGTGTGAGTTTTTGTGAGAGTATGAGTGTGAGTGTGTTTGAGGGTGAGTGTTTGCGAGGGTGGGTGTGTGAGTGTGATTGTGTGAGGGTGTGAGTGTGAGTGTTTGTGAGGGTGTGAGTGTGAGTGTTTGTGACGGTGGGAGTGTGAGTGTTTGTGACGGTGGGAGTGTGAGTGTTTGTGAGGGCGTGAGTGTGATACTTTGTGAGGGTGTGTGAGTGTGTGAGGGAGTGAGTGTGTGATGGTGATTGTTTGTGAGGGTGTGTTTGAGAGTGTGAGAGTGTGAGTGTGTGTGAGAGTGTGAGGGTGTGTGTGAGTAAGAGGCTGTGTGTGAGAGTGTGAGTGTGAGTGTTTGTGAGGGTGTGAGAGTATGAGTGTGTGAGGGTGTGTGTGAGAGTGTGAGTGTGAGTGTGTGAGGGTGTGTGTGAGAGTGTGAATGTGTTTGTTAGGGTATGTGTGTGAGGGTGTGTGTGAAAGTGTGAGTATGGGTGTTTAAGAGGGTGTGAGAGTATGAGTGTTTGTGTGAGTGTATGTGTGAGTGTGTGAGGGTGTGTGTGAGAGTGTGAGTGTTTGTGAGGGCGTGTATGAGAGCGCGTGTGAGTGTGTGCGAGTGTGAGTGTATGTGTGAGTGTGTGAGGTTGTGTGTGAGACTGTGAGTGTGAGTGTTTGTGAGGGTGTGTTTGAGGGTCTGTGTGAGGCTGTGTGTGAGGGTGTGTGTGAGAGTGTGAGTGTGAGCGTTTGTGAGGGTGTGTGTGAATGTGTGTGTGAGGGTGTATGTGAGGCTGTGAGTGTGTGTGAGTGTTTGTGAGGGTGTGTGGGAGAATGTGTGAGTGTGTGAGGGTGTGTGTGAGGCTGTGAGTGTGTGTGAGTGTTTGTGAGGGTGTGTGGGAGAATGTGTGAGTGTGTGAGGGTGTGTGTGAGGCTGTGAGTGTGTGCGAGTGTTTATGAGGGTGTGTGGGAGAATGTGTGAGTGTGTGAGGGTGTGTGTGATGCTGTGAGTGTGTGTGAGTGTTTGTGAGGGTGTGTGGGAGAATGTGTGAGTGTGTGAGGGTGTGTGTGAGTGTGTGCGAGTGTGAGTGTGAGAGTGTGAGTGTAAGTGTTTGTGAGGGTGGGTGTGTGAAAGTGTGAGTGTGTGAGGGTGTGTCTGAGAGTATGAGTGTTTATGAGGGTGGGAGTGTGAGTGTGTGTGAGTTTGAGAGGGTGTGTGAGAGTGTGAGTGTTTGTGTGAGAGTATGAGTGTCTGTGAGGGTGTGAGAGTTTGAGTGTTTGCGTGAGTGTGTGTGTGAGTATGTGAGGGTGTGCGTGTGAGTGTGTGAGGGTGTGTGTGAGAGTGTGAGTATGAGTGTTTGTGAGGGTGTGAGCGTATGAGTGTTTGTGAGAATGTGAGTGTGTGTGATTGTGTGAGGGTGTGTGTGACAGTGTGAGTGTGAGTGTTTGTGAAGGTGTGAGAGTATGAGTGTTTGTGAGAGTGTGAGTGTGTATGTGAGAGTGTGTGAGAGTGTGAGTGTGTGTGAGTGTGTGAGGGTGTGTGTGAGAATGTGAGTGTTTGTGAGGGTGTGAGTGTGAGTGTGTGTGTGATTAGTATGAGTGTTTGTGAGGGTGTGAGAGTGAGATTGTGTGTGAGTGTGGAGGGTGTGGAGGGTGTGTATGTGGGTGTGTGTGAGAGTATGAGTGTTTGTGAGGGTGTGAGTGAGTTTGTGAAGCGTCTGTGACTGTGTGAGAATCTGAGTGTGCGTGTGAGTGTGTATGTGTGAGAGTGTAGGTGTGTATGTGAAAGTATGAGTGTTTGTGAGGGTGTGAGTGTGGGTGAGTGTGTGAGTAAGTAGAGTGTGAGTGTGTGAGAGTGTGAGTGTGTGAGTGAGTGCGTGAGGGTGTCTGTGAGTGTGTGTGTGAGTGTGTGAGGGTGTGAGTGTGTGAGGGTGTGTGTGACTGTGAGTGTGTGTGTGAGAGTATAAGTGTTTGTGAGGGTGTGAGTGTGTGAGAGAATGAGTGGCTGTGAGGGTGTGTGTGAGAGTGAGAGTGTGAATGTGTGAGAGTATGAGTGTGTTTGAATGTGTGGGGGTGTGTTTGAGGGTGTGGGTGTTTGTGAGGGTGTGAGTGTGTGTGTCAGTGTGTGACTGTGTGAGTGTATGTGTGAGAGTGTGAGTGTGTGTGTGAGAGTGTGAGTGTGTGTGTGAGAGTGTGAGTGTGTGTGTGAGAGTGTGATTGTGAGTGTGTGTGAGATTATGAGTGTTTGTGAGAATATGAGTGTTTGTGAGAGTATGAGTGTGTGTGAGGGTGCGAGTATGAGTGTCTCTGAGTCTGAGAGTATGAGTGTTTGTGAGTGTGTGAGTGTGTTTGAGAGTGTGACTGTGAGTGTTATAGTATGACTGTTTGTGAGGGTGTGAGTGGGAGTGTGTGTGTGAGAGTGTGAGTGTATGAGTGTGTCAAAGGGTGTGAGGGTGTGTGTGATAACGCGAGAGTATGGTGTTTGTGAGGGTGTGAGTGTGAGTGTGAGGATGTTAATATTTGCGAGGTTGTGAGTGTGTGTGAGTGTGTGAGGGTGTTTGTGAGAGTGTGAGTATATGAGTGTTTGTGAGGGTGTGAGTGGTAGTGTGTGTGTGAGTGTTTGAAGGTGTGTGTATGAGTGTTTGAGGGTATGTGTGTGAGTGTTTGAGGGTGTGTATGAGAGTGTGAGTGTGTATGAGAGTGTTTCAGGGTGTGAGTGAGAGTGAGAGTGCGAGTGAGAGTGTTTGTGAGGATGTGAGTGTGAGTGTTTGTGAGAGTGTCAGTGTGAGAGTATGAGTGGTTGCGAGGGTGCGAGTGTGAGAGTGTGAGGAAGTGTGTGAGAGTGTAAGTGTGACTGTGTCAGTATGAGTGTTTGTGAGGGTGCGAGTGTGAGTGTGTGAGGGTGTGTGAGAGTGTGTGTGTATGTGAGAGTACGAGTGTTTGTGAGGGTGTGAGTGTGCGTATTTTTAAGGGTGTGTGTGAGAGTGGGAGTGTGAGAGTGTGAATGTTTGTGAGGGTGTGAGGGTGAGAGGGTATTATGAGAGTGTGAGGTGTGTGTGAGAGTGTGAGTGTGAGTGTGAGTGTTTGTGAGGGAGTGAGAGTATGAGTGTGTGAGGGTGCTTGTGAGAGTGTGAGTGTGTTTGTGAGAGTATGTGTGTGAGGGTGTGTGTGACAGTGTGAGTGTAAGTGTTTGTGAGGGTGTTAGATTATGAGTGTTTGTGAGAGTGTGAGTGTGTGTATGAGTGTTTGTGAGGTTGTGAGAGTATGTGTGTTTGTGAGAGTGTGAGCGTAAGTGTGTGTGATTGTGTGAGGCTGTGTGTGAGTGTTTGTGAGGGTGTGTGTGAGTGTGTGTGCGGGTGTGTGAGAATGTGAGTGTGAGTGTTTGTGAGGGTGTGAGTATGAGAGTGTGTGTGAGAGTATGAGTGTTTGTGAGGGTGTGAGTGAGTGTGTGAGGGTGTGTCTGTGAGTGTGTGAGGGTGTGTGTGTGAGCGTGTGAGTGTCTTTGAGGGTATGAGTGTTCTAGATGCTGTGAGTGTGAGAGTGTGAGGGTGTGTTTGAGTGTGTGAGGGTGTGTCTGTGAGTGTGAGTGTGTGAGGGTGTGAGTCTGAGTGTGTATGTGAGTGTCTGCGGGTGTGTGTGAGAGTGTGAGTGTGTGGTAGATAATGAGTGTTAGCGAGGCTGAGTTTTACGTGTGTGTGAGTGTGTGAGGGTGTGACTGTGAGTGTTTGTGTTTGAGTGTATGAGTGTTTGTGAGGGTGTGAATGTGATTGTGTGTGTGAAGGTGTTGTGTGAGAGTGTAGTGTGAGAGTATGAGTGTTTGTGAGGGTGTGAGTGAGTATGTGAGGGTGTGTCTGTGAGTGTGTGAGGTTGTGAGTGTGAGTGTGTGAGGGTGTGTGTGAGAATGGGAGTGTGTGTGAGAGTATGAGTGCTTGTGAGGGTGTGAGTGTGAGTGTGTAAGGGTGTGGGTGTGTGTGACTGTGTGAGTGTGTGAGGTGGTGTCTGTGACTGTGTGAGTGTGTGATGGTATGAATGTGGCGTTGTGTGTGACTGTGTTAGGGTGTGTGTGAGAGTGTGAGCCTGCGTGAGAAAGTATGAGTGTTTGTGAGGGTGTGAGTGTGTGTGTGAGTGTGTTAGGATGAGTCTGTGAGTGTGTGCGTGACAGTTGGAGTGTGTGTGTGAGAGTGTGAGTGTGTGTGTAGGAGTATGAGTGTTTGTGAGGGTGTGATTGTGAGTTGTTGTGTGAGTGTGTGAGGATGTGTGTGAGAGTGTGAGTGTGAGTGTGTGAGAGTATGAGTGTCTGTGAGTGTGTGAATGAGTGTGTGAGGGTGTGTGTGAGAGTGTGAGTGTTTGTGAGGGTGTGAGTGTGAGTGTGTGTGTCAGTGTGTGTGTGAGGGTGTTTGAGGGTGTGAATGTGTGTGTGAGTATGAGTGTTTGTGAGTGTGTGTGTGTGAGAGTATGAGTGTTTGTGAGGGTGTGAATGTGAGTGTGAGAATGTGAGTGTGAGAGTATGAGTGTTTGTGAGGGTGTGAGTGTTAGTGTGTGTGTGAGTGTGTGAGTGTGAGAGTGTGAGTGTTTGTGAGGGTGGGTGTGTGAGAGTGTCAATGTGTAAGTGAGTGTGTGTGTCAGAGTATGAGTGTTTGTGTGGGTACGATTGCGAGTGTGTGTGAGAGTGAGTGTCTGTGTGAGTGTGTGAGGGTGTGTGTGAGAGTGTGAGTGTGTATGAGTGTGTGTTTGTGAGAGTGTGAGCGTAAGTGTGTGAGATTGTGTGAGGCATTGTGCGAGAGTGTGAGTGTGGGTGTTTGTGAGGTGTGTGTGAATGTGTGTGCGGGTGTGTTAGAATGTGAGTGTGAGTGTTTGTGGGGGTGTGAATATGAGAGTGTGTGTGAGAGTATGAGTGTTTGTGAGGGTGTGAGTGAGTGTGTGAGGGTGTGTCTGTTAGTATGTGTGTGTGTGAGGGTGTATGTGTGAGCATGTGAGTGTGTGTGAGGGTATGAGTGTTCTAGATGCTGTGAGTTTGAGAGTGTGAAGGTTTGTTTGAGTGTGTGAGTGTGTGAGGGTGTGTCTGTGAGTGTGAGGGTGTGAGTGTGAGTGTGTATGTGAGTGTCTGGGGGTGTGTGTGAGAGTGTGAACGTGTGGTAGATAATGAATGTTACCGAGGGTGAGTTTTACGTGTGTGTGTGAGTGTGTGTGAGGGTGTGACTGTGATTGTTTGTGTTTGAGTGTATGAGTGTTTGTGAGGGTGTGAATGTGATTGTGTGTGTGAGGGTGTTGTGTGAGAGTATTAGTGTTTGTGAGGGTGTGTCTGTGAGTGTGTGTGAGGTTGTGAGTGTGAGTGTGTGAGGGTGTGTGTGAGAATGGGAGTGTGTGTGACAGTATGAGTGTTTGTGAAGGTGTGAGTGTATGAGGGTGTGGGTGTGTGTGAGTGTGTGAGGTGGTGTCTGTGAGTGTGTGAGTGTGTGATGGTGTGAATGTGGCGTTGTGTGTGACTTGTTAGGGTGTGTGTGTCTGTGTGTGAAAGTATGAGTGTTTGTGAGGGTGTGAGTGTGTGTGAGTGTGTTAGGGTGAGTCTATGAGTGTGTATGTGACAATTGGAGTGTGTGTGTGAGAGTGTGAGTGTGTGTGTACGAGTATGAGTGTTTGTGATGGTGTGATTGTGAGTTGTTGTGTGAGAGTGTGAGTGTGTGAGTGAGTATGAGTGTCTGTGAGTGTGTGAATGAGTGCGTGAGGGTGTGTGTGAGAGTGTGAGTGTTTGTGAGGGTGTGAGTGTGGGTGTGTGTGAGTGTGTTTGAGGGTGTGAGTGTGTGTGTGTGAGTGTGTGTGTGAGAGCATGAGTGTTTGTGAGGGTGTGAATGTGAGTGTGAGAGTATGAGTGTTTGTGAGGGTGTGAGTGTTAGTGTGTGTGAGTGTGTGAGTGTGTGTGTGTGTGAGTGTGTGAGGGTGTGTGTGAGAGTGTGAGAGTATGAGTGTTTGTGAGGGTGTGGGTGTGAGTTGGAGAATATGACTGTTTGTGATGGTGTGAGTGTGAGTGTGTGTTTGTGTGTAAAGGTGTGTGTGAGATTATGAGAGTATTAGTGTTTGTGAGGGTGTGTGTGTGAGTGTGAGAGTATTCGTGTTTTTGAGGCTGAGTATGAGTGTGTGTGAGAGTGTGAGAATATTAGTGTTTGTGAGGGGTGAGTGTGAGTATATGAGTGTTTGTGAGGGTGAGATTGTGAGTGTGAGAGTATGAATGTTTGTGAGGGTGTGAATGTGTTTGTTAGGGTGTGAGTGTGTGTGTGAGTGTGAGAGTATGAATGTTTGTGAGGGTGTGAGTGTGTGAGGGTTTAGGTGGGAGTGTGACAGTATGAGTGTTTGTGAGGGTGTGAGTGAGAGTGTGTGTGAGAGTGTGAGTGTGTGATTGTGTGTGAATGTGTGAGTGTGTGTGTGAGTGTGTGAGGGTATGTCTGTGAGTGTTTGCGTGAGAGTATGAGTGTTTGTGAAGATGTGAGTGGGTGTGTGAGAGTGTGTCTGTGGGTTTGTGAGGGTGAGAGTGTGAGTGTGACTGTGAGTGTGTGAGGGTGTGTCTGTGAGTGTGAGAGTATGAGTGTGTATGAGTGTGTGTGTGAGTGTGTGAGGGTGTATGTGAGTGTGTTTGTGAGAGTATGAGTGTTTGTGAGGGTGACAGTGTGAGTGTGACTGTGAGTGTGTGAGGGTGTGTCTGTGAGTTTGTGTGAGAGTATGAGTGTTTGTGAGGATGTGTCT